>OY740784.1:72194344-72601844 GCA_963514005.1 Raja brachyura
TGATGCCCTTCCCATCCCCCCCCATCTATTCACCCTGTGCTGATCACCCTGTCCATTTTGCATTGAATCTTCTGCCGCCCCACCCCCCCCCCCCATCCATCCTACACTGGTCCACCAATTCATCCTGCATCAATCCCATCTATTCTGTAGTGATTTACCAATTCATCTTTTACTGATCTCCCATTCATCCTGTACTGGTCCACTCATCCATCCTGTACTGATCCCCTCATTCATCCTATACTGATCCCCCATTCCTATACTGTACCCCTCAGTCATCCTGTAGTGATCCTGCATTCATATTTGACTGATTTCCCATTCATCCTGTACTGATCCTCTCCATTCATCCTGTAGTTATCCCCATTCATCCTGCAGAGACCCTTTGATCCACTATACTGACCCCCCCATTCATCCTGTACTGACCACCCATTCATCCTGCGCTGATCCCCCCCATCCAAACTGTACTGACCCCCCATTCAAGAAGAATGGGGGGGGGGGAACAGTCTGAAGAAAGGTCTCGACCAGAAACGTTGCCCATTTCCTTTGCTCCATAGATGCTGCCTCACCCGCTGAGTTTCTCCAGCACTTTTGTGTACCCCCATTCATCCTGTACTAAGCCCCCCATTCATCCTGTGCTGATCCCGCCCATCCACCCCGTACTGATCCCCCCCCCCCCCCATTCAACACCACTGACATCGTGCTCTTCCCTCACAATTTTACATACTTCAACCAACACGTACCAATTCACCTGCCTCAATCCATCCATTCCACACCAATTGCTTTCTATGGCCATGTCATGGTAATTTTCGGTCCTCCACAGAAAACATGTTTGCATCAATCTGTAGTTGCATGGTTAAACATATATGTTTCCACAGTCCAGGATTTATTGACACAGGTTGATCATACGCTGAATAATCCAACCACATTTGTGTTTGGAAATGGAAAGAACTAATAGAAATTGCATTAATTGCAATGTGTAAAAAGAGTTGAGATACTGTATTATAATTTTGCTACGTCATTGTGGTATATATCATGTCTTGATTGGTGAATACTATGGAACTCTTCTACTTCAAAAGGGTGAATAATAATATTATAGAAGATACCATAGGATGAAGTTGGTGCTCATGAAGGAATGATGCACATAGATCTGAAAATACCGTTAATCCCTGCCGTAACCCTTACATGGAGAAGCTCTTAATTATCATTAGCCTTACAACTCACAAAACATTACCAAAAATGGCACTTCAATTCTGTGGATCCATGTCAGCTGCAAACTGACAACTGCAAGGGAGCAACTTTCTATATTTATCCATTTATTGGTACATTACCACAATTTTACAAGAGTGAACATTGTTCAGTAACTGAAACATGTGATCCAGGTATTTATATAATTCTAATATTCAGCAACGAGACATTTAAAGATAAATAATTCATTCACTTTATGAGCAAGATACTAGAATGGTAATGAGATGCATGGTGCAGAAAATTCTTAAATTCCACTTCAATTTTGTGTTGGGAAATTACATTACAATCATCCTTAATATTCAAATGACCTCTGTAGGAGATATATTCACCTTTAAATTGTCATTATGTAATGATGTGATTGAAATCAGCTAGGCTGTCTCTTTCCTGTTAAAATGCATTGTAATTATGTGGAATCGAGGATTAATTTAGGTAATTCTTTCAAAAATTCTATCAATGCTACACACCAATTCAACTTGAAACAAAAGTTCTCGTGTTACATCCATGCAAATGTACAAGCCAAGATTAGAGGTGCAGACGCTGACATATTTTGTGCTTGAAATGGAACTACTAATTATATAAGTATTCAGAAAACAAAACTATTATAAACACCTACCATAGTGTTCAATTCGAGGACCATGGTTTAATTCCCATTTGGCCAGAGATGTGAGAAAAAGATCCTGTAAGTGGAGGGAAAAAATTGTGAACATAAAATATATCACAAGTTCAATTAAAACCAGAAAGAAATATTAAAAAAAAAAATTGTCATCCTTAATAAAAAGAAAACATTATCATGCACTGCTACAAAAAAAGTAAGATATTGTTTAGAGTGAATTTATTCTGATTCAAAACAAAATCAAACATTAAGCAGTTGAGGCTAACTATGACAATTATAGACAAAGGTTATGTGGTTTTTACACTATGTTTAACAGGATAGAATTTAAGAGATCAGCTACTGCTTAGTTTGCAGTTATAAAGTTTAGTCTCTACACAATTACAAGATTGATTTATAATTGTTAGGAGTTTAGAAGTACTTGAACCTTTTCTATAGTATTTTTTTTACTCTAACAACTTTACAACCTTGCTTTCTTTTAGCGTTTACTGGTTTTAAATGTTAAAGGTAAATTAAGTGATATTAAAATCTACTTGATTCATTTACCTTTGGAACTGAAGACCTTTTAAGGGTTACACATCCACTGCCTCTGACGAATGGCACATTAGTCAAGTCTGTTTGCCTCTAAAAAGCTTTAATTGCTTCCAGCGGAGGATTCATTTAGGTAATTCTCATAAAAATTCCAAAGTGCACTAGTGAAAAAATGCTTAGACAAGATGAAATGCTGATCACATTCTTCATATAAATTCATTGTTCAGTAGTGTATTTTCAAAGGGCAACAATATGGACTTTTTTTATGTTTTAAGACATCATTCAGGTATATTTCGGTATACACCTCTCAAGACAAACTTTTTTTTTAAAGAAGATTTTATAAAGACAAAAGTATGCTTTCCCTGTTTAAAAGATTTTTGTGGATTTATTATTTGGCGTTATAAGAAAATATATCAATGTTACTGATATGTCACACACAGCAAAGTTTGTTTTTCTCTCAAAACTTTATTTGTATCAAGCAAGAATAGTCAATGTCTTTGATCTTAACACTACAGAATATCCGGAGACTTCAGTTACAAAAGAATACAACTTTACTTGGCATTTGGAGTTTACTGTTGTTTATGTAAAGGTTTACAAGGGATAACGTTCTAACACAAGCTAAAACTTAAAATTCAAACCAAACTTAAAACTAGTTTTTTACAATAACTAAATGCAAAATGGATAAAACATTACTGTTAACTGAATCTGTCTACATTTTAAGTGATCTACATTATCAAACCTAGTTTGGTAATAGATTTTTAAAGTCTAGTTAAACTTAGAAACGTGTTAGTCCTGTTTACTCGTTTCCAACAGAGCACGTAACAAGATCAAAAGGTTTCCCACCCACCTCCTTCCCAAAATCAAATAGTTTCTCCATCGAAAGGACTTCATACAAGAATGCAGAACTGATTAAACAGGTCTGTTATATTTAAGAAAAAAACGTTTATATAAAATAACCAATTACTTTTAACAGCGTACATCACTGCAGAAACAGCTAACTGATGATTGTATTTCACAGAGTAGATGGTGAGATCAGTATCGTGGTGCATAGGGATGCTCCCTGTACGCTCCTTTCGGTGCTCTTGTTGGAGGAGCTTTCATCCGAGAGTTGGAATTCGTCCACTCTTCCTGACCTATTAGAATTATTATACATACACAAACAAATCTGAATTAGAGCAATCAGATTACCTAGAATAACAATGGAAGTTCACAAGGTAACATTTGAAATCATACTTTTTCATGAGAGACTATTTTTGTATATCAGATTTTTAAAGATATTTAATTGTCTTTTGTTAACTGCAACAAACCAAATTCCATTATCAATTTTAAAGTTCTACAAAGCATGTATATTTCCATATTTCAAATTAACTTGTTCATCACAAAGGGTAAACCATTAGGAATTGTCCCCTATATTTATTATTACAATTGTAAAGGTAAGCAGGTGCCAGGTTAAAGTGCATGCTTTTATTTATTAAATTTGTGTTCATAAAATCTCAGCTTGAAGGAAGATAGTGAACTATCTTATGTGATGTTAAGATGTTTTACCAAGATAGAAACTTTAAATACAGTTGTTTAAATTCATTAAAAATAAATGACTGTATATGATCTTGACCTGTTCTGCTGCTTGAATAATGTCACCACAATCTGGTGCCATTTTTGTTTTGACGATGACAATTAATGCTCAACTCATTGGGCCCATCTTATCTGTGCCAGGTAAAATAACTATCTGGGTTACAGCTCAGTCCTTTGGTTTGCAAAATATTGCTCTTGATATGTCTGTTCAGATACATATTTAAATGTGATGAAGGCTTTCAGGCAGTGAGTTCCAGTTTGTCAGTACACTTCAGTTGGAAAAGAACCTCTCGATTCCACTTTAATCATTTCACCAATTAATTTGTCATCAAATCACACTTCTGTGAAGGGAAATAGGTTCTTCCTGCTTACCCTGTATAAGCTTCATAATTTTAAACCAGAGCAAACCATCACAGTTACTCATGCCCCTAAAATAAGTTAATCCTAGTCAACATAGAACAATTACAGCACGGAAACAGTCCTTCTCGGCCCTTCCAGTCCGTGCCGACCATTTATTTTCCCTAGTCCCATCTACCTGCACTCAGACCATACCCCTCCATTCCCTTCTCGTCCATATACCTATCCACTTTATGTGCCAACATCATTGCCATATAACACAAAATGTCACTGCATCCTCTCTTGGGCTAACACAT
The DNA here is from genome assembly GCA_963514005.1 of Raja brachyura. The sequence continues at coordinate 72,198,953 of OY740784.1, forward strand.
ATTTTCTTTAGTAACGATCAGACTGTAGACCATATTTTGTTAATGTGGGGCCATTTTTTTCAACAGTTCCTGCATTATCTTTCTATTCTTATATCCTATGTAGGTCTGATTGAAGCAAACGTTTTTAATCTTCCTCTCTCCATATTGAGATACCTTCAAGGATCTGTAGATATGTACCCCACGTTCCTCCGTTTTGCTTCACTCCTGTCATTTATCATTCTTTTGTCTTTACCCTTGCTAATCAAGTACATTATCTCACACATCTCTGGCTTGTAACCCATTCATTGTTTTAATGCCTAGTTAGCGAATTCAAAGCTACTTTGGTGCAGTCTAAAACTTTCTTCCTATCAGAAACATCCGATATTTTAACATAATTGACAAACTTAATCACAGTTACATGTTTGTATGCCCTGAAAAGCACAAATACCTGCTGATTGTTAGCTACAGGTACCAAGGGCAGATGATTCTTGAGAAATATATATCATCAAAGAGTGAAATTCAAGGTCAAAAAGACCTTCTGACTAATGCATTATTTTATGACTTCAGGCAGACACTCATCTTTGATTTGTTGTGACATTAATTTGAAGATCATGGTCCTACAAAAAAGGGTTTCAGCCTCTACCTTCCTTTAAAGGTCTAATTTGTTTCATATTTTATTGGTGTACTTTGTTGTACTTGAATGTTGCTGCTTCATTGTGTTTACAACTTCAATTGTAAATCCACTTGCAATCCACTTGCTAAATCTCAAGATCAGAACAACCTAGATCTACCAGATTAAGCAAAGAACAACGAACAGTATCTGCAGCACACCACCTGAGAGTGAAACGTTGGCCATGATTTCAAAATGTAATAACACATGATCAAGATTCACTCTCCCACCCATCTTCAAATAACAAAATGCTTCATTGATTTAAAACGAAATATTAAAATTAAAACTAGTATTTTCTTTGTCAAAAACCACAACTTTGGTTTTGTTGTTCTTATATTGAATATTTTCAAATATTCTTAAGAAACAAGTTTCTTGAGAATATTTGAAAAACACTGAATGTTAGATTGATCTGACTGAAAAGTACTTTCTACATTCAGTAGAAACTTGAAACGTTTTCAAGACACACAGAAAATGGCAGACCATCATAATCAAAAACCTTATTTCTCCCCAAACTGTCAAAACTTGGCATTTACTATAAATTTATTTTCTAAATGGAAATACATCATCACTAGGAAAAAATAAAATTGTTATTGCTAATTTCAATATCCTCTGATTCCAATCCAGATATTTGACCGTGCTTAGGGACCGTATCTGACGTTGAACACCTTCCTGTTCCCTGCAGAATGAGACTTCAACATCTTAGAGATAAAAATTGCAAGAGACACATTAACAATGAAGTAACTGTAAGTTAAATGAGAGCGGGCTTTACAAAACCAATCTACCTTATAAAAAAAATCAACCCCCTAGGACTCAGGCGTTGGACAAATTTACTAATAATTAAAAGGGCAACATAAAAGGGAGACTCACACCAGAATTAAACTTACCAAAATAATATGTTATTGAGGTCTTTAAAATTCTAATATTTTCTGGCTAACCAAGTATGCTTTGAGAATTTCAAGGCATATTTCAATGTGGACCTTCTTTTCTTTTAAACCCCAGAGATTTATATTGGTTAATTTGGATACAGGCCCTTCGACCCACCAAGTCCACGGTGACCATCAAACAATTCACACTAGTTCTTTGTTATCCCTCTTTTGCAACATTTACTTAACATTTCCTCACAAGACAATCCCTTCATTCTAGGAAGCTAGCTCTAGGAAGCTAGCATGCACCATATCTGTAATAAAATATCTGTAATAAAATAATCTGTAATAAAATATAAACTTTTAAAAAATAATGATCGCAAATGTTTTCATTTTTTCCTGATCAATCTGCCGTGCGTTTTTGCCATTAGCCACGTTAAAAATCCATGCACATGAATATGCTCACCAATCCTCAGTTTTACCATCTCAAAATCAATTGAGACATACATTTAAGTTAGACATGTTTAACAAATCCATACCCACTTATTTAAAGTGCACTTCCCCAAATCATTAATTATGCTCCTCAAATTAGTGAATTAATCATGGTCCTTGAACAAGGTTCCATTCCAGAGAATGTTTGTAATCCAATGAAATGCGGCACTGGGCAATATATTTAAACAAACACAACGGGAAATGAGTAGTTAAGACAGGGTGTTTAACTCATCCATTCAGATATTGCTGCAAACTGTGTTTCCATGCAACTTATGCCGCCACAGTTGGTAAATGTACAAAAAACTAGAGGCACTCAGCGCCTGTGGCAGGAAACAAACAATTGGCATAGAGTCATAGAGCTGTACAGCATGGAAACAACCCCTTCACTTCTCCTTGTCCACGCTGACCAAGTTGGTATGGGAAACTCCCATTTATCTGCATTTGACCATATCCATCTAAATCCTTTCTATCCATATATTTCCAAATCTATACATAACTAAAACTATGCTCTTGTTATTTTCCAGTTGTGCAGTCTTTCTATTTGCGCAAAAACGGTTTACGATAGCACTACGATTTTTCGCCAGTTCACTCATCGTTCTCCTATGCTGCGATTGCACCAAGTTTTGTTCCAATCGGTTGAATGTCGTAAATGTTAGCGAGGTTTAAAATAAAATGCTTAACCGCGCGTGCGCAGATCAATGTCTTCTCCTGCCGTTCAGCACCGCGCGGAATAGTCTCTTCCTCTGTCAATCACCGGGACGGTCCACCACTTCCTGTGCCATCGCGTCTTTACTGGAGCTGAGGATAGCCGGCAGAGGTTTCCAACCGGACACAATTTTCGGATGGACCAGAAGCAGCCTAGCCCCGAGCAGCCCAGCATCGGAGACCGAGCTCAGCCGGGAGTCGGAGATGTCGTCAAATGGAAAGCGGAGATTCTGATCGCAGTGGAGGACGACCAGCGACCAGTGCTCGCTGTGAGTCCCCATCGCACCGCTAATTCCAGCACCACAATTCCAGTCCCCCTCGCTGGCTCCTCCCCCCCTCCCCCATGATACCCCCATCTCCCCCATGGCTCTTCCCCGTCTTTTCTCCGAGCTCTCCCCCCCCCCCCCCACACCCCTCTTCCCCCCGCCCACACAATTGTGCTGAAGTCTTCAGGTCCCAGGTAATTTTAATGAAAACATCTGACGAGTTAAACAGGAAATAGCACCCACTTTACTTTTCATCAATATGAATCCTGTTAGATTCCAGTCAGGTGGATTAATTTAAAATTACGGTCTCAATTAAACAGATACTTACAAAATATATGTGGGATGCTGTACCTCTGTTCATTCTTTTCAATATGACAGGTCAATATTCACAGTGATATCAAGAAATAGAAGGAAAAGGAAAACTTGCTGAATGGTAATCACACGCAAGCTTTTAGATAATTCTGATTCACTTGTTCCTCTACCTCCTAGTCCTTTTATCTTCCACCACTGCCCTTATTTTGCATTAAGAACATTCAAACCATCTAGAAAAAATCTGTACCAATAACAAACTGACAAATGCAAACTCTGCAGGGGGGAATGTGGCAGAATAAAGTATCAAATTTGGTGAAACAGACCAAATCCACTGTGAAACAGTAATTTCCTTCCAATTGTTCTTAACTCGAGGTTAACAATCTCGAGTATTCTCTTCAAAGCAATTTTATGAATTCATCATACCTTTTGGGTGCCCCTTTTTTGACCTCTACAAAGTTGTTAAGATTCTGTTAATTAGGTCAAAGTGCCTAAGGTTTCAGTGCTCTTCATCCAGTTGATCCCCAAATGTGAATGACTGTACCTTTTCTCCTGTTGATGCTGGCTGGATCTGCCGCCATAATCTCAAGAAAAGGCAACAAATGCTTGTTTCTTGGGCTAATATTGCTCCAAGTGAGCAAAGTCCATAATCTGTTTCAACTGTTTCTCCTAGGTGGACTATGAGGCCTTTGCTGCAACCACTGGAAACTTCCACTAAAGATGCACAGCTGCGGCACTGGCTCTCTCATGAGAGGATGACCACACCATTTACATTTCGCAAGATAGACTGCAGACTGATGCTAAATGAGGTGACACTAAAACGGCTCTTCAAAATTTCAGTAATTTGTTATAGAGTCGCACAATGATACAATGTGGAAACAGGCCCTTTGGCCCAACTTGCCCACACTGGCCAACATGTTCCAGCCATACTAGTCCCACCTGCTTGCGCTTGGTCCATATCCCTCCAAACCTGTCCTATCCATGTACCTGTCTAACCGTTCTTAAACGTTGGGATAGTCCCAGCCTCAACTACCTCCTCTGGCAGTTTCTTCCATACACCCACCACCCTTTGTGTGAAAAGGTTGCCCCTCAGATTCCAATTAAATCTTTTCCCCTTCACCTTAAACCTATGTCCTCTGGTCCTTGATTCCTCTGCTCTAGGCAAGATACTGTGCATCTACCAGATCTATTCCTCTCTTCATTTTATACACCGCTTAACCTCCTACGCTCTAAGGAATAGAGACCCACCCTACTCAACCTCTCGTGTGTAAGAAAGAACTGCAGATGCTGGTTTGAATTGAAGGGAGACACAAAATGCTGGAGTAACTCAGCGGGTGAGGCAGCATCTCTGGTGAGAAGTTATGGGCGACGTTTCAAGTCGAGACCCTTCTTCAGAATATAGTAGTCTGAAGAAGGGTCTCGACCCGAAACGGCGCCCATTCATTCTCTCCAGAGATGCTGCCTCACCTGCTGTGTTACTCCAGCATTTTGTGTCTACCTTCTACTCAACCTCTCCCTACTGCTCACACCCTCTACTCCTAGCAACATCCTCATAAATCTTGACTGAACGCTTCAAGCTTGATAATATCTTTCCTATAACATGATGCCCAGAACTGAACACAATATTCTAAATGCAGTCTCACCTACATCTTATACAACTGCAACTTGACCTCCCAACTTCTATACTCAATACTCTTGACTGATGAAGGCCAATGTGCCAACAGCATTTTTGACCACCTTATCGACCTGTGACTCAACTTTCAACCATGCACCTGCACTCCTAGATCCCTCGGCTCTACAACACTCCCCGGAGGCCTGCCAGTCACTGTGTAGGTCCTGCCCTTGTTAGAGGCCCCAAAATGCCACACCTCACACTTCTGTATATTAAATTCCATCAATCATTCCTCACACCACCTGGCCAACAGATCCAGATCCTGCTGCAATCTTTCACAACCATCTGCACTATTTGCAAAACCACTCACTTTTGTATCATCAGCAAACTTGCTAATTTTGCCCTGTGTGTTCTGATCCAAATCATTTATGTAAATAACAAGCAGTAACCGGCCCAACACTGAACCCTGAGACACCACTAGTCACAGGCCTCCAGTCCAAGAATCAACCTTCCACCATCCATTGATGCCTGCATCGGGGCCCACTCCTGCACAGTTGCAGAACTCATGGACGTCATCATCTTCACCACCAATTTTCATCTTGCACTCAAATTTACTTGGACCATCTCCGACACCTCCCTCCCCTTTCTTGATATTAGTCTCCATCACAAGTAATAGGCTACTGACTGACGTCTATTACAAACCCACTGACTCCTATAACTACCACGACTACACTTCTTCCCACCCTGCTTCCTGCAAAGACTATCCCCTACTCCCAATTCATCTGTCCACTCCGCATCTGCCCCAAGATGAGGTGCTACATACTAACTCATCGTAGATGTCCTCATTCTTTTGGGAACGGGGGTTCCCCTCTCCCTTCATAGATGAGGCCCTCCCTCATGTCTCCTCGGTACCCCGCATCCCCTTCCCCTGGTCACAACAGAGACAGGGCCCCTAGTCCTTACTTTCCACTCCATTAGCCTTCAAATCCTCCAAAATTTCCACCACCTCCAACAGGATTCCACCACTAGCTATATTTTCCCATCCCCACCCCTTTCAGCCTTCTGCAGAGACCATTCCCTCCGCAACTCCCTGGTAAACTCATCCCTTCCCACCTAAACCACCCCCTCCCAATTACCTTCCCCTGCAACTGCAGAAGATGCAACACCTGTCACTATACCTCCTCCCTCAACTCTGTCCAGGGCTCCCGACAGTCCTTCCAGGTTAGGCAGAGGTTCACTTGCACCACCTCCAACCTCATCTACTGTATGTTTTGTTCAAGATGTGGACTCTTATACATCGGCGACACCAAACGCAGACTGGGCGATCGTTTAGCGGAACACCTTTGCTCATCCCGTGTGAACCAACCTGATCTTCCAGTTGCAGGACTCTTTCATTCTTCTCCCCCTTCCTACACAGACCTTTCTGTCCTCGGTTTCCTGAATTGTCAGAGTGAGGCTAGTCGCAAATTGGAGAAACAGCATTTCATATTTCGCTTGGGCAGCCTACAGCCCAGTGCTATGAATACTGATTTCACTCACTTCATATAGCCCCAGCATTCCTTCTTTCTCTATCCCTCCCCCACACAATTCGCACTAGCTTCTCATTTTTGCCCTTCAAATAGCCAATGGTGTTTCCCATATCATCGTTACTTTTTTGCATGTCTTTCATTCATTGTTCTTTATCTCTCCACATCACCATCTAAATCTCTAATTTCCCTTATCCCGAACCAGTCTGAAGAAGGGTCTCTCCTTGGATCCCATGCGATCTAACCTTCCAGAGCAGCCTACCATGCTGCCGAATACCTTACTGGTTTTGATGTACACAACATCTACAGCTCTGCCCTCATCAACCTTTTTGGTCACATCTTCAAAAAAAAAATCAGATTTGTGAGACAAAATTCATTACTATGAAATTCATTATCTTCCAATACCATTTTGAGATTTTAGCAGTTATTTTCCAGTGGTTGTGTCTCAAAGTTTTATCTATGCTGTACTCAGAAAAGCTTGAAGAGGATTACACCCTCTTGTGATCACTCCTGGACAGTCCCAAGGAACATACCAATGGTGCTCACTCTTAATTCATGTGTAGTTCCTGAAGAATAGTTAATTATCAAGAGTGACAATCAATACAAGTTTGTGCCTGCAAAGTATATAACGTACAATAAATTGCATCTCCAGGATATAGTGCTCTTCCAATGTTGCTTCATCAAGAGTCTAGTTTTGACCAATCAAAAAAATATTCATTGATTAGGATGCTTCAAAGAAACTGTACTAAAGGTAACAGATCCAGAATGTATTTTGCAGCATTTTTGGTTTGCCCGTCTCATCCGCCAGACAGGGGACCCGCCCAGAGAGACCTGGTGAGCTGCACAGCCAGATGCGGGCAACGGCCTGTCAGGAGGAAGCCACGGAGCCCATTCCATGCTCGTCTTCTGACGAAGACCGAGTACCAAATAGGAGGGAGTCGGCAAAAGTGTTCGAGAGGAGCAAGGCCGATCATCCCTTCACGGCAGAAGGTCGCTCCCACCGTGCCGTGGCCATAACCAACAGCAGGACTGGCTCGTCCGTCCAGAGAGGAGGAAATCAGACAGAGGGCTGGTAAGTGGACGTGCTGCGGGAGGCATTGCACTGCCTCAACGGTGGAGTGGATCGCTGGAGGCCCTGAAACAGCATGGGGCTTGGCTGGACCGGGTGCCATTCCAAATGTCTGTGCGCATGTACTGGATGTGGCCTACAGTGGTGGAGGAGTAGTGGAGGACACCAACAACTCAGTTTAGCTAGGCCAACCCTGCAACGCCGCCAGGACAACGACTCACATTGGTCAGGCGAAGAACCCGGCATTTAAAATAATTGGGCCTTGAAAATTGTGCTAAAAACTAGCAACTCTGTATACTGATGCAGTGTCTGAGATGCTTATCTAAGTGCTTATGTATAGTGATATCTATGCTGAGCTGCATACTAAAATATATTTAATTGTACCTCGGTAAATGTGATAATAATGTACCATTGAACCATTGTGGATGCTCACTGCTTCCATGGCCTCCTGCTATGTCTGGGTGAATGCTATAATGTTGAGTATTCATTTATCCTACCCCTGTACTTCTCCAATATGTTGGTGCTCTCACCGACGCATAGTTTGCGTTCTCCTGCAGAGAGGGGGGGGAAAGAGAAAGTTTTTGAAAAGGTTATTGCAAATATGTAGGCTTGCAATATAATTAATGTCTAATAACGAAGCACGATAGAATGAAAATAGGAAAGTGATGAATTTAAAGCCATAGTCATGAGATGGAGATGTTTGCAAAGGAGTTAGGATACAAAGAGAACATGATGGCCATGTCATTTGTGAAGAGAGAATAGGAAGAAATGAGGATACCTTAACTAACAAAAGGATCTGCTGCAATGTTACCTTATCACTGCATTATATAAACATACGAGGTGGCATTTACACTTGCCAGAGAAGACTTGTACAGCCTAATCCCACAGTTACCCTGCTGCTTCTTCTAGCTTTTAATCACCTTAGGTTCACTTCCAAATACTTTGCAGATAGCATAAGGAATCTTTTCTCAAACATCCTTTCAGGCAATGAGTATCCTTAAAACCAAAGTTGGACCCTTGAAGTCTGAAAAAGTTGAATTTATTATGGGGATCAAGAAAATGGCAGATAAGTTGAACAGGTACTTTGGATCCGCCTTCACTAAGGAGGACAAAAACAATCTTCCCGATGTACTAGTGGCCAGAGGATCTGGGGTGACGAAATCCACATTAGGCAGGAAATGGTGTTGGGTAGACTGATGGGACTGAAGGCTGATAAATCCACAGGGCCTGATTGTCTGCATCCCATGGTGTTTAAGAAAGTGGCTCTAGAAATTGTGGACACATTGGTGATCATTTTCCAATGTTCTATAGATTCAGGATCAGTTCCTGTGGATTGGAGGGTAGTTAATGTTATCCCACTTTTTAAGAAAGGTGGGAGAGAGAAAAAAAGGGAATTATAGACCAGTTAGCCTGACATCGCTGGTGGGGAAGATGCTGGAGTCAATCATAAAAGATGAAATAGTGGCACATTTGGATAGCAATAACAGGATTGGTCCGAGTAAGCATGGATTTACGAAGGGGAAATCATACTTAACTAATCTTCTGGAATTTTTTGAGGATGTAACTAGAAAAATGGATAAGGGAGAGCTAGTGGATGTAGTGTACCTGGGCTTTCAGAAAGTATTTGATAAGGTCCCACATCGGAGATTAGTGGGCAAAATTAGGACACATGGTATTGGGGGTAGAGTGCTGACATGTATAGAAAATTGGTTGGCGGACAGGAAATAAAGGGTAGGAATTAACGGTCCCTTTCTGAATTGCAGGTGGGGTACCACAAGGCTCGATGCTGGGACCGCAGCTATTTACAATATACATCAATGATTTACAGGAAGGGATTCAAAGTAACACTAGCAAATTTGCAGATGACACAAAGATGGGTGACAGTGTGAACTGTGAGGAGGATGCTATGAGGATGCAGGGTGACTTGGATAGGTTGGGTGAGTGGGCAGATGCAGTTTAACATGGATAAATGTGAGGTTATCCACTTTGGTAGCAAAAACAGGAAGGCAGATTATTATCTAAATGGTGTCAAGTTGGGAAAAGAGGAAGTACAATGGGATCTGGGAGTCCTTGTTCGTCAGTCAATGAAAGTAAGCATGCAGGTACAACAGGCAGTGAAGAAAGCGAATGGCATGTTGGCCCTCATAACAAGAGGAGTTGAGTATAGGAGCAGGGGACCTTCTGCAGTTGTACAGGGCCCTAGTGAGAGCGCACCTGGAGTACTGTGTGCAGTTTTGGTCCCCTAATCTGAGGATGGACATTCTTGCTATTGAGGGAGTGCAGCGTAGGTTTGCGAGGTTAATTCCCGGGATGGCGGGACTGTCGATTCCTGAGATAATGGAGCGGCTGGGCTTGTACATTCTGGAGTTTAGAAGGAAGAGAGGGGACCTTATTGAAACATATAAGATTAAGGTTTGGACACGCTAGAGGCAGGAAACATGTTCCTGATGTTGGAGGAGTCCAGAACCCGGGGCTGTGTGATAATACATCACTTATTGAGAATAAGGGGTAAGCCATTTAGAACGGAGATGAGGAAACATTTTTTCACACAGAGTGTTGCGAGTCTGTAGAATTCTCTGCCTCAGAGGACGGTGGAGGCCGGTTCTTTGGATACTTTCAAGAGAGAGCTAGATAGGGCTTTTAAAGATACTGGAATCAAGGGATATGGGGAGAAGGCAGGAATGGAGTATTGATTGGGGATGATCAACCATAATCACATTGAATGGCGGTGCTGGCTCGAAGGGCTGAATGGCCTACTCCTGCACCTATTGTCCATTGTGTGCCATGGTCTCTTCATTTTGTCCAAGAAACACCATTTTCTTCGACCAACTACATTGCATTTATAAACCCTTGATCAGTCAACCTTTGGCCTTTTTTTATAATTAGTCTGCAAAGTGGGCTGAATTTCAAAACTCTTGCTAAATTCTTTCATTGCTTGCAATTGTCACCTTACCTCTTGAAAAAATCCAGCCTTATCAGACACTAATTTCCAAATCTATGCCCAATGTCCTTAATTAATTTATGATATTCTAATACAAGCCCCGAATCACCAGAACCCCTGGGTACAGGTGCAGAGAATGGGCCATCTGGCCTGCAACTACTTTGCGCAAGCCAGTTTCTCTTTAAGTGATAGGAAAAAAGTTTGCATACTGAAGTGATAGAGAGAAAGGAATTATTGAGTGCTGTGACAAAAGATGACAGCAGTGCTCTTGAATGGTGTTGGGTGAACTGCAAAGATAATGATATGTACTCACCCTTCCTGCTCTTGTGAGGTCTATTTACCTCCCTGGCCTGGCAGTTCATTTGTCCCATTATCCAGATGACTAACTATGGCCTAGGAATGCTCTTGTGGCTAGTGGAGATCAGGAGCTCATCCTTTCTTTGTTTTTACTTTTTCTACTACAAACTCCAAGATGAAACTCAAATATTAGTGATTTCCTGAAACTCTTTTCCATTGCCATTATATTTTGTAATTATTTGTGTAAGAATGAAAGTAAAAATGCAATTTTGTTTTAAGGGAAACAATCCACTTTTAATAAGCATTCAAAGGTCCATCAGAAACTATGCAACTTGCAGTCATCCTCAAGATACACACATAGACAAGAAACAGCCCATTAATCATGTGGAAAGTAGTACAGGCAATGTACAAGTCCAATCAGCCCATATATCACAATAAACTAATCAAAAGTGAGCATATGTAAAATGCCAGAAAATACGAGGTTAACTAAATTACCAATCAACGTATGCATTTGTAAATGCACAATTCACACATAAATTCATACATGCTTTGAACTATTTGCCTCAATTTTTTGTTCAGAGTTCTGCTCATCGAGGAACCTGAACTGTCACAATTCACTCTTGCACGGATGTGCTTTGTCCACCAATCACGTGATGTCACACTTCTGACACACTTACTGAAAATGCATCAAAAGGTCATGGGCTTCAATCTTATTCACAGTAAAACAAGGATTAAACCAGGCAGCATCAATAAACCATACCTAATGGTCCCTGCTGACACAATGATTTTATAACAGCAATTCCCTTGCATTCATGTTTTTTTGTTGATCTTTTCATTATTGGTAGAACTCAAACATCACAGCAAACCTAATTTCAGCATTTGTAGATATAAGAAAATTACAGTTGTGATGTATTAAAGCAAAGAGGTCCCAGTTTTGCACATTGTTTTGTTGCTCCTAGTTTGTAAGATGGGTAAAATGTTGCACTGATTTAGTCCACTAGAAATGGATGATAAATAGTTGATAGAAATATAGATACATGTGAGGTTATCCACTTTGGCGGCAAATGTAAATAAATGAGAGGTTATCCACTTTGGTGGCAAAAACAAGGGGGCAGATTATTATCTCAACGGGGTTAGGTTAGGGGGAGGTGCAGCGAGACCTGGGCGTCCTTGTACACTGGTCACTGAAAGTTGGCTTACAGGTACAGCAGGCATTGAAGAAAACTAGTGGAATGTTGGCCTTCATAACAAGAGGATTTCAGTATAGGAGTAAAGAGGTTCTTCTGCAGTTGTATAGGGCTCTAGTGAGACCACATCTGGAGTATTGTGTACAGTTTTGGTCTTCTAATTTGAGGAAGGACATCCTTGTGATTGAGGCGGTGCAGCGTAGGTTTGCGAGATTGATCCCTGGGATGGCGGGACTGTCATATGAGGAAAGATTGAAAAGACTAGGCTTGTATTCACTGCAGTTTAAATGGATGAGGGGGGATCTTATAGAAACATAGAAAATTATAAAAGGACTGGACAAGCTAGATGCAGGAAAAATGTTCCCAGTGTGGGGCGAGTCCAGAACCAGGGGCCACTGTCTTAGAATAAAGGGGAGGTCATTTAAGACTGAGGTGAGATAAAACGTTTTCACCCAGAGAGTTGGGAATTTATGGAATTCCCTGCCACAGAGGGCAGTGGAGGCCAAGTCACTGGATGGATTTAGGAGAGAGTTAGATAGAGGTCTAAGGGCTAGTGGAGTCAAGGGATATGGGGAGAAGGCAGGCACGGGTTATTGATAGGGGACGATCAGCCATGATCACAATGGCGGTGCTGGCTCGAAGGACCGAATGGCCTCCTCCTGCACCTTGTTTCTATGTTTCTATGAAATCTGAATTCTGAACACAACCCACTTTCAGAACGGCATAATATTATTTTTGCTCCATTATTGGCTATTCAAAAATATTGAATATCCCATCATTCCATCATACATCAGACTGCAATTATGGAAAGAGAAATAGTTAATAATTCAGTCAAAAAGCCTTTGTCACAATTTTCAGGAAGATCTTAACATTTCAAATTCATGATTCAGTTGAAGACTTTGATAAAGAATATTTGCCCTTCAATGTAAACTCTTTCTCTTTTCATTGATTTTGCCTGACTTGGTAAATGTTTCCAACACATTCAATTTTATTTTACCTATCCAGTCGGTAATTAAAAAAAAAAAAAATTATTCCAAAGGTCGTAAATTTAAAAATAAATAACAGCATTATAGCAATGATAACAGAAAATATAAATATTGAAAAATTGTGAAAATACCACATCATGTTTGTACCAAGTACAAACTGAACTATAAATATACACACTTTTTCTCTTCTATCTCCGTCCTCACAGAGCTATAATAGACAATCCTTATTCTCAATTACCATATCTCAACCCTTTATATTCAACAGATCATTCTTTGAAACTACAGCTACCTCCAGTTTAACTGAAAAGTAAAAGTTTTTAAAATTCTCTCTCAGTATTCCAATAATTTGACTTCTTTATCAACCCAACAACAATGCTCCATGTTCTGGTAGCTTCTCTTTGACGCATACAAGATGTAACATTTGTTCTTCCATCCCATCTTCAAGGACACCAAATGTACTCTCTGACTTCAGCAGTTCTTCTGAAATAGCTACTTTATTCTCATGTTCAGAATATTATGACTTTATAGTCATAGAGCCATAGAGCATGGAAATAGATCCTTTGGACCAACTTGCAAACACCCATCAATATGCCCCATCCACACTAGTCCCACCTGCCTGCGTTTGGCCCATATTCTCTCAAGCTATCCTATCCAAGTACCTAACCAAATATGTTTTAAACATTGTGACAATACATGCCTCAACTACCTCCTCTGGCAACTTGCACCTCTACAAGATCACCCCTCATCCCCTTAAGCTCCATAGAATAAAGTCCTAACATGCTCAGCCTACCATATAGCCCTCCACAGTATTTTCTCTTCAACTATAACTTGTACCCTAATCCATTTTTCATTTTTATGTTCTTAGTCGCAAACTGATTTCTCCAAGTTCAGCCACCTGTATTATTTTAATCTTTTTTTAGGGTACTTAAGGGAAGGATCTTATCTTGAAACTGCATGTCTCACACTCTTCCAGGCCGACACCTTAATCTCCATTTCACATTAGTGTCCATAATGGAGATTGGCTTCACTAGAATGGCTGCACATAAGTAGAGGAATCAGAACTGTGCCTGTTAATTTCCATTGACACAGTCCTACTTTGCCTCCACCACAGTCCCAAACCCCTTCAAATTGCTATGTTTTTCATGCTTTCCTCTTCATCTCTTGTAATCACTTACACGTCTCCTGAACTCACCTTTGAGTTATCTCTTTGCCTATTAAATATTAGAATACGGTTAAGAGACTGGTCCATTTAGAGGTGAAAAATGCAGGAATTCAAAATGTTAAGTTTTGATATCGCTGTGAGAAAATAACCATTCTCTGTCCAGTGGGACACTAAGCATTCATGCATTAGCATTTTTTTAGAAAAGTAAAAAGAGGACGAAAAATGTTCATACAGGGCTGTGGAAATAACCATGATTACTTTCCAAGGACCCAAAGAACTCCTACTATTTATCCTGTTATGGCCCTCATTATTTTGTATGACTGTCAGGTTCCCCTCAGTCTCCACCTCTCCAAGGAAAATTCTAGTCTCTCCAGAATCTCCTTAGAAATGAAATTTCTATTCCAGGCTACATCCTGGTAAACCTCCTTTGTATCTTTACCAACGTAATCACGTCCATCATCAGTGTAGTGACTTTGCAGTTGTGTGATGCACACACAACTGCCAAGTTTTATAAAACTATACTTGTCCTTTACACGCTTACGATTTTATTGCCCAGCTAATGAAGTGAAGAATCCCATATGCAGTCTGCTACTTCATCTACCTGGGCTGCTTCTTTCAGGTATCTGTAGACTTGTGCACCAAGGTCCGTTTGTTTTTCCATATTCCCAAGGGTTCTGCCATTTGCTATTTATCTTATAATATATCCTATCCCATCTATCTTACCCTTATTAGAACAGCCAAAACTGAACAAGAAATAAGACGTAGAAAATGCCAATTCTGATATAGACTGAAAAAGAAAGGAAGTTAAGTAAAGTTGGAGAATTCATCAAATCTAGAAAGCATCCGAGCATCATGGAAACAATCACTTTGGCCCAACTCATCGATGCAGACCAGGTTGCCTAACTGAATAGTGGGTAAAAACATCCTTAAAATTAGCCTTCCTCTAATTCAGAGCCTTGCTCCATAATTATCTTATAATTCAAAGAGCTCCGCCCAATACCTCTAAAATGCTCTTGCACTGACACTCATAGAAAAATAGAAAATAGGTGCACGAGTAGGCCATTCAGCCCTTTGAGCCAGCACCGCCAATCAATATGATCATGGCTGGTCATCCAAAATCAGTATCCCGTTCCTGCCTTTTCCCCATATCCCTAGATTCCGTTAGCCCTAAGAGCTAAATCTAACTGTCTCTTGAAAATATCAGGGTGGTGGTGCCTAGATCACACCTTTCCTATCCACATCCCTGTCCATGTGTCTTTCAGATGTCAAAAATATTGAGTCTGGAAGGTTGCCACCTACCCATATGGAAGATGAGGCACTGAACAAAGTAGTAATAGTGCAGGATGCCACAGAACAATCCTGCGAGAATAGGGTCCATGAGAATAGAATGGGTAATAAAGTTGAAGGCAGCCATAACCTCCGAGACATTCCTGTGAGCTGAACATTCAGCCTTTTACTAATAATGTTTCTCTCTTTCCGAGTCTTGAGAAAGGATCTCGAACCCGAAATGTTAAGCATTTGTCTTCGTGCAGACAATGCCTGATCTGTGTTTCCAGCATTTCCTCTATTTCAGATTTCTGCAGTTTCTTTGATTTTCAATTCTAATCAATTACCAGTTTCCAAGGCAGTTAACTAGTTTCTATTAATCCATTGCTAAATTTAGGATGGTATACTTTGTAAATTCACAAGTGCATTGCTCTGCATAAAGTGTTAGAGTGACTCAATGGGTCAAGCAGCACCTGTGAATAACATGGATAGGTGCCGTTTTTGGTCGGGACGCTTCCTCGGACTTTGTATATGAAAAGGGAATGGGTGGTATGCGGGGTTCCAGGGAAAATTAGTCAGCGAATGGGACTGGAGCTAACAATGGGCCAAATTAGCTTCCATCTACATCTTAGGAAAATATGAAATATAAATGAACTAGATCCACTGAACCGTTCCTTAGTTGTAACTTCCATGTGATATCCTTTTAATGTTTTATGTACAAATTTTTCATTTCACCCTGCAGCAATCGGAATATTGTTAGCCCACTATAAGATACATGCAAAATAATTTTGCATACAACATGATTACTTACCATACGATTCATATGACTCCTGACCAGTTCCATGTCCATAATCATAATAATCCGATGCGCTGTAAACAGAGAAAGTTACAAGAAAGTTTGACTAAATTACTTAATCAGTTTAAATGCAAACTCAAGAAACAACATGGTAATTAGAGACAGTATCATTTATTTCAAATCAATCCTCAAGTGACAAAACATATTTGGTAATTAAACAAATTGTCACCTCCCCCAACCACCATCTTCTTAGCAGTTCAGTGTTGCTTTGTTCAAAACAATTGCAGTTAAACTCTCTAATAATAGATTATACCTCTGGAGATTATGGGCGGGCATCAAGCATCAATTACAGGTCAATTTTCGTGCACCCTTGGTTTCAGAGACTTGCCGTATTATTTGTTTTGTCAGAGCAGAGTTTACGGCCTTGGGGACCGAGATACTGGCCCGCAAAGTTGGCTGTGGAAGACACCTATGGGAATGGGTCTGCCAGCTCTGGCCGGGCTGGAGTTCCAGAGCCCCGGCCACAAGAAGCAAATTCAACCCCCTGATCGGCTGCACACACAAAATGCAATTGTACCTTTTCCTCAGCCCCCTGTAGCCTGTCCCCCTTTGCTCAGCCACCTGTAGTAGGTATGTTACAAAACTTACCTTTAGCGGTGCTGGAGTTCTGCCGCTGGCCGTGTGCGCGACTTTGGCACCTTTAAGGGGGGGGGGGGGGGGGGGCGGGGTTGAAATGCCGTTTTACCCTTGCAATCCGGAGCTTTATTTTCTCGGAGTGCGATCTATTTTTGGAGATTCGTTCCGATTGCTGGTAAGTTCGTTTTTTAAAATAAATCGTCCGACTGTTTAATTGCTGTAGTAAAATAAAAATTAGCTCCCAATGCCGTGAACGCCGACAACGGGGACCGATTTTACGTAGGGGACAGGTAAGTGAAAGCTGTTTATTTTTTCATATAAACTTGCTTTTTTAGGGGACTTTAATCAATATTTCATGTTGCGAAACGGTGATTTAGCCCCCATATGAACTGTCAGAATTTTTCCTGCTGATATGGGGTTTAAATTCACCGCTACCGCAACATTCCAATGCAGCGCGTTCCTTAAAATCCCACTCGCAAGCTGTTTAAAATGCCCATTAATTTACAGGCATTAAACACTGAATTCCTTCAATTTGGCGTATAAATTAATGACAATTAGATTTAAAAATCATGTTTTATTGTGAATTATAGTGTGACTGTTATTTGGACACTTAGGCTTTACATTTAAAAAAAAAAATGTTCTTAAGAAATTAATAAATTTAGTAATTGAATTTTGTAATTGGCTACAGTTGGGTAACTAACTAATTATATGCTTTCATTTCAGGTCATCCAAGTAAGATTGTTTCATATTTGTTTCAGAATACTTCAATCTATAATAACTGAAAATGTCTTTCAGTTCTCTTAAATTTTAAGGAAGTTATGGGCTTTTGACTGTCCTCGATCACAACTTTTGTGACAAGTCAATAGAAAAGCAATAGGAAGCAAGTTGCTAATTTCCGAGTATGCAAATGGCCCTAACTTTTTTAATACTGAAGATATAAAAGTGAATTAGGTGTCAAATTAAACTTATTTTTATGCTTTATCTGATGGGATAAATTGCAGACTTGATTTTTTAAATCTCAAAATGTTGTAACATTGCTACCTATAGCCTGTTGAGCCAAGGCTTCAGGTATACCCTCCATAGAAACATAGAAAAATAGGTGCAGGAGTAGGCCATTCGGCCCTTTGAACTTGCACCGCCATTCAATATGATCATGGCTGATCATCCCTCAGTATCCCGTACCTGCCTTCTCTCCATACCCCCTGATCCCTTTAGCCACAAGTGCCACATCTAACGCCCTCTTAAATATAGCCAATGAACTGGCCTCAACTACCTTCTGTGGCAGAGAATTCCAGAGACTCACCACTCTCTGTGTAAAGAATGTTTTCCTCATCTCAGTCCTATAGGAATTCCCCCTTATCCTTAGACTGTGACCCCTTGTTCTGGACACCCCCAACATCGGGAACAATCTTCCAGCATCTAGCTTGTCCAACCCCTTAAGAATTTTGTAAGTTTCTATAAGATCCCCCCTCAATCTTCTAAATTCCAGCGAGTCTCCACTAAGTCTAAATTCCAGCGAGTCTAAATTCTCCACGCAGAACTTGACCTCTACACATCCTCTCCCCTAACACAGCTGATCCCAATAGGCTGCTCTGCTACCTTACCTTCATTTTACTGGCTGCTCAATTAGTCAATTTAGATCACTAAACCAATCTACCAGCTGCATTTTGAAATCTCCCATTGCTGCTCCGAAATGGCACAGCACAGAATACACTGACTCAACTTATCTAACAGCTCCCTTTTGAAATCTCCCACTGCTACTCCAAAACTGAAATGTACACCATTTTGTTTTTTACTCACCTGTGCTCCTTGGAAACAGTTACCACTAACCCACCAACAATCTACAAGCGACCCTCCTACTGATCAGATCAGATCCAAGCTCTAATTGCTGAACATCCCAACCCACCCACACTCCTCCCCAACACACAACTCCAAGCAATGCTTCACCACCCCGATAACTGGCAACTGCACTCCCAAGGCCTTGATCTCACACTGTCCCTCATCCCAGATCCTAAGTGCGTCACCAAATGCAGATCCTTTTCCCAACTACCTCAACCTCCTACCTTTCCTTTGAGCACCAAGTATGTAATTAGCCTCAATGACTGAGGCCTAAGGAGCTTGCACAGATTAAATAAAAATCAAGAGCTCAGCACTGAATAACAATGATATTTATATATGATATTGTGAAGTTAAGGATATTCAATGACCTAAAGGAGGTTGCAGGCAGAACCCTTTATTCGATCTTCTACCTAAGTTCCCAGGTACCCTATAAGCAGACTGTATTCGTAAAATTTGATCACTCGTCCTGCAGTTGCATGAGTTGCTAACAAATTTAGATTGTCCACAGCAGCTTTGAAAACCACCAACTGTTGGTAATGTAGAATTCTTCACTACTACAATCTTGAGATAACAAGTGACGGCATTTAAACATTTTGATAGGTATCAATCAAGTTGAGACATCATTATTGAAACTTAGTTGGAATTTACTATCAGCATATTGATGTTTTAAATAACAGATTCAATTTAGAACATTTTAAATTAAAGTTGATATTTCCACACATAAGTTATGGGCCTGTCCCACTTAGGCGACTTTATAGGCGACTGCAGGAGACTATGCAGTCGCGACATGGTTGCCACATGTTCGCGGGTGGTTGCCGGGGAGTCGCCTTCATGGTCGTGATGAGTTCCCGCATTCTGGGAACTAGTCGCGGCCTCATTATGGTCGCTGTGAATTTTTCAACATGTTGCGAGAATTCTCGAGTCGTAGATGGGGCGTCAGGAGGTTCTAATGGGTTGGCAGGAGGTCGAAGGTTCTCAGAGGTACTTGTAGGTTGCAGCCGGTGCTGACCGGTGAATTTAATTGGCACATTGGGAAAAAACAGGTAAGCAGTAGTTTTCAATACTAAGGATAACCGACCAGTAATGTTAAATGCTGTGTATCTCTGGCTTCTTAAAAGTTGTCTCCACTCCGTCTCTCCCCTCTTTTAAAGGACTTAACGTAAACTGTGCTATAGCCATTTTTTAATAGCGCCAACCTTCCTGTTCATCGCGTTGTGTGGCTGATTCATATTGGCTTTGCATCGTGTGAATGTTTTAGACAGCGCTCCCCCCGCCTGCCCTGACTTCCGCCTGCATAACGGGCTGGTGAAGGAAGCGATGTGTTTGTGTGTGCGTGTTCCACTCTGACAGTCGCCGTTCCAGCTGCCAGTTTTTCAGGCGACTGCCGGCAATTTGACAGTCGACAGCAGTCCGCTGAAAAATCACCTAAGTTGGACAGGCCCATTACAATGCCCCATTGAAACGGATATATAAAAATGGATAGCATACTCACTGGTATTTCTATATTTAGAATGGTATTATACAAGTGTGATATTAAGTTATTTACTTCAGCCTTTCTGTTCATACCTTCATCTAATATATCTGACGTCAGAGTTTGGTATTCTTGTGTATGTTTTTTTCAAATAATCTCGAATCTGAAGGTATCTAAAATAATGATTACTTTTATAATTGTATTTGAGTTGTAATTTTTGAAATGATAAAAGATTTCCCATTTCATACATATTCCAAACATTTTAATTCCTATGCTTTCCCAGTGAGTAAACGTTTTTATCAATAATAGATGATTTAAATGACGGATTATTAGCTATGAGAGAGAAGAGATAGGTTTCTTAATTTAAGAGTAGATTTTATTTGTCTCCAAATTCGTATTGTGCTATGGATAATCGGATTTTTCTTGTATTCTTCAATTTTATTGGCGAGAGAAGGATCGCTCCTATGTTAAAAGGCGAACAATCCTCTCTCTCCATTACTATCCAGTCAAAATTTTGGGATATGGGAATTGAGTTTTTTGAAAAAGTTTTTAGGTAGGTGTATTGGTATTGATTGAAATAAGTACAAAATTTGTGGGAGAAAAATCATTTTTATGGCATTTATTCTGCCTATTAAAGACATAGGTATTGTTTTCCAAAATTGAATCAAGGCATTTAATTTGGTAAGTAAGGGCATATAGTTTGCATTAAATAGAGAGTTGTATTTTCTGGTAATTTGAATACCCAGATATTTAAATTTTTCTGTAGCATTTATAAATGGGAATTTTAAAAGGTGTGTCTGCTCTTGAGGTTTTATCGTCATGATTTCACTTTTGTTCCAGTTTATTCTATATCCTGAGAAGGAACCAAAATCCTCTATTAAATTTAATATGTTTGGTATGCTCTTGAATGTGTGTGTGTGTGTTATTACATCTTCGCAAAAAATCTACGCGGTAACGATAAAATATTTACATATTCCGGTTCCCATTTTCCCTGTCAAGTCCAAAATTACCTTATCTGAAAATGTCATGCTTTATTTCTCGACATAACTGAAAATGTTTAAAAATATCAAGACTTTGAATTTAAATGAGAAGCTTTTGCTGATGACATCACAATCGGTCTGCTCGGGGCTGTCTTCCATGTGCTGCAAGTGATGTCACACCCCCCCCCCCCCACCTTATTCAAAAGATGCCGCTGGAGATGAAGTCAGGCCCTGGTCTGAAGAGGCCGAACTCGCAGTCCTTTTGTCGACGCTCGCTAGGGGTCCTCAGGTCGGCGCCTGGTGGGGAGCCTGCTGCTCAGGTCGACGCCCGCCTGCGGCCTCACTCGAGTTCACGTCCTCGCACTGCCCTCTCCCTCTGTCTCTGCCCTCTCTCTCAGTCTCTGCCCTCTCTCCCAGTCTCTGCCCTCTCCCTTTGTCTCTGTCCCCTCTCTGTCTCTGCCCTCTCTCCCTATCTGCACTCTCTCTGCCCTCTCTCCCTGTCTCTGCCCTCTCTCCCTCTCTCTGCCCTCTCTCCCTGTTTCTGCCCTCTCTCCCTGTCTCTGCCCTGTCTCGGTCTCTGCCCATGTTTTAAATGTTTCTTAGTATTTCTTATGTGGGGGGCAATACGCTGACGCTGACTTTAACATCGAGGTAATCCCTTGCCGGGGGTCGCCAGTGTTGGTGCTCCATCCAGCTCAGCCTGTGGACTTTGGAAGTCGCGATCTCCGGTAAGAAGCGGCCGATTCGGAATCTCTAAGCCGCGAGTGTGTTCTGATCTGTTCCAACGTCGGAGTTCCGATCATCCAGGCAAGAGGGACTGTACATTGGGCTGTCCGTAGCGGCGACTGCACAGGGTTCAAAGACCTCGGCCACGGGTGAACAAAGAGGAAGTTGACTGAACTTTATTGTCTTCCATCACAGTGGGAAACGTTGATTCTGCTGTGGTGGATGTTTATGTTAAACTCTATCGTGTATTGTGTTCTTTTTATTTGTATGGTTGTATGGTAACTCAAATTTCACTGTACCAATTGGTGCATGTGACAAAAAATGTGAACTTGAACGAACATTAAGCAGCCGATCTTGCACTTCCCTCAACTACATTTTCGTTATTGCTATAACATTACAATTCCAAATTGAGATCTGCATATTTAACTCAACTGACATACCTGTGAGGTACCTTGCATTAAACTAAATGCAGTTGAACCTACCACCCCTCCCCATGTTTCCTAACCTGCCTGAGCATTGAACGTGCTCGATTTATCCTCCACAATTTTCTGTGCACTTGCTCCGCAGCTTCTGCAGTGCTATACATGCTGCGTTAACATTAAAAAAATCAATTAGAAATGTGTTAAATCGAATGGGAATATCATTCAATTGTATAGAACATCTGTTGGTCCAGCAAAGTTCGGTGTGTCCTGGAATTTCAGAGTTTTACTGACACAGCAACCTTAATTCCCAAAACAAATTATCTCAGATTATATCAAAACAAGGAACTGAAGGTGCTGGTTTATAAAAGAAAGAGACAAAGTGCACAGCAAGTGAGGCAGCATCTCTGGGAAACATGGATAGGTAATGCTTTTTATGCCAGGACCCTTTGGGAAGAGTTGATGGGTTACTCTTATACTTTATGTCTTTCTTTGACCTCAGATTATAATCGAGTAAAAAAGCCAACACTGCATTTCACAGTTTCATTGCCGGTTTGTTATGCCTTCTGGAATTCCTCTCGGGAAGGATCATGTAAGGCAAACTTTGATTAATTGAAATCACTGCAGGATCCTGTGTTATTGTGTTTGTTCGGTTTGTACTTTGGATAAGTAGGTACTTGATTCTCGAAGGATAAGGACCTAGGTCAGGAAAATTACATTGAAAAATGTGTGTATCCCATGGTTGTCTACAATATTAGATGGGCAACCCATTTAATTTGTCTATTCTTCTTTCATGTCTGCATTAACAGTTAAATATCAATCTGTGGAAGGAAACATGGCCATCTTTCACTGAACTGCTGGTCGAGCTTTTTAAATCATGGGTAGGGCTTATGCCTAGCCCTGCACACTTTTCAAGTGGTTTTCCAATGGCTCAATTGAAGGGACTATCAAGCCTGCAAAACAAAATCTATTTTTGCAATAAGTAGGGATCTGCAAGTTCTTGCAATTGGCTGTAAAATCCTGGCCAATGCCAGATTATGAACTACATGGGCAGGGCCGGCCCCAGGCCGATTGGACCGATTTTTTTGAAATTGGGCCCCGCATTAATTTTCCGTATTTCAGATGGAACTACAAATTCGCTTTGTTAAATAAAGATTTTAAAAAACATTCGCCATACGGATTTTTTTTTACAAAGCAAACATGGATAACAACCGCTGTGAATAATAACTGATGTGTTAACTGCTACTGTAACAGTTAACAGCCAGTAGTTAACAAGTAGTTATACAATTGGTCATCAATGCATCGATCCACATTCCTCAGTAAATGCGTTAAATTGTGTCACTCGCTGCTGCCGGAGCGGCCGAGACTCTGGTCTGGACCCTGGTGGGGGGAGTCTACAGGGCAGCAAGCCCCAGCACACTCAGCCGTGAGTATTCAACGCTAAACGCTGGGAGTGGGCAGGCGGGCGGTGTGTGCGTGAGAGGAGGGGGGTGGGGGCGAGAAAGGGTCAAATTTGTATGAAATCGGCGGCGTTCCGGCCCGCTCTTGGTCGGGGGGGGGGGGGGGGATAGAGTTAAAAGACCTGAAGCAGAAACGAAAGAGAACAGGCAGGATAAGTGCGAGAGGGAGATAATATGTGGATAAACAGATCTGGGAGTTGTGTTAACTCGTTCGGTGCCGGTACAATAGCAGACCAGGTTGGAGGTTTAAGTCTTGTTAACATTGGTGTTGGGGTTAATGTCGGGGTACGGCTGGGATTTAACTGTCTGTCTGTCTGTCTGTCTGTCTGTCTGTCTGTCTGTCTGTCTGTCTGTCTGTCTGTCTGTCTGTCTGTCTGTGTGAGAGAGAGAGAGAGAGAGAGAGAGAGAGAGAGAGAGAGAGAGAGAGAGAGAGAGAGAGAGAGAGAGAGAGAGAGAGAGAGAGAGAGAGAGAGAGAGAGAGAGAGAGAGAGAGAGAGAGAATGCTGGTCACCGCGTGGGGTTGAGAGTATTGTAAACAATGAATGTACTGCTGTACTACAATTTTTTTTTTTGATATAGTGTTATTTTGATTATGTTTTGATGTGTTGTATTATATGATTGTGTCGAATGAAGTTTTTGAAAGGAAAAAAAAGGGAGGGGGGAGGGAGAAGGAGAGAGAGAGAGAAAGGGGAGAGAGAGAGATAGAGGGAGAGAGGAGAGAGACAGAAAGGGGGAGAGAAGGGGAGATAGAGAGCGAGAAAAAGAGAGATTGAATTGGATAGAGAGAGTTCTCCCTTCATCCTCACCACCACTGTTGGCTGCCCTTTGTGACGTGATCGGAGACCAAAACCCAGTTACCCTGTAGATCTCCCTCTCCCTACCTCTCACTACTTCCCTCCCCCTCCCTCTCCCTCCTTCTTTAGAGAGGGGGGGAGGATGAGGAAAGGAAGAGGGGAGAGGGTGGAGGGGAGAGAGGAGTGTGCCGTGCTTGGTGGAGAAGAGGGATGTGGGAACGCTGTATGCAGGTGGTGACTTACTCTCACACTGGGATCCCCCCTTGTCATTGTGCAGTTTATATGACTCCCTGCACCCCCCACCCCCCTATGGAGCGAACAAAATATGCAATGTTTCGGGTCGAAACCCTTCTTCTGACCCGGCCCGAAACGTTGGCTATTTCCTTCGCTCCATAGATGCTGCCTCAAGCCCTGTCCCACTGTGTGAGTTCACCCAAGAGCTCGCACGAGTTTAAAATCTCTGTGTAGCATCTCTGTCCCTATCTTCAAATTCCCACTTTGGAATAAAATACGTTTTTCAACTTAAAAATTGCACAGATCGCGATTAGTCGATTCCTACGCATTTTCAATCATCGTTCGATTCAGTGTAATTTTCACACCTGGTTGATATAGTTTTTTTAAAAATATACAGTACATTAAAACAAATAGTTTCAAGCATACCCGGTACTAAACGCACAAAACATTAAGGTGGCTACTGATGTTACAAACGGTTGTTAATTAATATAATAGATTTCCGTGGAAAGAATATTTAACCAGAATATTGTGAGGTTGCTGCAAAATGCTCACTTAAAACAATACGCTGTCAACTCAGGATTGTTTCTTCCACCTCTGACAGGTGTTTCGTAGCTCGCTGTTAATCGATTCATAGCTATTAATTTTCATTCCTGGTCTGTATCGAACTTCTTCAAATGCAAACGCTTCAAGTTACGCTTCTTGTGTGGTGGTGAGGGAGGGGGGGGATGCTTGGATAAAATACCATATATTCGCATTTATATAGCGATCCTGCTGCGAAATTTTTAAGTCGAAAGTTGTATTTTATTTCAAAGTGGGAATTGGAAGATAGGGACAGAGATGTTACACAGAGATTTTGATAGGAAGGAAACATTACAGCAGCTGAGTAAAAGATCGGTCAAATGGTAGGTTCAATGAAGATCGGGCGTGGGGGATGGGGGGGGGGGGGGAAGTATCTATAGCTTGGGACTTGCCTGTGAGTACTGAGATGGATTATCATTCCACACCAAATTTCTTAGACAATAATACCTTTTATGCAATATCACACTAGATTGTTGGATATGGATCATCGGGACTCTGTATGGTATATGCTCATAAATTAATAAAACAAATGTTCTTCTTTGTTGTTTCTGGGATGGGGTGACTGATAACAAATAACCTACATTCTATATTTTGTCAGAATGTGGCTGAAACAATGGCATATTTTGTGATATTTATTGAGATAGAAAGATACAACTGAGTTTGGGCAAGATATTACCTTGCAACATTCTGTATGTCTGATAGATATTGTGAAATGGAACTCAGAAATTATGGGAGGATTACATAAAACTACATTAGGTAATGAATATGCAGTGTATTCTTATTTCCATCATGAACATACAATAGTGATTTAGGACACCAGGTCCTACCACGGTAAACTCACGAGCTACTACGGTATGACTACGTGTTAAAAAGTATCAAATTTTTACATCCCGAGTATATTTTACTCGTGGACATTTTTCAACATGTTGAAAAATCTTCACAAGTTACCACGTTTCCCAAGTAACTGCCGCTAGCGCTAAGAAATGGCATGTTGGCCTTTATAACAAGAGGAATCGAATAGAGGAGCAAAGAGGTCCTTCTGCAGTTGTACAGAGTTCTAGTGAGACTGCACCTGGAGTATTGTGTGCAGTTTTGGTCCCCTAATTTGAGGAAGGACATTCTTGCTATTGAGGGAGTGCAGCGTAGGTTTACAAAGTTAATTCCCGGGATGGCGGGACTGTCATATGCTGAGAGAATGGAGCAGCTGGGCTTGTACACTCTGGAGTTTAGAAGGATGAGAGGGGATTTCATTGAAACATAAGATTGTTAAGGGCTTGGACACGCTAGAGGCAGGAAACATGTTCCTGATGTTGGGGGAGTCCAGAACCAGGGCCACAGTTTAAGAATAAGGAGTAAGCCATTTAGAACGGAGACGAGGAAACACTTTTTCTCACAGAAAGTGGTGAGTCTGTGGAAAGCTCAGCCTCAGAGGGCGGTGGAGCAGGTTCTCTTGAAGCATTCAAGAGAGAGCTAGATAAGGCTCTTAAAAATAGCGGAGTCAGGGGATATGGGGAGAAGGCAAGAACGGGGTACTGATTGGGGATGATTAGGGATAATCAGCCATGATCACATTGAATGAATGTGATATGAAAGTGAATTAGGTGTCAATTTAAACTTCTTTTTATGCTTTATCTGATGGGATAAATTGCTGACTTGATTTTTAAAATCCCAAAATTTTGTAACATTGCTAGAAAATGTACCTGCATCTTGGAGGCCTAAGGTTAGGTTGTTAGCCATGAAAGATAGACTTCGTTATCCCTCAGTACAGCAACATCAAGAACGAGCCTCATTGCTAGCAGCTGATGGGAAGCGGCTGTAAAGTGGGAAGCGGCTTTAGGACAGCGCTGCTGGGGGGGGGGGGGGGCAGGAGGGTTGAGAAGGAGGGGGTCATCCAGCTCAAGAGTGGGTCAGCGGGCAATGGATAACAGGACAGCGGGCGGTGGAGCTTACTCCATATGTCAGTGCGAGTAACCTCAATTGATCCCTTGATCACGCTGAGTGATATTATCCATCACCCGCTGACCCGCTCTGCTCCATGATCTTAGCTCTTGAGCTGGTCCCCTCACCGTTTAGAAGGAGAGCACTGCCAGAGGTGAGCGTGCCGGCAGAAGGCGCTGAGATGGCAGTCGGTTCCGCTGTCCGGTGATGGAGGCCGCTCGTAGCCACGCGAGCTGCTTCCCTCCCCAGCCACAATGCAGTAGCTCCGCGCCCGAAGCGCCGCAGCAAGTGAGCGAGTTACTGGCATGAATCCCCGACCCTCTCCTTCTCAACGCTCCATCCCTCCTCGCAACTTTACCCCTGGCTAGACTCCCCACACGCTGTGAAAGGAACTCTCCCCCGATTGTTATGTTACTCACGACATGTGACTCATTTATAATTATTTATTTATATTTCTATTTAAAAAAAATCCCAATTGGGCCTCGCACCTCCTAAGGCCAGCCCTGTACATGGGTCAGGTGCCCAACTCGGTAAAATCAGAAACCACATGGAGCATTCTGTATCAGTATCATTCAGAACAGCTAGATTATATTGCAAGATCGTTGGAAATCAACTGAACCTGTCAACTTTATTTTAAGAAAGGTAAAACAGGATATAGATGCCAATTTGCTCCTGGAATGCATGTAATCCAGTTATTATTTATAATAATGTCGCTATTATTTAAAGTTGCCTTTTAAAAATAATATTGTAAAGATTTCCACAGTTATTGGAAGGCATATCGTAGAGTGGCATGGTGGTGAAGTAGCTATGCTACTGCACTATTTCACAAACTCAGATATGATTCTGATCTTTGATGCTATCTGGGCAGATTTTGCATTTTCCTCTATGACTATGACAAAGATGTGCTACTGCATTGGCTGGCTGTAGGAATTAACTCTTTGAAGTAAAGTTGAAGTAAAAATAATCAGGGTGCATGTGCATGTGCAAGGCAGAGCATGTAACAAAGGCACAGGAATATTAGGAGGGAGTATTGAGGCTGATGGGATTACTGCTGTGGGAGCTGGCACAGACTCAATTTGTCAAATGTAGCCCATGGCATATTCCATCACTATCTAGATGACAGACTAAATTAATTGCATAGTATTTGACCAAATTAGATTGCTCATTTCTATGTGGATAAGACTTATGTGTGCAATATTTCATGTTGTTCAGAAGAGGAACGTGTAAAATTTGTACTGAAGCAATTGGGTTAGAGGCTTATCTTTGAAGCAGTGCAGACAAAATGTTGTCAGGCAGAGAATAGTTGCTGCAGCTTGTGCTCAACTATTTCTAGATTTCACATGGAGAGAAATGAACCAATTGAAGCTTGGCTTCTGTGATAGTGGGATCCTCAGGGGTAAGTTTCATCATCCCTCAACAACAATTATAAAACATATGCTCTCCCATCAACCTTCCCCAACTACTCCATTACTATCAAACTCCGCATTAACCTCTGAAAGGCATGTATAACAACCCCATCATTCCTTGCCAATCATTGGAACATGCCCAACGTGCTTCCCCCCCCCCCCCCCGCATACCATCCTATACATCATTGATATGAATCTTCTATCAGTCCTCCTTATCCCATGTTCAATCTCACTACCCCAACACACCAACCTCCATTCATAAATGGCCATCTCAAGGTGATTTCCTGTCTAAATAACTGCAGATTGTCAATCATGTCACAAGCAAGTAGGAAACCTATTGGAAGAGCCTGACAGTTAAATTATTCCAGGTTTGTCAGGACACACAGCAGAAACTCTACATAAAACTTGCATAGAGCTATATTTAGGCTTGATATGAACGCAGCAGTGCGGATAATTTTAGAAGTTTCACTGGTAACAGCCATCATTCTATACTGCATCTAATAATTTTGTGGAAGTGTATCATCAAACCTGGAGGCTTGGTGCAGCTGGGCCTACGCCAGCTTCTGTCAATCTTGTCAGTAATGCTTTCCAGTGTTCCATTTGTCAGATTCCATTAAAAAAAGAAACAAAGGGAAAAACTTCCTTCTCACCACCAACTGCCAAGTGATATATAATTGGACTTTTTAATAAATACCAGTGGGAGACAAAAATAAAGTTTTTCTGAAATTTTATTGACACTGAATTCTAATTGAATCCTTTTCAAACCTCAACATCCCCATATATTTAACTAATCAGACATTGTTGGAAAGCAATTTGAAGTTTAATTTTAGAACCAATGTTTCAATTGCATAATTAAAAGTGTGCAAATTAATATATTGATTTGCGGTTTAAAATTAAAAAAAACTCTGGCATCAACACGCTTTCCCATAAATTATCGGAATTTGAAATGTACAAGGAGGGCTTTCAGCGCACTGAGTCTATGTAAGCTGAAAAATAGCTAAAGTAAACCATCAAGCAAGAGTCATCACACTGGCAAATGAGAAACGACTAGTCGAGGGAAGAAAGATGTTCCTAGTGTTATCTCAGCTACTTTAAATAATCAAATGCAAATTGGGTGGCCACTTTACAGAGATAAAGCAGATTTTGAGCTTCCAGCAGACTGTAACTTCTTCATCCCACTCTGACATTGGCCCTTAATATTCCAACCAAGCTGAATGCAAGCTTGAGCAAACACATCTCATCTTCCGACTATGTATGTTACAGGCAACAACAATTTAATTTAACCAGCTCATCTGAGAACTAGCCAGTTTTTATGAAAAATCATCAACAGCAACTTGAAAAGATTGAAGGAGGCAACAGAAAGTGGTGGTCATTGCTGGGTCCATTATGTGATTGACCTCCCCACCAGGGATCTACAGGAAGCCCTGCCTCAAGGTGGCGAGTAATATCAAAAATCCACACCAATCTGGCCATGCTCACATTTTGCTGATACCATTGGGAAGGTGCTACATGAGCCTGAGAACCATTACCTCCAGGTTCAAACACAGCTTCTTCCCATCACCATGTGGCTCTTGAACCACTCTGCACAACTCTAACCATAACCCCAACTCCTGAACAAATATGTACTTTCTATAAGGTTACACCACATACTTCACCTTGTACTATTATGGTCTGGTTAGCTTCTGTAACTGATAATTTATTATATAAATGTGTTGTTGCATTAGTGTGCTTATAAAACTGGGAATAAGAAGAATTTTGTTGTCCTAGTTCCAATGCAGATGAAAATTAAACACTCTCAACTCTTGAACCTGTAATATTAACTCATTTTTTCTCTCACTACTTTGTATACAGTCCCCCTTGAAATAAAGGCCAACATACAATTTTATTAATTTAGTAATTTAAGAATAATATCGTTACTTCTTGCAACTGGATTATTTTGTGGATTTTGTATTGAGTCCTTTTACTCTACTGGAAAGATTTTGAGGAACAAGATTATTATTCAGGTTTTTACACTAATACACTGTTCTTAACAAAAATCTACCCATCATGTGTAACTCTACAAATAACAGGTATAAATTAGATAACTTCAAGACCGAAAGTCAAAAACGTTTTTCACGAAGACCAACGATGTATCCTATGGCAGTAGTGATTTTTGGGCGAGTTAATTACTTTTCTTATATTCACATGTAATATATCAAAAACATCGTGGTGCCAAAAACACAATGACCGTTTATGATATATTTTCCAACCTTATAAAGTCAATAAAAAATATTTTTTGGCGCATAAATTGGTCATCAAAACTAAGAAACTGAGCAAATCTTCAATTTGGCAACAAACTGTCTCTTGTTTACCTTTTGTATGGACTAAGTCGCTAGCTTTAGTCCTTCGTGTCAACCTCTGGAAGCTTCACAACGACAGTTACGGAGACATTTAACTTACGAAAAAATCATCCTAAATCAAACCTTCCGACGAATCATCGGCCATCGGTATAGCTCAAATCCATAACGTAATGTACCGTTTTTTAAATCTATGGATATAATTTGGTTTGCTCTAATAGTGTGAAGTTCATTTTCTGGGACACAAACATCAAGTCAAGTTTTCAACTTCAAGTGAATTTATTGTCATGTGTCCCTGATAGGACAATGAAATTCTTGCTTTGCATCAGCACACAGAACATAGAAGGTATTTACTACAAAACAGATCAGTGTGTCCATATACCATATATAAATATATACACACGTGAATAAATAAACTAATAAATAACAGATAATGGGTTATTAGTTACCAGAGTTTTGTCCGAGCTAGGTTTAATAGCCTGATGGCTGTGGGGAAGTAGCTATTCCTGAACCTGGTCGTTGCAGTCTTCAGGCTCCTGTATCTTCTACCTGAAGGTAGCAGGGAGATGAGTGTGTGGACAGGATGGTGTGGGTCCTTGATGATGCTGCCAGCTTTTTTGAGGCAGCGACTGCGGTAAATCCCCTCGATGGAAGGAAGGTCAGAGCCGATGATGGAGTGGGCAGTGCTTACTACTTTTTGTAGTCTTTTCCTCTCCAGGGCGTTCAAGTTGCCGAACCAAGCCACGATGCAACCGGTCAGCAAGCTCTCTACCGTGCACCTGTAGAAGTTAGAGAGAGTCCTCCTTAACAAACCGACTCTCCATAATCTTCTCAGGAAGTAGAGGCACTGGTGAGCTTTCTTGATAATTGCATCGGTGTTCTCAGACCAGGAGAGATTTTCAGAAATGTGCATGCCCAGGAATTTGAAGCTCTTGACCCTTTCAACCATCCATCCATTGATATAAACGGGACTGTGGGTCCCCATCCTACTCCTTCCAAAGTCCACAATCAGTTCCTTGGTTTTGCTGGTGTTGAGGGCCAGGTTATTGTGCTGGCACCATATGGACAGTTGCTTGATCTCTCTTCTGTACTCCGACTCATCCCCATCAGTGATACGTCCCACAACAGTGGTGTCGTCAGCGAACTTGATGATGGAGTTCGCACTGTGACCGGCTATGAGTATAGAGAGAGTACAGCACGGGGCTGAACACGCAGCCTTGAGGTGCTCCCGTGCTGATTGATATGGAGTCTGACGCATTTCCACCAATACGAACAGACTGTGGTCTGCGAATGAGGAAGTCGAGGATCCAATTGCAGAGGGATGCGCAGAGACCCAGTTCTGCGAGTTTGGTAAACTGCCAAACCTTTGCGGGTCCACTGCAACATATGATTGTGTGTATGATCGTGTAAAGCGCATTGCGGTGTCCACTCAGAGGATGCAGTATTCTACTACATGATCAGGTGAATGAAGTGGAAATGGTGTTTGCAATTTTATTGTTCCATGTGGTATTCATAAATATGGAAAGGAATAAGAAATACATGCACTTACTGTGCCAACTAGATCACTGGTGGACACCACGCGACAACTGTTACACAAAATGTATTTGTGTATTCTGATGCCATTTTTGGAAACTTGCCATCAAAATGCTATATTTTTCCATATTTTTTGTTGATACTATGTTAGTCATAAACCCAATGAAGTACTTGTTGACCTTTTTTGAAGAAATCTGAAATTTGACTCACTTTGTCACATTATTGTGTTCCAGTATGGTAAAAAGACTCGTATCATTATCAATCCTCCCCAGGTTACGACAGGGTTCTGTTCCTGAGAACTGTTCATAATTGAACAATTTGCAAGTTGGAAATGCAGCCACCTGGTGGCAATATTTAAATCAAAATACAGGTCAACCAAAGACAATAAGTAGCTAAGCCAGGGTGGTTAACTCAACCATTAACATACTGCTGCATACTAAGTACCCCCGCAACAGATGATACCTACAGACTCACACCACCTGGAAAGTCCGTCCCACTGGTTTCCAAAACGAGATGAGCCCAGGACCCAGCAGATTGATGCTTTTAGTTTCATTTAGTTTAGTTTAGAGATACAGCGCAGAAACGGGCCCTTCGGCTCACTGGGTCCAAGCCGACCAGCGATCCCTGCTGGTCACTATTCTACACACACTAGGGACAATTTACAAATTTACCAAGCCAATTTACCTACAAACCTGTACGTCTTTGGCGTGTGGGGGGAAACTGGAGATACCCGAAAAAGGCCCTGCAGATCACGGGGAGAACGTACAAATTCCGTAAAGATAGCACCCGTAGTCAGTATCAAACTCAATTCTCTGACACTGTAAGATGGCAGTTCTCTGCGCCACTGTACTGCTCGTGATGCAATCATAAAGTAAGTCCATCAACGCCTCTACCTCCTTAGAAGATTGAGGAGGTTCCATATGTTAACATATATGCTCTTGAACATCTACAGGTGTACTGTCGAGAGCATATTGACTGGTTACATCAACTCTGGTTCGGCAACTCGAGCGCACAGGAATGTAGGAAACTAGAAATATTGGTGAATGCTGCCCGGCTGGTGAACACAGCTTCTCCCCAACAACTATCAGGTTATAGAAAACTTCAAACTCCAAATTAAACTCCGAACTGTCTTGGTTTCGCTAAGGACTTTGAAGTATGCTTTGCTTTGCACTATATTGTTTATTTTATATTTTTTGAGTACGGTGTTTACAAACCTGTTAAGCTGGTCACTGCAATGAAAATGAAAATTTCAGAATTGGCATGTATATATTGCAGAGTCCCCATATGTTTCAACCACCTGGAATAACTTGCTACAAAAAAAACGTAGTTTGTGATACAACTCACAAATTTCTTTAGTTTTTGGACACAGCAGAGAAATGTAGTGCCATTGCGATCTATTTTCTAGTCATATATATTTTACCGTGAACACAACTGTAAATTATTTCCTCTTTCTTCTATTTCTCTTTTGATTTCTCCTGTTGCAGTAACATCTACTGCTCAATTTTATACATTTGTATACCTTTGTGTAACAGCTAATTTTGAAAAGAAAACCCCCAAAATAACCCGAAAATTATCACTGCGCATTGCTCTCTGCCCTTAAGTATCAGTGATCTTATCATTTACACAACCAGATCAATCTAAATATTAGCCTCGTGTACCTAAATACTGATACAGGATGCCTATAGTTCAAGTCATGCGTACAATTCAAAACAATTTCGGAATGAATCTTTGTTAAAGAAGGAACTGCAGATGCTGGAGAATCGAGGGTTACACAAAAAGCTGGAGAAACTCAGCGGGTGCAGCAGCATCTAAGGAGCGAAGGAGATAGGCGACGTTTCGGGTCGAGACCCTTCTTAAGAAGACCCGAAACGTCGCCTATCTCCTTCGCTCCTTAGATGCTGCTGCACCCGCTGAGTTTCTCCAGCTTTTTGTGTAACCTTCGGAATGAATCTATCTGTTTGCTATAAAAGTAAAATCCAAAGTGCTTAGTTCACGTAACATGCCATCTTCTCTTGTCCTTTTAACAGAGTTTAAAAGAGCTCCAACAGTATATTAGATGGAAGTGAATGGCTAAGGGAAATAATTCTGAACTGTCATACGTTGCTGGTCAATTCATGTTAGATCTTTTAGTTTATTAAAATAGCACCTTGCTTTTACTCTCACTGTGATTTCAAGAAATGCTTCTCTAGAGAATTATTGTCCATCAATCATACTCACAACAAAGACAAATTTATCATATTGCAAATACTCGGTTTTACATAGAATCTACAGAATTAACAATGAAATGGCACAAATGCTAACTGCTGTTGGGGACATGAAACACCTTTTAAACACGTTTCTTTTGTCTTTGTCATCTCATTTGCCATTCTGCACTTAGTTTGAAATATTCAGAGCTTTAGTTTATCTCATGTTCTCATCGATTCATGTAGTCTGTTCTTTACAGTGGAGAAGCAGGAATTACTTCTGTAATTTTGCATTTTTCTGTGCATGTACTTACTCCAGAAGTTGATCAGTTTTACAATGTAATATGTCAAATTCTGTCTTTTTTACTGTCATTACAATTGCAAAATCCTGGCCATTATATTTCGCTGAAGATCAAAAACTAAAAGTACTTGTACTTGTCATGACAGTTTTTTGAGATTTATTTTCTTGCGGCTAAAGCATAATGTAATGCATTAAAACAAAAAATCATACAGTCATCAGCCCAAATGCCATATTTTGTATTTGGAAATATTTAGCACTTTCCAAATTCTAGGTACACCTATAACCCTGCATAGTCTCAAACATACTGTGACTATAACAGTTGGTAAGAGGCAAGTGAATGACTTGCTTATCAACTTCCAAAATGACCAGCTGAATATGCCATCCACAAGACGCAATGCAGGTGTTTTATTTTTCTAGCCCCTCCATGGCTTCCACCAAACAAAAACAGCAGCAGCTGATAGCACCATATGCACCATCAGCTCCTTCAAGTTACACACTATCTTAGCAAGGAAATGTATTGACATTCCTTTCTTGTCACCAATACACTGTTGAAAAACAACCTGCAGTATCAAGGTCAGAATCATTCTCATAAAAATAGGCCATTAGGCTCAACAGGTGCATGTCGACCAGTGGGCATCCATTCATATGAATCCTATCTTCCAGCATAGATTTCTCCACCAAGGCAAATCAGGCGCTTGTTTAAGACACCTTTAAATGCTCTCAGCTACACTGCTTCCACCACTCTCTCTGGCAGCACATTCCAGGAACACACCACTCTGGGTGAAAAAGCCCCTCCTCAGATCCCTTCTAAATCTCTTAACCATTACCCTAAATCCGTATCCTCTTGTTTTATTCATTGCTGACAAAAGAGTTTTGTGGAATTTACCCTATTGATTGCCCTCAATTTTATATCCTAAACCTGTCCCCTCTTAACCTCCTCTGCTCCTAGGAATGCAGAATTAGCCTATCCGATCTCTCCTCGCTATTGAAACACTCCAACTGCAGGCCACATCACCTCCATAATTATTGCATATTTCCTGTAGTATAGTGCTAAGAATTTCAGGCTGAGATCTGTCTGTCCGTCTGTCCGTAGTCCGCCTGTCTATCTATCTTACTAAAACTATCATCTTGACCACTTCCTGTCTGCGTTGCAAAAATGATCCCGCATACGCTTTTTCGGCACCTTATTCACCATTCCAAAATTTGCGCGAAAACGGTATCCTTTATCGCTAGGATTTTTCACCACATTGCTCACCGTTCTCCTCTCCTCCAAGCGCACCAAGTTTTGTTCCGATCGGTGGATGAGTACAAAAGTTATGAAGGTTTAAAAAATTGTAAGATCAACAGATTGGTCTTCTCACCTGTTTATCACCATGAAGGTAACGCCCCTTCCGGCACCCGCTGGAGAATGAAGTCCCAGAGGTGGAGCTAAGTCCACGAGTGCTGTTTGAATCCGCAAAAGTGGAGTCAGGAAAGTCGCTGTGTGGTGTCGGGAAAGTCGCATGTGGAGTCGGGAAAAGTCGCTGTGTAGTGTCGAAAAAGTCGCTGTGTGGAGTCTGGAAAGTCGCTGTGTGGTGCCGTGGCCAATGGCCGCTAAGTGCAGGCCTACCTCCCCCCAACCTCCCTCCTTCCACCCTCCTCCCACACACACCCCTTCCCCCCTCCCCATCCACCGCCCCACCCCCACGTTACCCCTCCCGAGTACCTCCCCCTTCCTGCCCACACCGAAATCAATATTTTTGCATCACTACTTTTTCCACAGATAGAGGAGGTGGAGTTCATAAACAAGATTCAGAAAATTAATCTCAGTACCACTGCTCTGATTTCCCTTTTCATGTAGATGCATACTTGCGTTCATTACTTTTATAGGCACTAATCATTTCAATCAAAAGAGAAGATTGGATGTTTCACTGTCATGACTAGATCTTTATTATCAGATAATTCTGTCTATGTTTCTGCAATACACAGATAACAAAACATTGTCTTGAAATTCAACCCTTTAAAGCAGCGTTTCTCAATCGGCCAGGGGTCCAAGGGGTCCAATCCGGCCCGCAGGATGATTTCCCCAATGCCAGAGCAGGCTGCAGCTGTCCCCGGTGCTGGATCAGGCTGCAGAGTTCCCCGGTGTTGGGGCGTCCCGGGCTCCCCCTGAGCCGCTTCTTGTGCACATGACCCGCCTCCCTAGTCAGCCACTTGCTCCTTATATGGCGTGAGAGGCCACGGGTGTGCGCTGCCAGCATTGTGACGACTCATTGACTAACACCTGACCAATCGAACCGCAGATGCTGCTCGGGGCGGGGGAGGGGGTGGTCCGAATGCGGCGACAGCCACACAAACAGGCTGGCTGGCATCCCGTGTAACTGACACCAGGCTGGCCCAATAGGAGACGGACCGCCCTCTGGGCAGTCAGCTGTGGCCAATGAGGAGGGAGGAAGCTGTGCGGGGTTAGGTTGCACGGTGCAGGCTGCTGGGATCGGATGTTGTGAGGAAAAAACAACAACATTGGGGTGCGCAGTAGATACTTTTCTCTTTACACTGTGTGGAGCAACTTGGCGGAGGAGAGAGTTCAACCGACTGCAAAGCGCCTCTGTTCTAGGCCCTTCCCAGTCTCCTACAACCCCCTAATTCCCCCTACTCTGTAGCTAGCATCTCAGGAATTTTACACTAATTATACCAATTCTTTGTGATTTCATTATTTTAAAACCACCTCTTATGCAGTATTATAAGAATTAACTTCTGAAAGTGAATATAAATAGCACCCATATTGATTCCCTTATCAAAAAGAATCAATCACGTTTATTAAACATGACATCCCAAAATTCCTGTTAGGTTATTCTGATTTCAACTAATTTGCTTAGATGGGTGTGCTGTGCACATTGCTATTGTACAGGTCCACCACCGATTTTCCTGCACCTTTGGTTCCAGCGCCTTGCCGGATTATCTATTTTGCCAGACGAACAGAGGTCACATAATAATGATACAATAAAACACCGCTGACCCATTAATTATATCCTTCATAGAAACATAGAAAATAGGTGCAGGAGTAGGCCATTCAGCCATTCAATATGATCATGGCTGATCATTCAACTCAGTGTCCTGTACCTGCCTTCTCTCCATACCCCCCGATCCCACCACAAGGGCCACATGTAACTCCCTCTTAAATATAGCCAATGAACTGGCCTCAACTACCTTCTGTGGCAGACAATTCCAGAGTTTCACCACTCTCTGTGTGAAAAATGTTTTTCTCATCTCGGTCCTAAAAGACCTCCCGCTTATCCTTAATCTGTGACCCCTTGTTCTGGACTTCCCCAACATCGGGAACAATCTTCCTGCATCTAGCCTCTCCAACCCCTTAAGAATTTTGTAAGTTTCTATAAGATCCCCCCTCAATCTTCTAAATTCTAGCGAGTACAAGCTGAGTCTATCCAGTCTTTCCTCATATGAAAGTCCTGACATCCCAAGAATCAGTCTGGTGAACCTTCTCTGTACCCCCTCTATGGCAAGAATGTCCTTCGTCAGATTTTGAGACCAAAACTGTACGCAATACGCCAGGTGTGGTCTCACCAAAACCCTGTACAGCTGCAGTAGAACCTCCCTGCTCCAATACTCAAATCCTTTTGACTTCCCGTGACTCTAAAGCCCCAAGGACTGCTAGAAACATCGATACTATTACTAAAAGTCTCATGTTGACCACTTCCTGTCTACATTGTAAATACATTTAAAACAAAACGTTACCCTATATCGCTGCTATGTTCGCGGACTGCTGTGTTCGCGGACTGCTGTGATCGTGGGCGGGGTCTGTTATGTTCGCAGACTGCTGTGTTCGCAGGCAGGGGCTGCTGTGTTCGCGGGCGGGTCGGCAACCACCACGAGGAACCAGGTGCCGATGAGTGTAGCTGGTGCTGGGAGCCACTGAGTTGCGACATGCGCTGGGTCTTGGAGTCAACGATTGAGTCC
The DNA here is from genome assembly GCA_963514005.1 of Raja brachyura. Next base: position 72,237,871 of record OY740784.1, read on the forward strand.
GGAGCCGGGACCTGCAGCCGGTGAGTGCGGTCTGAGCTGGAGCCGCTGAGCCCACACACCACCCAACCACATATCCTCATCCCCTACCCTCACAACCCCACTCCCCCCCCACACACACACCCTCCCCAACCCCCCTACCCCCCCCACACCCCCACATCCTCCCTCCCCTATAACCCCCCCCCCACACACCCTCCCCAGAGTGGTGGAACATTGCTTTGGGGGAACGGGTTGCGTTGGGGGAGCAGGTGAGTGGCGGAATATTGCGTTGGGGGAATGGGTTGCTAGGCCACCCCTGTGACTGGGATCCAACGGGTCCCACTTAGTCCAGTAAAACAATTATATGTAAATTAATTTAAGAGCAAAACTTGCATTTCTTGCCAGTTAACGAGTTGCCCTCGGACGTCCCGATGAGGGCGAGATCTGCGGCCGCCCATAGGGCCGCGGCACCACTTTATCGACCGGAGCTTTATTTGCCGTAGCTGCACAAAATGCGGAAGAGTAAGCATTCCTGCCTCCCAAGCAGGCCACCAAGAGGAGTCCAATGGTACCGGAATGGTCTGCCTAGGCCGCTGGGGGGTGGGGGGGGGGAGGTGAGGGGGAAAAGTCGGCTATGGGACAGGATCTGCCACTTCCAGAGCTTTGGCTACAGGGTGGCATATTTGGGCTCTACAATCAGCTGTGGATGTCTCACCCGGCTTAGTCTCCACATTTCCGGGGGGACTTCCGGAGGGGATTTCAAGCTCTTGTAATTTTGTCTGGATTAAAGGATGTGCCGGGCCACCAGTTGCTGGAATGTCAGTGGTGAACCTGTATTTATTTACGTTAAAATTATCACATTTCAAAGAAATGTAGCTGAATAATATGTTGCAACAATCTGAAGAAATGGTAAGGGCAATAAACACAACTTCCTCACCTCCAGTATGAGGCTGGACATCACTACACCTATCTTATCTTGTTTGAAGAGTTTCAAAGACCTGCTCAGACTAGCAGTGTGCACCCGACGAGCTGTGGCTGTCTGACCAGCAGTAGCTGGGTGCGTTGGAATCACTGGACCACATCGATTCAGCGTCCTGGATATCCAGCGACCAAGGACCACGCCCGCAAGAGGCCCACACCCACAAGAGCCAGAGACCGGACAAGTGGCACAGGAAAGAGAGATGTGGTGCCCACAAGAGCCACAGACCAGACAAGTGGCACAGGAAAGAGAGATGTGGTGCCCACAAGAGCCACAGACCAGACAGGTGGCACAGGAGAGAAGGATGTGGTGCTTTTACCACCAATGCTGGGGGGCCGATGGTAGGCACCGCGGTGGCCAACGAAAACCATCGCTTGTATGCCTGGGACCAGCGCTCGGGGCGTAGGTTCCTGGTGGACACTAGTGCAGACGTTAGTGTTTTGCTTCCTTCTGTTGCAGACATGCGGGCCGGTAAGCGGGAGCCCCTCTTGACCGTGGCGAATGAGAGTCCCATCTGCACCTACGGCAATCTAGTGGCAACCTACGCCCAGGTTCTGGCCTAGTTTCTGGACATTGTTACACCGGAGTTCATCTCGGCCAACCCGAAGCACGGGGTCAAGTAGCACATTCTCACCTCAGGCCCACTGCTCCACGACCGCAGGGTTGCCCCCGACAAGCTTCAAATTGCAAAGGCAGAATTCCACAACTTGGAGGCCATGGGCATCGTCCGCCGCTCCTGCAGCCCATGGGCCTCCCCACTGTACATGGTGTCGAAGGCTTCTGAGGGCTGGCGGCCTTGTGTGGACTATCGCCGCCATAATGAGGCTACGATTGCTGACCGGTATCCGATTCCCCACATTCAGAGCCCATCTGGTCGGGGAAAAGTATTTTTCAAAGATCGACTTAGTCCGCGGGTACTACCAAATCCCCGTGTGATCGGAGGATGTCCCCAAAGCTGCAATTATCATCCCTTTTGGGTTGTTTGAATTCCTGCGGATGCCATTCGGCCTCAAGAACGCCGCGCAGGCTTTCCAGCACCTCATGGACACTGTGGGTCGGGGGTTGGAGTTCACCTTTATCTACTTGGATGACATCCTGGTTGCGAGTCGCACGCACCAGGAACATTGCGCCCACCATCGTTTATTGTGCCAGTGCCTTAGCGAGCATGGCCTGTTGGTCAACCTTAGTAAGTGCCAGTTCGACCTCCGGGCCATTGACTTTCTAAGGCACCGGTTGACCCGGCACGGAGCAGTACCTCTGCCCAACTGGGTTGAGGCCATATGCCGGTTCCCGCGACCTTCCACGGCACGAGGACTTCAGGAGTTCGTGGGCATGGTGACATTCTATCACCGGTTCGTTCCGGCAGCGGCTAAGATCATGCGGCCGCTGTTCCAACTGCTGTCTTGCAAGCGGTGGGAGGTCCATTGAACCGATGCTTAGGCAGCGTTCGAAGGGGCTAAAGATGCCCTGGCTCAGGCGCTCTTGCTGGTGCACCCGCGAACTGACGCCCCCACAGCTCTTACCGTGAATACCAGTCGGCGGGGTCCTGGAGCAGTGCTTCGACGGTCAATGGTGGCCTCTCACCTTCTTCAGCTGACAGCTGAACCCAGCGGAGTGTCGCTACAGCGCCTTTGACCGGGAGTTGCTTGGCTTACACCTCGTGGTGCGGCATTTCCGGTACTTCTTGGAGGGTCGGCACTTCGTGGCCTTCATGGACCATAACCCCTCACATTCGCGTTCGCCAAGGTTTCAGATCCGTGCTCCGCCCACCAGCAGCGGCAGCTGTCAGCCATATCAGAATACACCACCGATGTCCAGCACACCGCCGCTAATTGCAACCTGGTGGCAGATGCCTTGTCTCACATGGAGATCGCAGCCGTGCTCAACCCAGCCGTCGGGATGGACTACTCTGCCTTGGCAGTGGCATAGCTGACGAGGAAATGCCAGCTTAAGGAGGAGTTGGTGTATGGCGCTCTGCTCACTGTTCCGGAAGAGTTCATCCCGGCCGCTGATGGGTCCCGGGAACCTCTGTCCTCCGTGCTGCTGCGCTTGTCTCCCGTCCTGACCGCATGCATGGCATAGCCCCTTTCCATGTGCGACGAGTGCTGGTGGACTGCCCATTTGTCTTTTTGCGCCGCGACGCCCACCGGTCGCCCTTGCAATGGCCTTATGAAGGTCACTTTCGGGTGCTGCGGCACGGGACAGCAACATTTGTACTGGACTTGGGGGGCCGGCAAGAGACTGTGTCAGTGGCGCGCCTTAAGCCGGCCCATTTGGACTTGAGCGAGCCGGTTCGGGTGGCCTAGACTCCTCGTCGCGGACGCCCGCTGTCGCGGGTTCCTGTATGTTCTTCCGGGTGGGTAAGGACTCTATTTGGGTTTGCGTGTTTAAGCGGTCAGGCCGCCTTGTTCGGCGTCCCGTTCGTTTCAGTTCCTCCGCTTCTGGGGGGGGGGGGGGGGTCATGTGGCGTTACCTGGTGGAGAGCCATGGGTAGCAAACCCTCGGCTCAGGAGGGAGAAGTTGAGCATTGCAGAATGGGAGGCATGGGTCATGGGGTTTGACCCGGGGTATTTAAGGTCAGGTCACGCCCAGTCATGGGGTGGAGTTGGAAGCAGCACAGTGCAGCAATAAACACCCTTTTCATTCACACAACTCGTTTTTGCCTCATTCTTGGCTGGACTCCTGGAGTCCCCGCTATATCATCCTATATTTCACAAGTTATTCATGATTAAAGTTTTTTAAAAAGCCAAAAAACACTTCTCACACACAGCCTTTTTCCAGGAGCTTCCAAATGCCACTCACAGTGCATCAATCAATGGGCTCTCAAGCTGCCTATGCCCCCAGCCCCCTCCCCCCCACCCCAAGTTATTCAAAACCCTGCCCCTCCCTACCCAGGTTATTCACAACCGGCCGTCCCCTCCTCCCCCGGGTTATTCACACCGCCCGCCCCCTCCCATCCCCGCGGTTACTCACACCCCCCGCCCCTCCCCTGGGTTACTCACACCCCCCGCCCCCTCCCCCACTGGGTTATTTACACCCCCCCCCGCCCCTTACTGTCTAGAAAAGCAGCCAACATCATCAAAGACCCACACCGTCCTGGCCACACACTAATTTCACCATTGCCATCCTGAAAACTGTACCGTCAGATTCAGGAACAGCTTACTCCCTATAGCCAAGCATGCAAGAATTTAATTGTCCTATCTGGGACATATGACAATAAAACACTCTTGACTCTTGACCTATTATGGCATATTTAAAGTGAGAATTAAGTGAACATTAATGTTGCTCACTTTTAAGTTTATCCGACTGGTCTCAATGTCAATAACAGAAACCTGCTACTTGTTTTGTCCTCCCTCATTCCAATGCTAATTCTAGTTGCTGATGCCAATTCTAGTTAACTCTTATTAACTCTGGAAAGATTATTTGATTTTAAAAAATACCTTGAATAAGAAAAATCTATATTAATCAAGTCTGTTTTCATAGAATCGTATTCAGTACCTCTATGTTTTCTCCCTCATCCCAAATGACTCAAAACCACTCTCAACACAAGACCATACACCCTGTAAAACTTTGGTCACATCTGTCACTTTTTATTCGTCATCATTTTTATTACAATCTTTCAGTTCTTAAAAGTCACATTTCATACTTGGTTAAAATGTCTCATCTGGCTATTGATAAGTCTTCATTACATTTGACTGAAGCTGTTCTGCAATATTGTTTACACAATCTCCCTCATAGAAATCAGTCATTTAATCTACAATCCTTAAAATCTAACTTGCTCAAATTATTAAATGAATTCATTAAAATAAACAACTTTTCCCAGTTGTACTCCCATGTATTTGTATTTTGGAGTGTCAAATATGCAAATTAACAAAAAATGTTTTAAACCTTTTATTAGTTTTACTTCACGTGATGAAAAAGATCGGAAAATACGTCAACTGCACGAATCTTCATTTACCGCCAAGAATTATCATCTAGTTTCATTTGTAAATGAGCAATCAAATCAAATTCATAAAGTAGACTTCCAATTTCAATAAAATAATTCATTGGGTGTGGGTTTGAACAAGCGACTGCCCTATAGTTATCTATTGCTTGTTGGTGGAATAGTATGAATGGAATTGAAAAGCTATTAAGAATACAATATTATTTTTATATATTTGAGACTTGAATTAGTTGAATTACACTGTAAATTGCTTGCCATGCCCCAGTGAAAATAAGAGCTCAGATACCTCTGTATTCTGTCACCATATTTAAAATGCAAAATAAACCTCCCGTCCTTAGTCTGCTAAATCTTTACACATCTGTTAATACCATGAATGGGTGATTATAAATATCTCAGAATTCAGCACTATGCTCTTAAGCAGATGGCACTGGTAAATTCAATTTATGTTGTACATCTCCCAAGTGCATTGTATTTTCATACAATATGTACAATCCTCAATTCCACCTTTGCTCCGCAGAACAATTAGGAAATTTTCATGCTAGGTACTTCTTAGTGATATTATCAACACTGCAAATTGCACATAAAAAGATGAAAACAAAGCAATAATCTATAGCATTTTGTTGATGTATTAAGGTAACATTATTGAAAATTGAAATTGTGACAAACTTATTTCATGATTCATGCATTCATAAATAAATATGTTCAATTGCCTCGTAACTTGGCTTAAATGGATCTTTTGTTATCTCAGCGTGTAAATCCTAAATTTACAAACAAACTAAGCAATAGATGAGGTTGGAGGAGATGCAGGTGAACCTCTGCCTCACCTGGAAGACTGCTTGGGTCCTTGGATGGAGTCGAGGGGGGAGGTAAAGCGACAAGTGTAGCATTTCCTGCGGTTGCAAGGGAAAGTACCAGGGGAGGGGGTGGTTTGGGTGGGAAGGGACGAATTGACCAGGGAGTTACGGAGGGAGCAGTGTCTGCAGAAAGCCAAAAGGGGAGGGGATGGGAAGATGTGGCCAGTGGTGGGATCCCATTGGAGGTGGCGAAAATGTCAGAGGATTATCTGTTGTATGTTACGGCTGGTAGCGTGTCCCCTGCCTGGTACTTTCCAGGTGAGACAGAGGTTCACCTGCACCTCCTCCAACCTCATCTATTGCATCCGCTGCTCGAGGTGTCAACTGCTCTACATCGGTGAGGCCAAGCATAGGCTTGGCGATCGCTTTGCCCAACACCTCCGCACAGTTTGCATTAACCAACCTGATTTCCCGGTGGCTCAGCACTTCGACTCCCCCTCTCATTCCGAATCCGACCTTTCTGTCCTGGGCCTCCTCCATGGCCAGAGTGAATTGGAGGAGCAGATTGGAGGAGCAGCATCTCATATTTTGCTTGGGTAGTTTACACCCCAGCGGTATGAACATTGACTTTTCCAATTTCAATTGTCCTTGCTTTCTCCCTCCTTCCCTTCCCCTTCCCAGCTCTCCCACAGCCCACTGTCTCCGCCTCTTCCTTTCTTCTTCCCGCCCCCCCCCACATCAGTTTGAAGAAGGGTCTCGATCCGAAAGGTCATTAATTCCTTCGTTCCAACTCATCCGCTGACTTTCTCCAGCATTTTTGTCTACACTCAACTTTCAGTAGCAGGTTTTTAAAAGAGGTCAAGAGGTCAACATTTCCCACAAATCCTTAATTTCATTGAATAATCACCCGAATGCCCATAATTAAACTAATGGAACATGCATTGTATCTAGTCATTAATGAATACCATGAAATATTATTAATACTAGCTGGAAAAATCTTTAAAAATGTGTGCGAGGATTTGCCTCAAATCAGGTTTCGCAAGTCAGTGATCCGTAATCCAGGATGCCCCTGTATCCTTAATGCTCTGAACACTTTTCACGACATCATAGCTGTTTCTTCCCTTCCAGCTATTTGAATTAAGTAATAGCATTTTACATCATTGACCAATGTTGGTGTAATTAACCAACTGCATTCAATTTCTGAGCAACAATGCTCAAATTACAGCTACAGAATACAACTGTGATCAAAGAAAACAAGAATGAAATTGCTAAATTCTTGGCAGTGATTTCTCTAATGTATTGCACCTTTGTTGGTTTGCCGGAACCAGGCAGGTCGGTTCTATATGGAGTCTTAGAGTGATACAGTGTGGAAACAGGTTCTTCGGCCCAACTTGCCCACACTGGCTAACATGTCCCAGCTACACTAGTTCCACCTGCCTGCACTTGGTCCATATACCTCCAAACCAGTCCTATCAATGTACCTGTCTGTTTGTTAAACATTGGGATGGTCCCAGCCTCAACTATCTCATCTGGTAGCTTGTTCCATACACCCACCACCCTTTGTGTCAAAAAGTTACCCCTCAGATTCCTATTAAATCTTTTCCCCTTCACCTTGAACCTATGTCCTCTGGTCCTCGATTCCCCTACTCTGGGCAAGATACTCTGTGCATCTACCTGATCTATTCCTCTCATGATTTAATACACCTCCATAAGATCACCCCTCATCCTCCTACGCTCCAAGGAATAGGGACCCAGCCAACTCAACCTCTTCTTATAGCTCACACCATCTAGTCCTGGCAACATCCTCGTAAATCTTTTCTGAACCTTTTCAAGCTTGACAATATATTTTCTATAGCATGGTGCCCAGAACTGAACACAATATTCTAAATGCAGTCTCACCAACATCTTAGACAACTGCAAACTGCCCTCCCAACGTCTATACTCAACCGCCTCGACTTCTCCACTCCCCTGTCTCACTCAAATATTTCCCCCCCCGAACGTACTGCCATCGACTCACTCCGCAACAACCCAGACTGGGTTATCAAACCCGCCGACAAGGGAGGTGTCGTGGTAATCTGGCGCGTTGATCTCTACAAAGCTGAGGCCACGCGCCAACTCTCGGACACATCCTCCTACTTACCCCTGGACCATGACCCCACTGGCGAGCACCAGGCCACCATCTCGAGCACCATAACCGACTTCATCGACTCCGGCTCCCTGCCCCTCTGAGCCTCCAACCTCATCGTTCCCCAGCCCCGTACGGCTCAAATTTACCTTCTCCCCAAAATCCAAAACCTGACTGCCCTGGCAAACCCATTGTCTCTGCCTGTTCGTGCCCCACCAAATTCATTTCCACATACCTTGACTTCATCCTATCCCCCTTGGTTAAATCCCTCCCCACCTATGTTTAAGACACCTCAGACGCTCTCCGTCGTCTCCGCGCATTCCATTCTCCAGGCCCCCATCCCCTCATCTTCACCATGGACGTCCAATCACTCTACACCTCCATCCCCCACCAGGATGGTCTCAAACCAACCTATACCCGTCCACTGATACTCTCCTCCGCCTAGCGGAGTTGGTCCTTACCCTCAATAACTTCTCTTTTGACTCCTCCCATTTCCTCCAAATACAAGGCATAGCTATGGGCACACGCATGGGCCCCAGCTAAGCCTGCCCCTTTGTCGGGTACGTCGAACAATCCTTGTTCGCGGTGTACCAGGGCCCCATCCCCGACTTCTACCTCCGTTACATCGACGACTGCTTTGGTGTCACCTCCTGCACCCACACACAACTGACTGACTTCATCCGTTTCACCACCAACTTCCATCCGGCACTCAAATACACCTGGACCATTTCCGACACTTCCCTACCATTCCTTGACCTCACCATCTCCATAGCAGGGGATACACTCCTGACCGACATCCATTATAAACCCACTGACTCCCACGGCTACCTGGACTACTCTTCCTCCCGCCCTGCTTCCTGTAAAGACTCCATCCCCTATTCCCAATTCCTCTGTCTACGCTGCATTTGCTCCCAGGATGAGGTGTTCCACATCAGGGCATCACAAATGTCCTCATTCTTCAGAGATCGGGGATTCCCCTCCCCCACTATAGTTGAGGCTCGCACCAGGATCTCCTCCGTACCCCGCAACACTGCCCTCTCCCCATCCCCCCCACTCGCAACAAGGGCAACAAGGGCAGAGTCCCCTTGGTTCTCACCTTTCACCCCACCAGCCGGCACATACAACACATAGTCCTCCGCCGGTTTCGCCACCTCCAACGTGACCCCACCACTCGCCACATCTTCCCATCTCTCCCCCTGTCTGTCTTCCGAAAAGACCGCTCCCTCCGCAACTCCCTTGTCAATCCTTCCCTTCCCTCCAGCTCCACCCCTTCCCCGGGCACTTTCCCTTGCAACCGCGAGAGATGCTACACTCGTCCCTTTACCTCCCCCCTCCACTCCTTTCAAGAACCCAAGCAGTCCTTCCAGGTCCGACAGAGGTTCACCTGCACCTCCTCCAACCTCATCTATTGCATCCGCTGCTCTAGATCCCAGCTGATCTATATCGGTGAGACCAAGCGGAGGCTTGGCGATCGCTTCGCCGAACACCTCCGCTCGATCCGCAATAACCAACCCGACCACCCGGTGGCTCAGCACTTCAACTCTCCCTCCCATTCCGTATCCAACCTCTCTGTCCTGGGCCTCCTCCATGGCCAGAGTGAACAACACCGCAAATTGGAAGAACAGCACCTCATATTCCGCTTGGGGAGTCTGCATCCTCTTAGCATGAACATTGAATTCTCTCAATTCTGTTGACACCTTGCTGTCTCCTCCCCTTCCCACCTCTCCCTCAGCCCTCGCACCTCCTCCTCCTTTTTCCTTTCTTCCCCCCTTCTCCCCTCACCTCCTATCAGTCTGAAGAAGGGTTTCGGTCCAAAACGTTACCTATCTCCTTCACTCCATAGATGCTGCTGCACCTGCTGAGTTTCTCCAGCATTTTGTGTACCTTCTTCACTCAATACACTGACTGATGTTTCTGACTTTCTGAATTTTTGACTGATGAAGGCCAATGTGTCAAAAGCTGTTTAGACCACCTTATCTACCTGCGACTCGATCTTCAAGGAACCATGCACCTGCACTCCTAGTTCCCTCTACTTTACAACTCTCCCCAGAGGTCTACTATTCACTGTGTAGGTCCTGCCATTGTTAGACCTCCATCCCCTGCATATCCATATGCCTGCCCAAAATTCTCTTAAATGCCATCATTGTATCTGCCTCCACCAGCACCCCTGGAAGCATGTTCTGAGCACACACCACCCTCTGTGTAAAATCCTACCCGTTACTTCTCTTCCTTAAAAGCTCTACATTTTTGGAGTCCAAACCCTCATCCGCATGGGTATATATTTGTTCTGAACACCTACTAACTCTCTCTTGCTTCGAACCCATTTCTCTGACAGTAAATTACCATCAGGTTGATATACTCACTCTATTCATCTACAGTACATACAGAAAGTATTCCGACCCATTCACTTTTTCTACATTTTGTTACATTACAGGTTACAGCCTTATTTTAAAACTGATTAAATTAAATTAAACGGGGAGGGGGCAGAGGAACAACTACAGGACTGTTTGGAGTCTGTAGACTGGGCAATGTTTAAGGACTCGGCAACGGACTTGAACGAATACGCCACAGTCATTACAGACTTTGTTAAGAAATGTATGGAGGACTGCATCCCCCACCACAACCTTCCAAATGTTTCCCAATCAGAAACCTTGGATGAACTTTGAGATCCGCACTCTTCTGAAGACCAGACACCGGGCATTCATGTCTGATGATACAGTGGTCTACAAGAAGTCCATATACGACACTTGGTAAGGCCATCAAAAAGGCCAAAAGGGACTTCTGCTCCAAGCTGGAGGATGAGACAGATGTTCAGCAGCTGTGGCGGGGCCTGAATGCAATCACCTCCTACAAGGCGAAACCAGGAAGCAGCTCGAATGTCGGCGAAACATCACTCCCTGACGAGCTCAATGCGTTTTATGCACGCTTTGATAGGGAGAACACTGATGTGCCTTCCCGAGCCCCCATTCGTTGTGATGGTATTTCAGTCTCTGTCACAGAGGCCGACGTCAGGAAATCCTTCAGAGGGGTGAACCCTCGAAAAGTGCCTGGACCTGATGGTATACCTGGTCGTGTTCTAAAACCCTGTGAGGACCAACTGGCTGGAGTTTTTACAGACATTTTCAACCTGTCACTTCTGAGGTCTGAGGTTCCCTCCTGCTTCAAAAGGGCATCAATAATACCGAGCAGTGGCACTAACGCCTGTGGTGATGAAGTGCTTTGAGAGGTGGATCATGACGCAATCAACTCCTAACTCGACAAAAACCTGGACCCACTGCAGTTCACTTACCGCCACAACAGATCAACGGTGGATGCAATCTCGCTAACCCTCCACTCCGCTCTGGACCACTTGGACAACAAAAACTCATTTGTCAAGCTGTTATTCATCGATTACAGCTCGGCATTTAACACAACCATCCCCTCCAAGCTGGTTACCAAACTCGCAGAACTGGGCCTCTGCGCATCCCTCTGCAATTGGATCCTCGACTTCCTCATTCACAGACCACAGTTTGTTCGTGTTGGTGGAAATGTGTCAGACGCGACAACAAAAAGCACGAGAGCACCTCAAGGCTGCATGCTCATTCCCCTGCTGTACTCACTCTATACTTATGACTGCATTGCCGGTCATAGTGCGAACTCCATCATCACGTTCGCTGACTACACCACTGTTGTGGAACATATCACTGATGGGGATGAGTCAAGAGTATAGAAGAGAGTTCGAGCGACTGTCCGACTGGTGCCAGCACAATAACCTGGCCCTCAACACCAGCAAAACCAAGGAACTGATTGTGGTCTTTGTAAGGAGTAGGATGGGGGCCCACAGTCCTGTTTATATCAACAGGTCAAAGGTTGAAAGGGTCAAGTGCTTCAAATTCCTGGGCGTGCACATCTCTGAAGATCTTTCCTGGACCGAGAACACAGATGCAATTATTAAGAAAGCTCATGAGCACCTCTACTTCCTGAGAAGATTACGGAGAGTCGGTCTGTCAAGGAGGACTCTCTCTAACTTCTACAGGTGCACAGTAGAGAGCATGCTGACCGGTTGCATCGTGGCTTGGTTCGGCAACTTGAGCGCCCTGGAGAGGAAAAGACTACAAAAAGAAGTAAACACTGCCCAGTCCATCATCGGCTCTGACCTCCCTTCCATCGAGGGGATCTATCGCAGTCGTTGCATCAAAAAGGCTGGCAGCATCATCAAGGACCCACACCATCCTGGCTACACATTCATCTCCCGGCTACCTTCAGGCAGAAGGTACAGGAGCCTGAGGACTGCAACGACCAGGTTCAGGAATAGCTACTTCCCCACAGCCATCAAGCTATAAAAACTCTGTATATTAATACCCCTTTATCTGTTATTTGCACTTTATCAATTTATTTATTCATGTGTGTATTTACATATATAATGGTATATGGACACACTGATCTGTTTTGTAGTCAATGCCTACTAGTTCTGTTGTGCTGAAGCAAAGAAAGAATTTCATTGTCCTGCTAGGGACACATGACAATAAACTCTTTTGACTCTTTTGAGGTTCACCTTCCAACACGACAACGACCCTAAGCACACAGCCGAGCCAACACAGGAGCGGCTAAGTGACAAGTCTGTGAATGTCCTCGAGTGGCCCAGACAGAGCCCGGACTTGGACCCGATTGATCATCTCTAGAGGGACCTGAAAATAGCTGTGCATCGACCCTCCCCATCCAATCTGACAGAGCTTGAGACAGGCATGAGACTGAAAAAAGAGGAAGAGAGATGAGGGTCCAGGGACCATTGCCCCCTGGTAGGGTTCCAAGGGGCAATGTCCCAGGCAGGGCTAAAAGGGGGCAGATCCCCTATATGCAGATTTTTTTGGATAATTGTACCTTGAAATGACGCCATTTTCTTGCCTGTTCACCCTTAATTTATACTGTAATTTTTTTTAATTGTACCTTAAAAATAACTAATTTTACTTCCTTGTCACTTCTTAATTTACAGAGAATTTGTGATAATCATACCTTAAAATGACCAACTCCTTGCTTGTTTACACTTAAGTCATATTGAAAATATTTAATATTACACATACTTGTAAACATGATACCTGTTCCTTGCTTGTTTACTCTAATTGGAGAGAAGGATCCTTTACCATTGTATTTAAACGCCAAATGATAGCAAATTTACAAAATTTTGAGATTTAAAAAATCAAGTCTGCAATTTATCCCATCAGATAAAGCATAAAAAGAAGTTTAATTTGACACCTAATTCACTTTCATATCTTCAGAATTAAGAAAGTTATGGGCATTTTCATACTCGGAAATTAGTATCTTGCTCCCCATTGCCTTTCAATTGACTTAACTCAAAAGCTGTGATCTGGAACAGTTAAAAGCCCATAACTTTCTTAAAAATTAAGAGAACTCAATGAAATTTTCACTTATTATAGATTGAAGCATTCAGAAACAAATATGAAACAATCTTACTTGGATGACCTGAAATTAAAGCATATAATTACTTAGTTATCTAATTGTAGCTAATTACAAAATTCAATGAGTAGATCTAAACATCTATCTATTTCTTAAGAAAAGATAAACTTTTATTAAATTGCCTAAGTGTCCAAATAACATTCACACAATAATCCACAATATAACATAATTTTTAAATCTCATTTTCATGAATTTCTGGGCCAAATGGAAGGAATTTAGTGTTTGATTCCTGTAAATTAATGGCCATTTAAATCAACTAGCGAGTGGGTTTTAGTGGAATGCGGTGGATTGGAACGTTGCGGTTAGCGGTGAAGTCGGGAGGAAAAATACTGTTTGTTCATACATTTTTTTGGACCCCATTTCGCAACATGAAAATGTTATTAAAGCCTCCCGAAAAACCAACTTTTAATATAAAAATAAACTATTTACCTTTTTTTCTCCCCTACGCAAAATCCTTCCGGTTGTCGCGCTCACGGCTTTTGAGGTGATTTTTAAATGACTCTAGTTAATAAATAATTTAGAGTAATTTAAAAATACCTTCATTCATGAAATGTCGGAGCGATTTTTCTTCCGCAACGAAATTGCCCGACATTCATCGATTTTCCCTGCCTGTGGAAAAACGGCACTTTAAGCCCGCCCCCCCCTCTGAAAGGCGCCAAAGTCGCGCACACGGGGAGCGGCAGAACTGCAGCGCTGCTCAAGGTAAGTTTTGTAACATACCTACAAATGAATTTCAAATCCAATTTTTAACAGTTAGGATGAAAATGTTGATCTATCTACTTCAAAGGTGATCATATTGTGCGACATAGCTACTCATTAAATTAAGTACAGTGTTCAAAATATTTACCTCAACCTGGAATTTAAGACATTATTTGAAAATAACACTTCCCAAAATTTTAAATTAAAAATTTATTTTCTTTAAATCTATGGTCAAATTATTTAAAAAATAAAGAAAAATAAGCGAATAACCTTTTTATCTTCTTTTGATTGTTGAACATTTTCTGATTGCCAGAATTTCAGTCAGTGACTATTAAGGAATACTAATTACTGACTCAATGGCAAGTCCAAGTTGGAAATGCAACAATACATTGTTGCATTTCCAACTTGGAACAATGCAACAATGTTCATTGTTCCAAGATACAGATGGTATCCCGACGCCCTGCGGCTGTAAACTGGGAACGCGGCCAGAGGCCTTTATCGAGACGCCGCAGTCTCGATGCCTCTCAGATCGCCACGGAGAAGCACAGGTCGGGACCTTGCGGGTAGAAGCCTAGGTCGGATGAAGCGGCTGACGGCGCCCACGGACCGGGTCGGCCACACGGAGTCGTGAAGTGGGGCGTCGACAGTAGTGAGTTCTCGGCAGCGGTGAAGCCTCGCGACCAAAGATCATGGAGCTCATAGAGCTGAGTCTATGATCTTTGCTTGCGACGATGGGGCACGGCGGCGGTGAAGCCTCGCAGCGGCGGCGATGCCTTACCAAATTTCAAAATCCGCAGATTGTGCCAAGCTTGTGACGTCATACCCAAGAAGACTTGAGGCTGTAATCGCTGCCAAAAGGTGCCTCAACAAAGTACTGAGTAAAGTGTCTGAATACTTATGTAAATGTGATATTTCAGTTATTTCTTTCTAATGACTTTGCAAAAATCTCGAAACACCTGTTTTCCTTTTTTTATTATGGGGTATTGTGTGTAGATTAATGATTAAAAAATGGAATTTAATCCATTTTAGAATAAGGCTGTAATGTAACAAAATATGGAAAAGTGAAGGGGTCTTAATACTTTCTGAATGCACTGTACCTACCTATCTGAGTGGTAAAATGTGTTTTGCCATTATTGATCGTTTTTTACTTCTGTTTCATCTCTGCACTTTTGCACAACTTTGCCAAGAGTAACTGAATTAAGATCTTGCAAACTAATACAGGTCAAATCCAAACTAGCTAATTACCATTTAATTACTACCAAAATGAGAAACTGTATAACTGACAGTGTTATTAATTTGTATTTACAATAAGTAACTACAAATCTGAGTTTGACGTTTACCAGGATGCATCTTCAAACCTCTAAATGCTTGGTTCAAAAATGGACATAAATTCCAGGACTGAGGCAATTGCATTTGATGTTAAGGCAGCAATGTGTACTCTGGCACAAAACAGAAGTCAAAGGGAATCCTCTCCTTTACCTAAAGTTAAACCTTGCAGAAAGGTGTGGTCATTGGAGGTTAATCATCCTAACCCCAAGATCACAATGCCAGAGATCCTCAGTTCATGTGCTGGAACCATCTACCTACAGCTGTTTCAACAACGTGAAATCAAGAGATACGGAAATAGGGCAGGAAAATTATTGGTAAATTAGAAGACTTTGCTGAATGGCAGTGCAGCGTTGAGAGACTGAGCACTCTATGTCTTCAATTTTGTATATTCTTATATTGCAATCAATGACGATTATGCCATCTTAAGATCAGGAGTGGGCATGCTCAATGATGATGACCATACATTCAACTCCTTTTATAATATTTTCAAACATAAAATAAAATGGAAGGTAACAGGCGCCCACACAAATGCCAATAAATAAATTGTTCGGACCCGATGCCAATAAATAACCATGTCCAACATTACAGAAGGTGGCACATTGGTAGAGTTGCTGCCTTACAACGCTTGCAGTGCCTGAGACACGGGTTTGATCGCGACTACGGGTGCTGTCTGAAGAGAGTTTGCACGTTCTCCCCGTTACCGTGTGGGTTTTCTCCAAGATCTTCAGTTTTCTTCCACACTCCAAAGACATACAGGTTTGTAGGTTAATTGGCTTGGGTTTGTATAATTGGTTTAAGTGTAAATTGGCCCCAGTATGTGTAAGATCGCTCATTGGTACGGATCCAGTGGGTCAAAGGGCCTGTTTCCGCGCTGTATCTCTAAACTAAAGAATCCAACCAATGGGGTCACAGAAACATAGAAAATAGGTGCAGGAGGAGGCCATTCAGCCCTTCGGGCCAGCACCGCCATTCAATATGGGCATGGCTAATCATGCAAAATCAATACCCCGTTCCGTTGTTTTCCCCATATCCATTGATTCCTTTTGCCCTAAGAGCTAAATCTAACTCTCTCTTGAAAACATCCAGTGAATCGGCCTCCACTGCCTTCTGTGGCAGAGAATTCCAGATTCACAACTCTGGGTAAAAACACACTAATTTTACTGAGCCCATTCTGCAGTCATCGGTACCCAGAAACTCAACTTTTGTACGAACAGCACAGCAACCAGAAGCTGGATCGCCAGTATTATCTTCCATCTCTCCAAAACCCAAGTCGGGGAACAATACTAATGTGGTGGAATAATTTCCACCTAGCTAAAAAGTGCAACTTTTGGAAAGTTGAATTCAAAATCATCCAGTATAAAAAATGGCGGACTGGCCAACACCTTATCCACCAGCATAAACGACCAGTCTCTGCATCACCAACACAGCATTGGTGTTGTGTGCACACTCTTCCAAATGCACTGCCAAAGCCATGACAACATGAATGCCACCAGGAAGGTAGTCAAAGACAGTGAGCACCTAAGAATATCACCACAGAGTCGTCCTCATCCCTCCCAATGCCTCACAATAATCTAACTTGTAAATGGTTTAACAGTTCTTCATCATCACTGGATCTTAGAATTCCATTCCTGGGAGTATCATCATCAGATACACTGCAGAAAAGCAGATCATTTCCACCTATCAAGAACAATTCATGATGGGCATAAGTGCAATGGCCATATCCAGTAAATAATTATTTTTTTAAATCTCAAAATTTTTCATTTCACATTGCAAATCAATTCCAAATTTTAACCTTTCATTCATCCCTTCCTCAAACTGACATCACGACACAGCACCACACAAAAACAAAACCTGCATCTTTTATGATCCCATGGTATATTACAGCTGTTCAGAGCCAATTCAGTACTTCATGAAGCAATTATTACTGTAAATGTAATGGTGAATTTGCATAACACAACTTTCTACAAACATGCAGGTACTGTTTTATTGACAGCAAGGTAAATATTGACCCAGACATCTTGATAAATTCCCCCAACTTTTCTTCAAAAGAATGCCATGGGATCTTTTACATCCACTGAAAGTCAGATGGGGCTTCAAACTCAAGTACTGCCACTGTAAGTGACACCCCTTACAATTTGACTTAAAAGTTTACTTCATAAGGCCAAACACGAAGAATCAATGAATGAGGTCAAGAAGAATCAATTTTACCTTTGGCCTTGACTGCTGTAGTTGTTATCATACGAGTCATAACCTTGGTCTTCATATGCTGCTCCATAGCCATCACCATATGCCTAAAGTTTCAAGAAGGAGCAGTGATTATATAATCTAATGGTTATTCTCACATAGTCAAATTTAGAATTGCCTGTGTGTTGAAAGTTCAAACATCCCAGTGGAATTCAGACCAAAATAGAATTTTTAAACAATGATAGTAACACAGGAAAATGTTGCCCAACTTTGCCTTTGTCTCAAAATAGTTGAGCCCACGGACAGTGGCAGTCCTTCAGTAAATAAATTGTTATAAACAGTGAGGATTGATATTGTTCAACTGTGGAATGAAAGACAAACATATCCTTTGTATCAGCATGCACGCACAGTGATCAGAGTACTAAGTCTCCTCCTCCTACCCAGCTCCCACTTCTGGAGCATTCCGATGCAAATTGTGCAGTTCCTATTGTTGTCACAGCTCAGGTCAGCTAACTGAACATAGGCAGAAAATTCAAACATGTATATCCTGACTTACATATCTCAGTGATACCATAAGACAGAACGTGCTGCCAGCAGCAAGATATCCATAATTATTAAGGAAAAAAGTAGAGACTTTTTTGCAGATCTCCATTGTTATCCTCAATATTCAGAATGCAGCTAACATTGAAGGTACTTCCAGAGACACATTTCTTCAAGTCATTGAGTTATTGTGGTATAATGTAAATAGCCAGGCTTTCTTTTGTCCATTATTAATGGAAAGACCCTGTACTGCAGTTTGATCCAGCAAAATGTATTGCTGTCAAGTGGGCAGGATGGAACAAACTCTGCCTAGGAACAAACAAAGAAACGTGATAACTGGCAAGGCTATTATCTCAGCTTTGCTAGTTGTCAAGGACTTCAATACTGGACGTGCTTCTGAACTTAACAATTGGTCAACAACTATTAAATTAGTTTCTACTTAACTAATCAATTTAAATAACATCTAAACTTCAATTAGATTTATGCAGTACTCTCAATTTATCACACCAATGTTTACTAGCATCAGCAATCTCAAATTGGCTTCTTGTTCAAATAGAACTGTTCAGTTAGCTCATATAATACAACAGAACCTAAAGCAGTTAAACATAAGTACCAATTAATTTTTGTGTTTGGTTAAAGGGAAAGTTCGGGTTGACAAAAGTGGAAAGCAGAAACACAACATTAAAAAAAAATCATCAGGCCTCATGTCCTTAAACTTTTCCACTCCTTAATGTAAAATTAATAGATATTCAAAATCGATCCTCACAGTCGTCTATTTGCATAAATATCTATATATGGCTCAGACTGGTATTAGCTTTAAGAAGGTTTTAAGATCTTTTGTAATTGGTATATTTACCATTTTGCTGTTGCCTTCCATATATCTATTAAACTGTCAGGATTTGCCTCATGTTGTGAAAGTTGGTTGACCGGACAAAAGCCAGGTGGTTATCCAGACAGACGACAACTCATGGGTTAAAGATCCTGGCCCGTATAGTTTTGCAAAAACACAGTTTATGTCATGTACTCATATGCATGTATGGAGCAGGTAAGAGGAATAATATATCAATAGATCACATGACTATAACTATCCCATCATTGATCAAACACATTGCTGGAAATACCTCAGACAAATAGATCCATCCTGAATGCCAAGTAAAAATCATATAGTATATAGTATACATTATATTGGCTAAACATATCAGGTCCCTGCTGACACTGTGCCTCATCACCAATAGTTTTGATTTGGTTCTTGACTCCCATTTTTTCACGTTGCATCATTTTCCATTTTCCCAGATTGTTCATTTGACTTACCTCTACTCATTACTTGCAGCCAACATATATTTATAATGATCTCAGAAAATATACAAATGAGACAGGCACTGTATTTTATTCATTAATTACTCAGTTACCAGGTCAGCCTAGAAAATCAGCCTAGCTCTCATAGCAATTGAACTTAAAACCTTAATTCAGTTTCACTAGATAAGACTTGGTAGAAACAAAGAGCTGCAGATGCTGGTTAATACACAAAAGGACACAAAGTGCTGGAGTAACTCAGAAGGTTACACAGCATCTCTGGAGAACATGAAAGGCGGCATTTCAGATTAATATTATCATAATCAAAAGTTTTTTGTGGGAAACATAGTGCTTGGGCATAGTAGTCTTTCACAACTATGCAGCTATGAAACGAGAAATTAGGATGAAGAAAAAGCAGACAAGGAAAGAGAATAAAAGATGTAAACTAGCAGCCGATTAGTTTGTTTTGTATGTTTATTTATTTACTTATAATGGAAAAAGAGCACTCATAAAGGAATTAATAATGCAGGCATGCAGGTCGCTCCATAAAAAATCTGCTGTATCATTCTGGTACACCTCCTCTGCACTCTTTCCAAAACCTCCACATCTTTCCTGAAATGGGGCATCCAAAGCTGCACACAATACTTCAATTTGAGCCTAACCAAAGTCCTACAAAGCTGCATCATAATTCCGTGATGCTTATACACAAAGTCTTGAACAATGAAAGCAAGCATACTTCCTTGATGAAATATGACGAATGTGACATTTCATTATTATCAGTCTACATAACTGAAAACAAGGGTTATGTCCCATATGGATGACAACAATACAAATATCCAAACAGGAAATGACTGTGAATTCCTGCAAACTTGTGCATAATTAAGTGGCTTTTCCGTTCATTTAGTAAAGGTCAGGAGAGATCTGTATCACCTTACAAACCATTGAGTGTTTAGAGTGTTGTGCATCTACTTAATATTATCGGGTATCTTATAAAGAATCGCACCAATTTTTAAATCATCATGTCACTGTACTTATCTCACCATTCTTTAGTTTCATACTGTGAACTTTTTGCTTGAGATTCATTTATAGTAGGATGGCAAATGATGAAGCTGTTAAAATGCTCTGCAAGTTTAGATGCATATTAACTTATTATTTTATTCTGCATAGTTAATGTGAGCAAATAAGCTATATTTTTATGCATTATTTGCATTATCACTGCATACCGTTTTGCCACCACTCAACATCTCCTGCTGCTTTTCAGCACCATATAATCTTGCTCTTGCCTATTTTTAGTCTGGTTATTATTCACAATCCTGCAATCACAATCCTCCATTACAACATAAGACTAGTCTAACGTTGTAATGGAATGGAAGTCATGTCATGGAAGGTATTTAAGCAATGTGACAACTGAACTTGCCCAGACATGTGATCAGACCTGGGAGGATGTTTGTGTAAGTTTTATTTGCAAATTACTCTGGTTATCACTGCATCCATTACTGTTTGCTTATTTCCATGCGTGCCTATTCCTCTCTTTGGGACTGAAACCCACAATAAAAACATATTTGCCATAGAACCAGGATTTACAGATTTTTAATAATAATGTGTAATTTGCTGTTAATCTAAACTTTTATTCAATTCTATAATGCACAGCGCTCAACACAATTACCAATTATTCTGCTTTGAAAGATATAGAACATAAAACAGTACAGCGTAAAAATGGGATCTTCGACCAACAATGTTTGTGCCGAAAATGATGCCGTTAAAATTATCTAATTTACCTGTACATTATCCATATCCCTCTATTCCCCGCACTTCCATGTGCCTATCCAAAAGCCTCATGAATGCCACTATTGTATCTGTCTCCAGTACCACCCCTAGCAATGCGTATCAGGACCTCACTATTTTCTGTGTAAAAAGACTTGCCCCGCACATCTCCGTCAAACTTTCCCCCTCTCATCTTACAGCTATGCCCTCTCGTGTTGGATATTTCCAACTTGTTAATTTAAAAGAAACAAGAAATAAATGCAGTTGTTCTTTAAAACAGGAGTTTAAAGACAAGTTTTCACATTTTGCACATATGCTTGATGCTCTGAAATCTGAAAATTAAAAATACTCCTTATAGTAGTTCGATCTGTAATTCCACAGTCGTGAATCAGTGAATAAGGAGGAATTGTGATGTATAATCAAAATTGGCATCCTGCTGATCATACATGCTGCATACTTGGGTGAAATGGGATTGTATGACTGAGATAGTAGTACACAGGTGCTGAGCAAACAAATTACTGTGTTCTGGGATTCTTCAGCTGATAGCACTCTGGCTGCTGGAGTCAGGTTCTGGGTTAAGTCTCACACCAGCCACTGAACCATAACAGTTTAAGTTGATTGGGCATTATTGCAGGAGCTCTGTACTTCAGAAACGCTATCTTTCAGGTCAGACATTAAAACAAGGCTTCACCTCTCCTCTCAAGTGTGGTACAAACCAGAACACTGAGGCAGAATGGGAGTGATATCCCTGCTTCCCTGTGTATCCCTCAGTCAACATCAGTACTTGATCATTAATACAATGCTGTTTGTTGGAGTATGTTATTTACAACATGGCTGCTTTCTATATACAATGTATGTCTGTACCTTTCTAGTGTAGTTCAAACTGAAAATGTTTGAGTACATGGAGATTATTGTATCACGATGATAATATCCTTGATAATATCCTAGTTAATAATGAAATATTTTATAATTGGAATTGATTAAGTAGAAGATTAGCTTGAGTATAACTTGACTTTTTTGGGTTCTGAAATAAGCTGAAGTAGCAAAGATGTGGGAATCAGGAAATTGGAGGCCAGCATTCAAGCTCTGATAATGCATCCTGTTATGCACCAAGTAGAATTCCATCTACAATGGTGAGAGAGGATGTATTTCCTTTGTAATCGGTAGCTTCTGTAAATAGAAGCCTTCTGGTTTGTAGCTGACATCGTTGTTAAGACGGAATTGTAAATGTTGTGCTTCTTGACTAAGTTCCTGTTTCGATGTTTGTGATCAACAGTTTGTGATTGATAGAACCACAAGATGACAGGAGTATTGTATCAGTTACAAGAATTCTTTGAATGGGTAAAGCCTGTGATTGATTTGTATTAAACGTCATTGCTGCCACTCTGTATAAACATGTGACTAAGTTTCCAAAATACTATGATAAGATTCTGTATGTCTTCATTCAATAGAGTTGTAGCCCAGGGGGGGTTAAGTATCTGTTGTATACTTGAATTTATATCCCTGGCACACTCGCCGGCTAATGATCAGTAAAGATTGTGTTGGTTTACCTAACTTATTGTGAGTTGTCTGTTTTAAGCAATGAACCTTAACAACAACACTGACTTGCATCTGGACAATGGTGATGAGGCTATGAGGATTTGAAGCTCTGAAGCCAAGTCAGATATTATCGCAGTCCATTTTCTTTGGCTGAGAGATCAAATAAATAGGGAACACATATTTGTCAATTAACTAAAGTGTTAGAGAAGTGTTGAAAATGCTTTTAACCAAAAGGTTCTGGGGTATGCAATGCAATCCTGAAAGGGTGGTTAAGGCAGAAGCCTTCTGGAGGACAACTTAAAGAACTATAACCTATAACCAAGATCTGAAAATGGGAATAACCCAAGTAGCTTCATTTTCGGATAGCAGGGACACAATTAATTGAATAGCCTCCTTTTCTGCTGCAATTTCTAACATACAAGCTTGGCATGTGCATGACAGGTCAAACTGAGTCTTGCTCAAAGATGACACTCAGTATGTGGAAATTGAAGTATTTCAGTCATGGGATTGCCAATGAATATTAAAAAGGAAGCTTATCATTAATATTAATGTTCACTTAGAGATAGAGACCTGTCCAAACCCTGTAGAAATAAATATTACCTTAATTATTAGCCAAGGTATGGATATTGTTCAGGTTTTAATGCTGAAGACATCATTCTTTACATAATGAAACAGACTATGAAAGGAAATGACACTGCTTTTACTGGTGTTTACTTTACTTACTAACTTACTTTAAATGGAGGATGTTTATTGATAATACGGTTGAACAGTTGCACCCAAAATGCTGTCTGGACTGATAAGACCATCAGAAAGAGAGCATTCATTGATCTTCCACCTCAGTGACAATTTCCTGCATTATTCTCCTAATTCCTTTAACATCAAGAAATCTATCAATCTTCTTTGAATTAATTCAATAACACAGTTCCACAGCTATTCAGGCCAGAAAATTACAAGGACACATCCACCATTTTGGTGTAATATATTTCTGCTTATTTTAGTCTTAAATCACCTTTCCTATATTCAGAAACTATTGATCTCTGGTTCTAAACTTCTCAGACAGGGGAAACATTCCCTCTGAATCCACCATGCTGCACCCTGCAAAATTCCTGAAAAATAGCCTGAGGCTGTTATAATGGATATTCAGCAACCACATGTTGTACATGTGCACATATACTGTGAACATTTTCACTCGCTCCTCTTCAACGTCAGTTTTATTTGGGTTTTCTCTCCCACAATTAATTGAAAGTTATTTTGAAGACAAAGGCATTTTAGCTTCAAGATTCAGTGCGCAATGGTTTAATTGAGGCTGGAGTGTGGACTTTCACCAAAGGTATCCTGCATTAGTAAATTGATTATTGGTGTATAAATTGTGTATGGCATTAAAAACTTCTAATCGTTCTGATCACGAATGTTGTTAAATTGTGAGATTAAATTGTTTTGTGTGAATATGTACTCTGTTGGTTAGTGTTACAACAACTTGCTTGGAGGCATTGTTAATCCTAGAGCACAGGTTTGCAGCTTTAAGTTTTTTTTAATTATACCAAACATCTTAGTCTACTTAAAAGCAAATACCTGTGGCAGTAGCAATCTTTAAAAGATAAATATACAAAAGTCTCGTCATCACATATGGGTGGCACACCAAATCCATTTTTTTAAACTATCTGCTCAAAGGTTACGTATCTTTTGTTTTAAAATATCTTAATACATTGGGGTGAAAGGCTAATAAAAGTAGAGTCACAGAGTAATAGAAAGCAAATATAAATCTCAGAATACTCCAAATCTCTATTGACAATGAATCACCCAAAACAACACCTCACCACGATCTGCAATCTTATTTTAGACTGTGGACTGAATACTAATTGCTTGGAACCCTGCTATCTGTCAGACATTATGCAAAATATTGTTACTTTGAGGAAATCTGCCAAGTTGAAAATCACCATTGAACATGTGAATGCACATTTTTAGCAACAAAATCAAATATTTAATCTAAAACCTTTGAATTGGGACTTCCGGTGGCGCCATGTTCTAGGGGAGAACAGCGCCAGATCAGCTCCGTAAAAATCTGCAAAAAAAACGGGGCTAAAGGAGGGTGCTAACGCTACTTACCGCAGGAGATCGATTAAAAACGGCTCCGGTGCGATTGAAGGCTGCGTGACGTCATCAGGCGCGCGACTTCGGTAAGAAATTTAAAATGCAGCACTCATCCCCTCCCCCGAAGAAAACGGGCCTAAGAAGAGAGGCTGGCACCACCAAAGCCTCGGGCTCGAGTCTGACTGCCTCCCAGGAAGAAATCTCACAGAGAAAAGTGGAAATGGAAGAGTTTAAAAATTCCATGATAGGTGAGATGAAGAAACTGGTGAAAGAAATAAAAGATCTGAAGAAGGAATATAAAGATGAATTTAAAGACATGAAGAAAGAATATAAAGATGAAATAAAAAATCTAAAAGCGGAGATTCTGGTGTCTCAGGAGAGAATTAAAGTGGAATTAACAAAAGAAGTTACCGAGACGGTAAAGATTATGATGAGCGAATGGAAAAGTAAGACGGAGGCTGAATTTCAAAACCGATTCTCTGAGATAAACGCCAAGGTTGCTGGGTTGGAACAAATGCTGAATGATAAGATAGATCCTATTACCATTACAATTGACCAACACAATGATACACTTAAAGATTTGGCTGATTTTGCTGTAAAAAGTGCCAAGGAAACTGAGAAGTTACTTGCCGAGAATAAACGCCTCTCAGAACTACTTCGCAAAATAAATGAGAAATGTATTGATTTGGAGGGCCCACAAAGACGTAAGAATTTGCGAATTGTAGGATTGACTGAAGGTTGTGAAGGAAATCAAGATCCACGAAAATTTGTTGCAAAACTCCTAAAAGACATTTTGGAATTGGATGAAGAACCACTGTTGGGCCGTGCCCACAGGGCTTT
Organism: Raja brachyura; assembly: GCA_963514005.1. The sequence goes on from OY740784.1 coordinate 72,263,421, forward strand.
AAGACGGGTCCCTGGGAGAGGTGCACCACCCAGACAAATGATTGTAAAGGTGGTGTATGATCACGTCTTTGAAGATATGATGAAGATAATAATGAGAAAGAGAAATTTGAAATACGAAGGAAATAACATTAGTATCTTCAGAGATTACCCAGCGGAAGTTGCTAAGAGAAGATCCTTATTCACTGAAACAAGAGGCATTCTACGGAATTTAAAGAATACAGTGGATCTCAGATATGGCTTGATGTACCCAGCAACACTGAGAGTGACCTACGACAACGAGGAACACCGCTTCGTTAAGCATACTGATGCATTGAAGTTCGCAAAAGGCATACAGAAGAAGGCAGAAGAGGAGGAAACAGACGATGAATCACGGGAGGAAGAAGACGACGACTGAACATTTTGGACTTTTATCATTAACCTGCGGTTATGAATTATTCATTGAGAAAGAGGGAAAATAATGGGAATGTAGTAGTGGTTTGGTATCAATTTGTAGAATTTCAATAATTCCCCTAACATAGTATTATTTATTATAATACTAATTACAATAGAATAGTAATTAATAAATAGTTTCATGAATAATAGAAATAATTACTAAACCCTTAAAGTTAGTACCCCACCCCAATATACACAGTATTCTAGTTGGGAGCTGGAATATTTAACATCTTTTTTAAACACGGAAGTCATTAGATTAATCGCCACGTTAGTGTGGCGTTCACTAACACACACTACACAATCTATCAGTGTAGTCTTTTTTTTCTTTGGGCACCCTTTTAACACTCTTTTTTCTTTTTTCGCTTATATTTTCTATTTTTTTTAATATATTAAGTATTTGAATTTATGTTATATATTATATGAATGTAATTATGAACAATACCGTATAGTTATTTTAGATAGACATGGATATGGATTATTGAGATTGGTTATTTTCGTCGGATTGACGTTTGGGTGCCTTGTTGAGCTGGAGGGGCCGAGAGGGCTACTCCAAAAAAAACCACCCTAATACTAAAATGCAAGATATGAATTTGAAGACTGGGGATGATGGAATCACTTTCTGTAGTTGGAATGTTAAGGGAATTAATGAACCAATTAAAAGGGGTAAGGTGTTAGCGCAGCTGAATAGATTGAAATCAGACGTTATTTTCCTCCAAGAGACGCATCTCAAAAGAGATGATCAATATAGATTAACAGCTAAATGGATTTCAAAGGTATATCACTCTTCATTTATACATAAATCTAGGGGAGTTGCAATAATTATTCGTAAAGGTATACCTTTTAAACAAAGTTCTATAATAGAAGATAAAGAGGGCAGATATGTAATAATTACAGGGGAATTATACTCAAAAAAAGTAATTCTTATGAATATATATGCTCCTAATTTCGATAACCCATTATTTTTCAAGAAAATATTCAATAATATTCCTATATCCACTCAACATAATTTAATAATTGGGGGCGATTTAAATTGCACTTTGGATAACTACTTAGACAGATCCTCAACAAAAAGGAAAGCTATTTCTAATTCAAGTAAACTTATAAATTCTTTCATTAACTCAACTAACGTTAAGGATATTTGGAGATTAGAGAACCCATCCGGACGAGAATATTCTTTTTTCTCGCCCGTATTCGGAACCTACTCGAGGATAGATTACTTTTTAATAGACTCAAAACTGCTTCCCTATGCGTACAATGCAAAATATCACAATATTATTATTTCAGATCATGCACCATTAACATTTAAGATAAAACTAAAAGATATATCTAATAAAACTATGACTTGGAGATTTAATCCTCAGATACTGAAGGACAAGGATTGTTGTAATCATGTGACAGAACAGATTAAATTATTCTTTGAGACAAACGACACACCTGAAATTTCACCATTGTTACTTTGGGATACATTTAAGGCATTCATGCGTGGTGCAATAATATCGGCACAAGGATATTTTAATAAAGAAAACCGAAAGAGGGAACAGAAGTTAGAAATGGAGATAAAACAACTAGACAATGAGAATATAAAACACCCCTCTAAGGAGTTAAGTAATAAAATTGCAATAGCAAAGTATAGACTAAACGAAATATACTCTAATCAAGTCATCAAACTTTATCAACAAACCAAACAAGTGCATTTTGAATTTGGAGATAAACCGCATAAATTGCTAGCACGACAATTAAGAAAATTAGACGATGAAAAAACGATACATGGAATCAGATCAATGCAAGGAAATATACTGACCATACCAAAAGATATTAATGATAGATTTTTACAATATTACAAAAATCTTTACTCATCAAAATTAACAGGACAAACAGATGGAATGGAAACATTTCTACAAGAATGTCAAATTAAGAGTTTAGATCAGGAAGGGAGACATTTGTTAAATGCTGAAATATCAGTGAAAGATATCGCAGAATCAATTGGTTCGTTAAAGAATGGAAAAGCTGCGGGACCTGACGGTCTGAGTGCAGAATTTTATAAAAAATTTCAAGATCTGATCTCTCCAAGACTACATACAGTGTATAGACATGCATATGAACAAGGAAAATTACCAGACTCTTTAAATGAATCCACAATTACACTTATACCTAAGGTAGATAAAGATCTGGAAGATCCTGGTTCATATAGAGCGATTGCCCTTCTAAATACAGACCAAAAAATATTAGCTAAAGTTTTATCTAGGAGACTAAGTTTGGTGATCTCTAAATTAATACATTATGATCAAACAGGTTTTATTCCAAAACGCTATTCATCTCATAATTTAAGACGCCTGTTTAATATTATATATTCTAAAAGAATACGAGATACGGAATTAGCAGTCATATCGTTAGACGCAGAAAAAGCATTTGACCAGGTGGAATGGTTATATCTATTTAATATAATGGAAAAGTTTCAATTGGGGGATCAATTTTGTAAATGGGTAAGAATCCTATACTCAGATCCTACTGCAAGAATTCTAACTAATCAAATACTGTCAGTTAAATTTAAACTCTTTAGGGGATGTAGACAAGGATGTCCGTTATCGCCTTTATTATTTGCCTTGGCGATAGAGCCTTTGGCGGAAAGAATTAGGTCAGAACCTGAAATATACGGTTATAATACTGACAGAACAACTAATAAAATATCCTTATATGCAGATGATGTTTTGATTTACATCACAAAACCTGAAATTAGTATTCCAATGTTGTTTGATGTTATAAATAAATTTAGTACATTTTCTGGATATAGGATTAATTGGAATAAAAGTGATATTATGCCAATAACTAATATAAATTTAAACATATTACAACAATATCCATTATCAATAGTTACTGACAAAATTAAATATTTAGGAATTAATGTATCTAAATCTCATAACTCATTAATTAGATCGAATTATCCTCAATTATTAGATAAACTTAAAAAAAATATTTTATATTGGAAAACACTGCCTATATCTTTGATTGGTAGAATAAATGCTATAAAGATGGTTTTTCTACCACAATTATTATATCTGTTTCAAGCCATCCCTTTTTTCCTTCCGAAAACCTTTTTTAAAAAAATTGATAATATTGTTAATAGTTTTATCTGGGATTATAAAAATCATAGAATAAGTAAAAAACATTTATGTAAGTCAAAGATAAACGGAGGATTAGCACTTCCAAATTTTTTATACTACTTCTGGGCAGTACAGATTAAGAATATGAATTTTTGGTGGGTAAATACGGACCTGGAACCAACGTGGCTAAAGATAGAAAAGGAAGATTGTTTGCCTTTCAACGTAGATTCAATTATTTTTGCCCCAAAGGAAGTTCAAAAAAAAACTTATAGGGACAATCCAATCATTTATAATAATAGACGTATTTGGAAACAAATAGTCAAGACTTTACATTTAGACAACCTTTCATTTAGATTACCAATTATGAATAACCCATTATTTAAGCCCTCCACATTGGATGGAGGGTTCAGACATTGGGATAATTTAGGAATTACAAGGGTAGAGCACCTTTATAGAAATGGAAAATTTCTTTCATTTCAGGAATTACAAGATATCTACGGATTGTCTTCACAGCATTTGTTTAGGTATTTCCAAATTAGAGATTATATTAAATCTAATACACAGGATTTTAAAAATAAGGAACCAGGATTATTAGATGAATCGTTTAACTGGCATCCAACCACAGAAAAATTAATAGCTTATATATATAACATCATTATGGATAAGGAGAATCCAATAACTGAAACATATCGTCAAGCATGGGAAAATGAAATTGGATCACCTATAACCAAAGAAAATTGGGAAGAAAGTCTACAACGAATACACCGGTGCTCGTTAAATGCTAGACATATATTAATACAATTTAAAGTATTATATAGATTACATTATTCAAAAGCCAAATTAAATAGTATATTTCCTAATCTCTCCTCTATTTGTGATAAATGTAAGAATTTAGAAGCAAATTTAACACACAGTTTTGTTACATGTCCTAAATTGAATTATTATTGGACAGAAATTTTTAAAGTAATTTCTGAAGTTCTTAAGGTCAAATTAGAACCCGACCCAAAGCTAATAATACTGGGAATTCCAGAGGCTAATTTGATATTTACACTAGACCAAAGAAATTTCCTTGATTATTGTTTGATATTAGGGAAAAAAATAATATTGAAATTTTGGAAGGGAACATTATCCCCAACAATTAAAATGTGGGCATCAGAGATGTTGGAGACGTTGCAGTTGGAAAGAATCAGATTTGTCCTTTTGGACGAGTATAATTCTTTTCAACAGATATGGTCTCCATATATACAGTATTTAGAGAAGTAGCTGTTCTTGGCATCACGGCTCGACTGACACCCTGCGGGATTTGATGAAAATAATGTATTGGTATACCAGGATATATGCATGTCTTTACTGATATTATTATTTGTAGTTGTTTCATTTATAATATATTGTGTGGCTTTTAATTGATATATATACATAATATGTCTTTTCTCTTTTTCTTCATTTTTTCTTTTTCTTTTATACCAAATAATTATTAAGGAATTATAATTTTATTGATTAATAATGGTATTTCTCTTTACCCACTTAAAAAAAAAAATAATAATAAATAAATAAATAAATAAAACCTTTGAATTGGGACTGCCAATCAGACTGCAAATAAATGCCAATCAAACCTGTTCAATTCTGCTTGCAATGGACATAAATCACAATTATGATACAGAATGTTGGTGGATTATTCTCATGTACCAGAATACATAATAATAATGTATTTAGTGCCATAATTCCAAAATTATATGCAAAAGCGAGTATAAAATCATTTTACTGAAATAAAAACTACTCAAATCAACCACCCCCAATTTCCCAAATACCAATCAAATTCAATAAGCTTACATGACACAATGTCTGTTTTAACAAATTTAATGCCCATTCCAAAAGGGAGATGGCAGAGAGGTTCGCTCTTCAAAGACAACAAAGAAATAAATACAAATGACCAGAACTCAAAAGAATACTGCAATGCAATTGTATGCCCTGGAGAGAGCTTTGTGATCTTTCAACCAACGGATTAGACTCAAACAATCATGAATGGTGGCAGACAATTAAACAGTTGATGAAAGAAGGATTCAAAAAATACAACATCTTTAGTTATGCTAGGGTCTAATATGTGAGTGCTAAATACAAGGCTGAATCAAGCCTTGAACACTCCATCAAGATTGCCTCTTGAGATTCTCCACATCATAGGTGTTTTCAGTTAATTTCACATAATACAGTATCAAGTACTCCTCAGAGTGCTGAATGAGACATTGCTAAGGGACCAGACAACCACATCGCTCTACGACTGAAGAAGTGCTCCAAAACAAGTTGCATCTCTCGCCAAGCTGTTCCAATACAATTACCACAATGGCATCTAACTAAATGTTGAAAATTCACTATAAGAACAATATAAATCCAGCCACCGGCTGCTCCACAAATATACTCATAAATAAAAAGTGACAAAGTGATGCAAAATGTAGACAGTGCTATCAAGTGTCAATAAAGAACCCTGCTAAAACTGAAATCAAAAGGCATAAAGGAAAAACTTTCTAATGGTTGGAATCACACATCGCACAAGGGAAGATGGCTCCGATTTTGATGCTGGCTCCACGACATTGTTATAAGAGTTTGTTAGTGCAAAGTCCAAGCCAACTATCTTCAAATGCTTCAGCAATTATCCTTTTATCATCAGCCTATGCTCGCTGATGGTTGCAGAATGCCAGGCACAACTCTTCTGAAAACAATGCAGCACCTGTTTGCATATAATAAAACCTAATAGCATTTAGGCATGGGTTGATAAGTGGCAAGCCGAGATTAATATCACAAAAGTGCAGGGAAATGATTACCTCCAAGAGTAGTCAAACTATTCATAATATTCAATAGCTTTCCGATCACTAAGAACTCTATGTCAACATCCTGGGGGGTCACTATTAATACAATCGCAACTAGGCTTGCCTCATAAATAATATGGTTACACAATCAGGTCCATGGTTAAACATCCAACTTGCACATTTTCCTGGCTTGGAAGTGTACCCCTATTCCTGCATCATCGTTGGTGGTAAATTAAGAACCTCCTACCTAATGATACTATTCACCAAAAAATCTTCAATTGTTCAGGAAGGAAGCGCATTATATTTTCTAGGTGAGTTAGGAAATGGTAGCATCACCAGCAACACCACTTCCTGACAAATTAAAAAATAACTGGGGAAAAAAACATCTGGGTCGTTAAAGACACTGCTAATGAATCTGGGACAAATTGAATGAACGGGCTGTCTGTCCTTTCTTCGCTTTTGTTATTTTTAGTACGTGTTAAAGAGTATGGTTTAGTGTTCTTTGGTATGTTTTCTGTGGGGGGGTGTGGGGGGAGGGTTGGAGGAAACTTTTTTTCAATCTCTTATCTTGACGGAGATGCAATTTTTTTCCCGTATCGTATCTCCATCCACATTGCGGCCTAACATCGTGGTGGGGCACGGCTATTCCTGGAGACGGAGACGGACCCGGCACTTCAATTGTGGGCGCGGTGCGGATTTACCATCGCAGAGCTTGCGATCCCTTTGCGGGGGATCGAGGCTCCAACCTCGGGGCCTGTGGACTTTAACATCATGAAGCCCGCAGTCTCTGGTAAGAACAGGCTGTCTCGGGAGCTCAAACGCCCCAACGCAGGAGTTTTGATCACCCTAACGCGAGGGCTGCTGATCGCCGGTTGCAGGGCTTTGATCGCCCCGACTGCGGATGCTTCGACAGTCCCGACCGCGAGAGAACAAAGAAGAAGAACATTGAACTTCATTACCTTCCATCACAGGGAGGAATGTGGGGAGCTGCTGTGGTGGATGTTTATGTTAACTTTTATTTTATGTGGCTGTATGTCTTGTTGCTTTTCACTTAGTATGGCTGGCTGTATGGTAACTCAAATTGCACTGTACCTCAATAGGTACATGTGACAATAAACTGACCATGAAACCTTGAACACATTGTTACACTTTTGAAGTTCTCTTTTGCCCACCAGGCCTTCTCTTACCTGGGCCAATATACTAGGCAATATATTAAACAAATTAGTGTCATACAGCATGGTAACAGGCCCTTCAGCCCAAGTCATCCATGCTGAACAATATGCCCCATCTAAGCTAGACCCATTTGCCTGCATTTGGCCCATCTATTTATCTATCTATTTATATATCTATATCATCATATCTATCTATCTCCCTCTCACTCCCCCATCCTCTCCCCATCCTCCTTCCCTCTCCCCCTCCCGCTGCAAACCCAACGTGCTGCCAGTCGCGCCTCTCGCAAGTCCTTTGATAGAAACCTTGTGATCTTGTACGTGTGTATATGTGCGTGTGTATATATGTGGTTGTCTTTACATCTTCACAAAAACACGACGCGGTAATGATTACATTTTTACATATTTTTTACATTTTTCCCGTTGAGGCCGGGATCACTTAATCTGAACATTTTATGCTTTATTTTTTTTAATTTATTCTTGACATTACTGATTTGGGTCTAAAAAAGACAAAAGACTTTGAAATTAAAACCACCAGATTCAACTGATGACGTCACAATGGCTCGAATAGCAGAGACCAGCCGCAATGACTATTTCATCCTATATTTGACATGTTATTCGCGATTAAAGATTTAAATATGCCAAAGTTCACAAGATTTTTACATATTCTGATTCACAATTTTCCCATCGAGGCAGAGATCACATTCACTGAACATATTCTGCTTTATTTCTCGACTTATTACTGATTAAAGTTTAAAAAAATCAGAATACCTTGAAATTCAAACTGACCAGTTCGAGGGAGGGCAAATTGCTATTGCCACACGCAGGGCAAGTGCAATTGGAATTTTTCTTAAAGATCTCTGCTGAAGAAGGCAAGGGGAGTGCTGGAATCTTACGTTCGGGAACGGCTTGAGTTGGAGGACGACGCCTCCTGTGGGGGCTACGGCTAGGGAACGTGTGCATTGGGGGAGCAGACCCAATGTGTCTGCACTTGGTCTAGTACATAACTAAAACTCTGATCTTGTGCTCTTCCGGTTTGCGTGTTTTTTCTATTTGCACAAAAATGGTACGCTATAGCGCTATGATTTTTCACCAGCTCACTCGCCGTTCTCCTGTGCTGCGACTGCACCAAGTTTCATTCCGATCAGTGGTAAATTGTAAAAGTTATCAAGGTTTAAAAATCTTTAAAAAAACACCCGTGTGCAGATCGATCTCCTCTCCTGTCATCACCGCTCGGATTAGTCTTTTCCACTGTCATTCTGCGGGAAGGTCCGCCCCTTCGCGTCTTTACTGGTGCTGAGGGACGCTGGTGGAAGTCTCCAACCCGGGCACAATTTTCAGAAGGACCCGAAGGGGCCTGGCCCAGGGGAGATGTCGCCAAACGGAAAGCAGACAATCTGATCCTGGCGGAGAGAGTCCAGCATCCGCTGTGAGTCCCAAACACACTGCCATCACAACGCCCCTTCCCCTCTGGTCCCTGCCCCCCAACTCCGTGATACCCCCCCTCTCCCCCATGACTCATCCCCGTCTTTTCTCTGAGCTCATCCTCCACCCCACCCCACACTCCCCTCCCGCCCACACACCAGCTTGGCTGATCCAAGGCCTGTCTCTGAGGGCACCGATGCCTGATGCTCCTCCGGGGCATGCAAGAAGGGAGAGGAGCGGCAACCTCGAGATCCTGGGGAAGGAGAGTGGGGGAGAAGGGATAGAGGGGAGTAGGGAGGGGAGATGAGTTATGGAGGGAGTGACTGAGGGTGGGGAAAGGTGAGGGAGAGAGATGAGGGAGGGATTGTAGAAGGGTAGGAGGAGAGGGAGGAGGTGAGGAGGTAGAGCAGGGAGTGGGAATAGAGGGAGAGGAGGGGGAGGGGGAGTTAAGAAGTGGGGAATAGAGGGAGTGGGGGGCAGTGGGTGAGGTGGGATAGAGGAGGGGGATAGGAGAGGTGAGGAGTGGGAGATGTGGGGGATAGAGGGGGGTATGGAAGGGAGAGAAGTTGTGGAGGGAGTAACTGAGGGTAGGGGAAAGGTGAGGGAGAGCGGTGTTGGAGGGATTGGGGAGTGGAGGAGAAGAGGGGAAAGAAGAAGGAGGGTGAAGAGGAGGGGGAGAGTGCTAGGGATGAGGGGAAATGAGCTGCGCCTGTGCAGTTGGGGGCTATGGGTGAGTAGTGGAATATTGCGTTGGGGGACCAAGCCTCCTGTGTGACAGGGACTCAATGGGTCCCACTTAATCTAGTATCTATATGATTAAAACTCAATTCTTGACCACTTCCTGTTTGCATTGCATATTGATTTTAGAAAAAACGCTACCACTTATGGCTGTGAGTTTTGGCCATCTTACTCAGAGCCCCCCTCCGCTGCACAGGACAAGAGGATTTTTCCCATCGATGAAAGATAAAAGACTTATTAATGTTTGAAAAATGTTGAGATTCTCTCTCCTGTCAATCATGCCATGAATGCGTCACCCCTTCCGGTGGGAGGTGAAGGGACTATAAAACCCGAAGTGTGGGCGTGTCTCAGGCTCTGCAAGATGGGGGAGCGAGAGGTCACGAATCTCAGTCTGAGCTGTGAATAACTCTGAACACATGTCTACTAAACTGAGTGTGGTTTTACTGACCTGTGAGTACCCTTAATGTGGTTTGAAAATGTAGTTTGAAAATGTGGTTGTGGGGTTGTTGAGGTCTTGTAGCTTGGATCGTTCTTAGTCTGGACCGTCATCCTCGACCTTACCGCCATGGCTGGTCCTACCAGAAACTGGTGCATTAGGCATTAGACATCGCTCTCGGAATCATTGGGGCATGCAAGCCTCTTCACAACAGCATGGTAAACAATTCGAAGAGGTCCTGTTTACAATACCACCTGCTTGAGTGCCATCTGCAAACTTACTAATCATGTCTTGTACATGTTAACCTCAATTGCTGACAAAGGATATATTATTACTCCTTTACATCCAAGGGATTCTGGTGGCTTGAACAAACATGACTCATAAACTAGTTTAGCTACTATTCACTGTAAAATCTAGATCAACCACAAATCCCAATAGAGTACTGCTCTTATCTGCAAAGGTTGATTACTGTTAAGGGTCATTATATAATGCAAATTTAACCCATAGCGTATTTATCTCTTTGCAAACAAACTTTTTTTTTGTAAACACATCACCCTCACCAACCACATGGGCAAAGAAAACAAGAGAATATTCTAAAAACACTCACAAACAACCATGTATCGTTAGTCCAACATTACTGGATCATTATATGTAGGAAGGAACTGCAGATGTTTGTTTAAAACCAAGATGGACACAAAAAGCTAGAGTAGCTCAGCAGGTTAGATAGCATCTCTGGAGAAAAGCAATATATATGCAGTTTCGGGTTGAGACCCTTCTTCAGTCTGAAGAAGGGTCTCGACCGGAAATGTCACATATTCCTTTTAACAGAGATGCTGTCTGATCCGCTGAGTTACTCCAGCTTTTTATGTCTATTACTGGAACATTATATTTTCACAACCTCTAGACACCCATGAGACAGATGCAAATCTTTTTAATGCATCTGATGAATGCATATGAGGCAGATGGTGAAATAGTATACAGTGCCCTCCATAATGTCTGGGCCAAAGACCCATCATTTATTTATTTGCCTCTGTACTCCACAATTTTCGAGATTTGCAACAAAAAAAAAATCACATGTGGTTAAAGTGCACATCGTCCGATTTTAATAAAGGCCATTTTTTATCCATTTTGGATTCACCATGTTGAAATTATAGCAATGTTTATACATTGTCCCCCCATTTCAGGACACCATAATGTTTGGGACACAGCAATGTCACGTAAATGAAAGTAGTCATGTTTATTATTTTGTTACATATCCTTTGCATGCAATGTCTGCTGGAAGTCTGGGATTCCTGGACATCACCACTTGCTGGGTGTCTTCTCTGGTGATGCTCTGCCAGGCCTGTATTGCAGCCATCTTTAGCTCATGCTTGTTTTGGGGACTAGTACCCTTCAGTTTTCTCTTCAGCATTTAAAAGGCATGCTCAATTGGGTTCAGATCGGGTGATTGACTTGTCCACTCAAGAATTGACCATTTTTTAGCTTCGAAAAACTCCTTTGTTGCTTTAGCAGTATGTTTGGTATCATTGTCTTGCTGTGGAATGAACCGCAGCCAATGAGTTTTGAGGCATTTGTTTGAATTTGAGCAGATAGGATGTGTCTATACACTTCAGAATTCATTATACTACCACCATCATCAATTGTATCATCAATGACGATAAGTGAGCCAGTACCTTCAGCAGCCATACATGCCCAGGCCATAACATCCCCACCACCATGTTTCACATATAGCAACCATACATGCCCAGGCCATAACATCCCCACCACCATGTTTCACATATGAGGTGGTACGCTTTGGATCATGGGCAGTTCCTTTTCTTCTCCATACTTTGCACTTGCCATCACTCTGATATAAGTTAATCTTCGTCTCAACAGTCCACACAACCTTTTTCCAGAACTGTGGTTGCTCTTTCAAGAACTTCTTGGCAAACTGTAACCAGGCCATCCTATTTTTATGTCCAACCAGTGGTTTACATCTTGCAGTGTAGCCTGCATTTCTGTATTTCTGTTCATTAAGTCTTCTGTGGCAGTGGTCATTGCCAAATCCACACCGGACTCCTGAAGAGTGTTTCTGATCTGTCGGACAGGTGTTTGGGGATTTTTCTTGATTACATAGAGAATTCTGTTATCAGCTTTGGATGTCTTCCTTGGCCTGCCAGTCCCTTTGCAATTAGTTGGCTCACCAGAACTCTCTTTCTTCTTAATGATGTTCCAAACAGTTGATTTTGGTAAGCTTAAGGTTTGGCTGATGTCTCTAATAGTTTTATTCTTGTCTCTCACTCATATTGGCTTCTTTCACTTTCATTGGCACAACTTTGGTTCTCATGTTGATAAACAGCAATAAAAGTTTCCAAGGTGATGGAAAGACTGGAGGAAAGACCAGGTGCTGAGAGCTCTCTTATACCTGCATTAAGGAGGCAATTAAACACACCTGAGCAATTACGTTAACACCTGTGAAGCCATGTGTCCCAAATATCATGGTGCCCTGAAATGGGGGGACTATTTATAAACACAGCTACATTTCACATTTCTACATGGTGAAACCAAAATGTATAAAAATGGATTTTAAGACAATCTGACAGAAATTTAAATCAGAAATTGTGTGTGATATTAAGGTCTGGTGCTCATCTGTGGGATCATGGTCCAAGGATAAGGGGGAGGAGTTGTCTGAGAGTTGTCGCCAGGCCTCAGCTCAGTAGAGGTCAGTGCGCTAGACTACCATGGCACCTCCCTTCTCGGCATGTTTAATTTTCATGTCAGGGCTGCTGCAGAGTGAGTGGAGGGCTGTACATTCAGGGGGGGGAGAGGTTAGAGTCAGTAAAGTGAGTGGAAAAGTTGAGACGGGTGATGTCCCGCTGGCTGTTGGAAATAAAAAAGGTGTAAAGAGGGTAGATGGTCATCCGGGAGAGTCCAAGAGTAGGGGGACTGGTGGAGATGGAGCCATCACTGGGTGGTGCAGACTCCTTCCCATAGAAAAAGGTGACGGAAGAAAAACTCTACATCATGGCGGACCCAGAACTCATTGAGGTGGGGGTGGAGGAGAACAAACAGAGGCCTCTGCTGAGGACAGACCATTCCGTATTGGAAAGGGGGGGGGGTCATGGGGGATGGTGAAGACACGACAAGGGTGGTCATTGGGGTCGGAGAACAATTGTATGGGTGGGGAGTAGCTGGGGCCACCTGGTTAAAAGGGGAAGAGAAAGAACCAGTGGAACCCCTGCCGAGGTTCCCTGTAGGAGGGGGGTAGCAGTAGGACCCAGCAGAGTCAGACCATGTGCTATTGGCGTCTGCATCATGGAGGTTATGGGCCTGGTGCTGAGCCTGGGACTCGGGTAAGGCGATGGCTGCGGCCCGCTGGTGATCGGTGGAGTGGCGGGGATTGGTGGAGTCGTTGGTGGAGGCCCGTGGGAAATGATGTGAGGATAGATTAAATATCAGAAATGTGAAGAAATGCACTTTGAACAGAAGAAAACTAGGTGATATAAAAGAGCAGTCATGGCTATCTAGAAGCTTCTAGATTAAAGTGCAACTAAATCTTGAGATCCAAATAAATAAAAAAATTAATGAAATGAATAGCATTTAGGCCTTTATTTTATTTGAAAGTTTTTGGCAACGTTTATGACAATAAATTGTGCAGGAATGGTGTCACCACAGTAGAAAATAATCATTTTGTCCCATTGCACCAATGATCTTAAGCAGGGAAAATGCTGGAGTGGGAGAGGGTTGGTGAGTGAGGAGTAGAGAGAATTGGTACAATGTCTAAATAGTGAGAAGGAGCTTGAAGCAATTCATTTGGTTTGATTTGTGGGTGTGACAAAACTAAGATGCTTTAATCTAGTCTTCACACACTGCTTGTGATAGAATCGGGCAATGAAGGTGCCAGGCACTGCATGAGCAAGAATGGCCCAAAACAATACAAAGACACTGCAACTATTATTTTAACAAGTAAATAATGAAGTTCAGTATCTGTGCATAAAGCCTCCTGAATAATACAAAATGTTACCCTGTTAGCTCCATTGTTCTCCCTGTGTACCAACTGCCAGTGCTATTGGTCATTAGCTGATTTAAAGCAGTCGTGGTTGGCCCCAACCAAATTCTCCAATTTCAAAATACAAACATTAATCTCTCAAATACTATTTCCAGTGATAGGTCGGAAAGCAACAAAGCATTAATTACACAAATCAATAACAAACCCTTAACAAATGCATGATACCTCTTAATTAATCCATATTTGGTCATGTGCAGTTTTTTTTTTCTCAGATTATGTTTTCCAGAAGCATTGAGATAAATCTGACTAGTCTGTAGTTGTTATTGTCTTCATTTGTGGTAGCTACTGTGTACAGTCCTTCATCCTCCAGGTGCTTACTGTTCCTGAGAAAAAGCAGTTTTCGAAAATTGTCGCCATGTAGCCATCATCTTCATAATTTTAATTCTTAAACCCAACCCTTCCACCCCAACAAGGAAAGATAGATTCCATCTCGAATGGATGATTGGCCTATTAGATTCCATTGGCATTCCCAATGTTTCCATTTTTGTCAACCATTTTTCCAATAAAACTCCTTGCACATTGCACAAGCTACTTATTGAGTTCAAAAAGCAAAATATTTCAGTCATGCCTCCGATTTTAATTTAGTATGCATAAAAACGTGAATGCTGTTCTTTGATTGCCATTTTGGCTTTACAGGAAAAGACAAACAATGATCAATCCTACCATCGCTAGCATTTGGTACAGTAAATTACAACAAACTTTATCGTTTATCTTTATTCCTCAATTTGGAAGGCACCCAATAAAGTATCCAAAATATTTGTTGAACAAATTAATCTCCAGCACTTCATAACATCATCACACAAACAGAAAAATCATGGCCAAGATAAATCATTAACCAGCACATGTCCATGAATGCTCACCTTAAAGTGAAAGATAGCTGCAATTCCATCACATTTATTCCAATTAACTGTTGAACATTAACACCCCAGCACTTGTCCCGCAGTTTAAAGGGATCTAGTACAGGTACATGGTTAAGAACGAACTGCAGATGCTGGATAAATCGAAGGTAGATAAAAATGCTGGAGAAACTCAGCGGGTGAGGCAGCATCTATGGAGCAGCTACTCATTGTGAAGAAGGGTCTCGACCTGAAACGTCACCTTTTCCTTCGCTCCATAAATTTTATCTACCTTCCAGTACAGGTACATTGTTTCCTGAAAGCGGCATCATAGATAGATAGGCAAAAATGCTGGAGAAACTCAGCGGGTGAGGCGGCATCTATGGAGCAAAGGAAATAGACGATGTTTCGGGTCGAGACCTTTCGTCAGGTAGATTGGTTATTCAAGAAGGCTTTTAATAAAATGGCCATCGTCAGTCACAGTATTAAGTTAGGACGTTATATTACAGGTGTAGAAAATGGTGCTGATGCCATATTTGGAGTACCATGTTCAGTTTTGGTGACCCTGCTATAGGAAGGATGTCGTTAAGCTGGAAAGAAAGCAGAGAGGGTTTACAAGGATGTTGCCAGGACCTGAGAGGCTGGGCAGTAGGGAGAGGTTGGGCAGGTTAGGACTTTAATCCTTGGAGCGCATGAGGCTGAGCGGTGATCAGAGCTCATGCGCTATATAAGCTATATAGAGCTATATAAAATCATCAGGGGAATACATATGGTGAATGTACCCAGGGTAGGGAAAACAAGAACCGGAGGACATACGTTTAAGGAAAGAGAAGCAAGAATAAATAGGATCCCAAGGAACAACGTTTTTCATCAGGAGGTGGTGGGTATATGGTATGAACTGCCAGAGGAGGTAGTTGAGGCAGGTACTAAAACAGCATATATATTGCTAAAAGTCTGATCTTGACCACTTCATGTTGTTCTGTATATTGATTTTAGAAAAAAACACTGTCACTTACGGTGGTTGCTATTGAACTGAAGCACAGCAAATGGTTGGTGGTGGTTGCTATTGAACTGGCAAATGATTAAAAGTATAAATTTGACAACTTTCTGTTTGCACTGTATATTGATTTTAGATAAAATGTTACCACTTACGACTGTGATTTTTGGCCATCTTACTAAGTCCCCCTCCGCTCTTCAGGTGCAGAGGATTCTTCCCATCAATTAAAAATAAAAGTGTTATTAGTGTTTAAAAAATGTTTCTCCTGTCAATCACACTATAAAGGCCACTCCACTTCCGGTGGGAGGGGAGATGGATTATAAAACACGGAAATGTGAGTGTGACTCGGTCTCTGCAAGATGGGGGAGGGAGAGGTCACGACTGTCTGAGCTATGAATCAACTGAACACACTGAATGTCTACTGAACTGTGAATGTGGTGTTTATGTGGTGTTTTGTGTGGTTTTATGGTGGTTTCACCCTGCTTGAGATGGTATGAAACTGCATTTGAATGTGGTGGCCTTGTACCCTACATAAAATGGTATGAAACTGCATTTGAATTTGGTGGACTTGCACCATGCATGAAATGGTATGAAACTGCATGTGAATTCGGTGTCCTTGCACCCTGCTTGAAGTGGTAGGAAACTGCACTTGGGTTTGATGGCCCTGCACCCTGCTTGAAGTGGTATGAAACTGCACTTGAGTTCGGTGGCCTTGCACTCTGCTTGAAGTGGTATGAAACTGCACTTGAGTTTGGTGGACTTGCACCCTGCATGAAGTGATATGAAACTGCACTTGAATTTGGTGGCCTTGCACCCTGCTTGAAGTGGCATGAAACTGCACTTGAATGTGTTGGTCTTACATCCTGCTTGAAGTGGTAGGAAACTGCACTTGAGTTTGGTGGTCCTGCACCCTGCTTGAAGTGGTAGGAAACTGTACTTGAATTTGTTCTGCTTGAAGTGGTAGGAAACTGCACTTGAATTTGGTGGCCTTGCACCCTGCTTGAAGTGGTTGGAAACTGCACTTGAATTTGGTGGCCTTGCACCCTGCTTGAAGTGGTAGGAAACTGCACCTGAATTTGGTGGCCTTCAACCCTGCTTGAAATGGTAGGAAACTGCACTTGAATTTGGTGGCCTTGCACCCTACTTGAAATGGAAGTTCAAGGAAAAGCTGTGAGTCAACTGCCAGCCCACCAGCCCTGAGTGAGCTGCCAGCACATCAATCAGGCTTGAGTGACTGAGCTGCCACCCCAAGAATCCATTTGGCCCACAATGTCCAAACAGGCCATCTGGAAGCCAGTCCCTTCAACCCACAACACCCATACTAGCGCTCCAGAAAGCCCCCCCCCCCCCCATTGGAATTGGTGGAGAGGTGAAATATTGCGTTGGGGGACCAGCCCTCACATGTGAACATGGGACCCAACGGGTCCCACTTAGTCTAGTTTAAAATACACTCAGACAAGTACATGGATAGGAAGGTTCAGAGGGACATGGGTCAAACGGGGGAAAATGTGACTAGACTAGATAGGACATCATTGGACAGTACAGACGAGTTAAAACAAAGGGCCTGTTTCAGTGCTGTAAGACTCCAAATAAACATCATCCACTTATTGCATCAAGCCACCATAGGAGTCCTTTTAGAGCACATTTTGTTATGTGATTAAGCATCTCTGCACATTGAAGATGTCAGATTTTGGAGGTGAAGATTAATCTGAGGAATGCTCCCCAATAACACAGTCCAATGTTTTTTTAGCCAATATCAAAAATAATATATGTTATTATTAGTTTAATTTGCCAACTAGATCTGATTGTGTAAAATGTTGTGCCTTTACCTACACTTTACATATATTGCACTTTAAAAGTAATCCAATAGCCCAAGGGGCACATTGGAGCATGACATTAATCTTTCTTTCTACGCTTAACACTATTATTAGAATATTCATCTCTTAAAATATGTACTAGAGACCAGGTTGAAATTCTCACTGCTTCAGGCTACTGGTGATGCCCAATTCCAAATATATTAAATTTTAAATGAGAAGTAGAATTCTCATATGTTGAAAGTATGAAGGATATATAATGCAATTTAAACAAAAAAAACTTAATATTAATGAAACATGCAACTTGAAAAAGGAAAATGCACTATTTTCTGAAGTAGCTCAATGTCCCTTTCTGATATCAGCAAATGTTCTAAGTATTAAAGCAGTTGTTTGAGGCATCTATGATCTAGATTGACTTGTAGATTTAAAAAGCAATGTTTTAAAGGTTTAAAATTCCACTCCGTCTATGTGGCGCACCTAAGATGGTGTGCCCACATCGATTTAATTTATGTGATGGTGTTTTGGCAGTTTATAAGGTGCAGCAGTGAAGGGGAACCTCTGTATCACTCCAGTTGCTGCGGGGACTGGAAACAGCAAGGCACTCACCCCCCCCCCCATCTCGGCAGAAGCAATCTGGGGATGAATTAAGACGCACTGTGTCCTCATTTGCCTTCTCACACCTGCTTTTATACAGGTCGGTAGACTGTCAGGACCACACAAATATGCACTTTTGGGGTTTGAATATGGTTGGGTGAAGTTTTTGTGTTGTTTTGGGTATTAAGAATGTTGAAGTTAGTGGGTTACTAGATTGTTAATGTTTCTGTGTGCAGTGTTGGAAGATATAATAACGTGTAGCATGGGCATGTTCCATAACCTGAGGTGGTTGCAGACGTGTAATGAGGATATGGCATAGAAAAAAAGCCAAATGTCAACTTTTAGCATGTTGCTGGAAATGTGTAGTGAAGGTTAATTAAGTGCCTAATAATATTTATTGAAGTGTAAAATCAAAAATACAAGTGTGTAAATCGCACAGAGTGTATTAAGTACAAGGGAAACATCGGAAAGAATGGGCTGTGAGTGAAACTGTAACAAAATGGGTGTGTTAGGGAGAGACAAAATGGATGTCTGAACCAATGATAAGAGCAATGTTTTGTGTTTACATGATTATTGAATAAAACAACCAGCAGATGCAATCTGGGGATGAATTAAGACGCACTGTGTCCTCATTTGCCTTCTCACACCTGCTTTTACACAGGTTATCTATCTGTTTTACGGTGCCCAACCATGGGACCCGTAACAGATCATGGGGGCTCGTCTGGGGTCGCCACTTCCTGGTTGGAGCTGGTGCTAATCAACTAATGACACCTGAGATCGACACAGGGCTGAGTCGAGCTGAGTGCCGAGAGCGGTGAATCGGAGCAGAAACTGTGCTACTGCTGAACTGTGATCCATCGTGAAAGACGGTGAAAAGCTGCTGCCATGTCAGAGAGTGGGAGGAAGAGCCTAGTGTGGGACATTCGGAAGTCACTGCTCACCTTGTCAGCTGCAGAGCTCTTTCACATCGCCAAAGAGATGGGTTCAACGTCAGATTGGGACCTGTCTGAACTCCATGAAGGAGACTATGAAGGCTGCTTTGACAAAATCAGTTCATTCATGTACAGTAAGCATTTGTTAGAGTCAGAAGATAGTGGAATGTCTGTATTGTTGGGTTTGAAAGATGCTATTCATGATATTGTAAAGACCCGAAATGTATTGTATTTGCCAGAGCTTGAAATACAACCCATAGGTGCTCATGGAGATACTACTAACCAAATGTTCCAAGTCAGTTCTACTTTGTCAAACAGTGATGCTTTCATAACTGACCCAGTGCTACCTACTGCTGTATCTGACTCCACAAACGCAGAGTTACTGGAAATGCTCACTAGCTATGAGGAGCTTGGTAAAAGGCTGAAACAAAGCATTATGGTACCGACAACTCAGTCACCAGAAGACTCTCCGCCATTAGCAGCACAGGCTAATAAGTCTCGAAGTGACTCATCATACCGCAACCCGACAGTTGTCCAACCCATTCGAGAGGGGATGATTTCCATAAGAGATCTCGCCTATCTCCAGAGAAGGGAGTTTAAGGTACAAGGGGGCCAGGTTGGTGATCATTCGTCAGACATCAGTTATAGCAATGTCTGTAAGCAAATAAAGGAAGGGATCAAAGAAGGCTTCCATGATGCAGAGATAGTTCGTGGTGTGCTTCGGATAATAAAATCTGGAATTTTTAAAGAGATGCTAATGAACAAGGATGACTTAATTTGATGGAACTCAAGGGATTTCTCCAGGCTCACCTAAGAGAAAAAAGCAGTGCAGAGTTATTCCAAGAGTTAATATGTGCCAAGCAGGAGGAGAACGAGACACCACGACAATTCCACTATCGTGTCATTGGTTTGAAGCAACGTGTCCTATTCACATCAAAACTGTCAGACGCAGGTATAAAATACACTGCAGCTACTGTTCAAGATGGCTTCCTACATACAGTTTACCAGGGATTAGGCTACAAACACAGTGAGCTACGCAGAGAAATCAAACCTCTCTTGTCCAGTGGTGAAGTAAGTGATGAGACAATATTGCGCCAGGTAATGAGAATCACCAGTGAAGAAAGTGAGAGACAAAAGAGGATAGGTCCTTTTTGTCGGCAGGCTGCAGTTCATGCACATGGTGCACAGTTTGAGCCGAATACAGCAAAAGAACAGGGTAGCAAGCAAGAGAGCGTGGCGCCAAAAGTAAAGACAGACCCAATTAAAGAGCTTACAGAAGAGTCAGGGAAACTTGAACCGGTCGCTGCAGAGGGGCGCCCAGTGATCGGATTTGAGAAACGTCCCCAAACTCAAACTGATTGTGATGACAACAATACAGATCTTCCTTTGTCCACTACTTCAGAAGTAGCGGGCACACAGTACAATGACAAACAAAGCAAATCATCTCAGTTCTCTTTTGAACCACAATGTACCAAACGTAAAGCTGTCCCCAACATGATAGGAAAGAAGGCTCTGATACAATGTAATCTACGTGGTTTGGCGGTAACTGCATTGCTTGACTCAGGCACACAAGTTAGTATTATCAGCCGTGCCTGGAAAGATCTACACCTGCCTGATTTAAACATTTGACCAATTTCTGAGATCATTGAGGAACTGGATGAGCTAAAGGTTTATGCAGTCAATGGAGAGCTCATTCCTTTTGATGGATGGGTTCCTATAATGACCAACCTACCTGGGAATGAGGACCCAAGTCTTGCCATCAGTGTCCCATTCTTAGTCAGCAGCTCGACCATGGAAAGACCGTTGATTGGTTTTAATGTTCTTGAGCAGCTTGTTGAAGGACAGCCAGAAAGGTTAGTACCTACTCTGATACAGTTGCTTCAGAATGCCCTTGGTGTTTCAAGTGAGAAAGCAGAAGGAATGGTGAGTTTTATTCAGACAGTGGAGCCAAGCATGCCACAAGAACGCCTAAGAACTGGTGCAAAGGATGTCGTCGTTCCAGCTGGACAAGTCAGCTGGGTGAGATGCTGGGTTCCCCCAATCATGAACTCCTATGGCCGTTTGGTATTGTTTGAATCAGCCAAAGGCAGTCAGCCTTTGGATCAGCTAGATCTAGGAGCAGGTTTGGTTGAAATGCAGAATCCTTTAAAACCATATGTCACCATTGCTGTTGGCAACAACACCAGCCATGACATTACCTTGCCACGTAAGACAGCCCTGGGCACCTTACAGCATATTGAAAGGGTTGTGGAAGCTGACCCTCCAAGAAAAGTGGCATCCATGACAAGAGTCAACGAGGTCACCTCTCAACTTCCTCAACCAACTCCATTACTGTGGCATCCGCTCGTGAACCTTGATCACCTGGAGGAAAATCAGCAAGAGGTTGTCAGGAAAATGTTATTTGAGGAGTCTAAAACCTTTGCCAGAGATGAAAATGATATAGGATGCAACCCAAGCCTGCAAATGGTGATAAATCTGAAAGATGACACTCCTGTGCAGAGAGCGTACACATCCATCCCAAAACCGCTGTTGAGAGAGGCAATGGAATATGTTCAAGACCTCCTT
The DNA here is from genome assembly GCA_963514005.1 of Raja brachyura. Next base: position 72,285,309 of record OY740784.1, read on the forward strand.
GTCAAGGGATGGATTGTGAAATCTAGGTCCTCCTATGCCGCTCCAGTTGTGTGTGTGCGGAAGAAAGACGGTACATTGTGCCTCTGCATAGATTATCATCTATTGAATCAGAAAACGGTGCCGGATAGACACCCACTGCCTTGAATACAAGACTTGCTGGACACCTTGGGTGGTTACTCGTGGTTTAGCATCCTTGACCAGGGTAAGGCCTACCACCAGGGTTTCATGGCTGAAAGTTCACGTCATCTCACTGCTTTCATCACACCCTGTGGGTTTTATGAGTGGGTAAGGATCCCGTTTGGCCTATCAAACGCGCCAGCAGCATTCCAGAGAAGTATGGAGGAGATGTTGAGTTCTCTGAGGCATGAGTGCTGTATACCCTACCTCGATGTCATCCTCTGCTACTCGCGGTCATTTGAAGATCATGTGGAAGTGGTCCGCAAGGTTCTCCAAGCATCAAGGGCTAAAGCTCCGATCTGAAAAGTGTGAGTTGTTCAAGCAAGAAGTTTCCTATGTTGGCCGCCTTGTCTCTGCTAACGGTATTCTAGTTGATCCCAAGGACCTGAATACTGTGCTGGCTTTGAAAGACAAAACACCACAGACGGTAGGTGATTTGAGAAGAGTTCTTGGCTTTCTCAGTTACTACAGGACATACGTTCAAAACTTCTCAAAGATAGCAAAGCCATTGTATGAGATGCTCCAAGGGAAATCCTCAATTCAAGTCCAGTCTCGACAAGGTAAAGCCAAGGGACCCCAACTGTCATCCAGGGCACCCATACAGTGGACTGATGAACATCAAAATATACTTGAGAGACTGATTGACATGTTGACACATCCACCGGTTTGGCATACCCAAACTTCGACAGGCCTTTCGTCTTGCATACTGATGCATCAGAGCAAGGTCTAGGAGCTGTTCTCTACCAGCAACAGGAGGGAAAGCTGCGAGTCATTGGGTATGGGTCACGGACTTTGACAGCTGCAGAGAGGAACTACCATATGCATAGTGGCAAGTTGGAGTTCCTTGCACTTAAGTGGGCAGTGTGCGAGAAATTTAGGGACTACCTCTATTATGCTCCACATTTTACCATCTTCACTGACAACAACCCACTTACTTATATCATGAGCACTGCCAAACTCAATGCGGTTGGACACCAGTGGGTGGGAGAACTGTCAGACTTCCATTTTGACATCAGGTACAGACCAGGAAGAGTCAACACGGACGCAGATACTCTGTCCCGAGTCGCTCTTGATATTGACCAGTACATGTCAACATGCACAGAGGAGTTGTCGCAGGATATAGTGAAGACAGCTTGGGAAGGAAGTCAAGCAGCCCAGAGGAAAGATGTGGCATGGATAGCCGCACTCACTGTCTCCTCTCAAGATGTTGTCCTACAGCCCCACACCCCTCTCCACAGCATTAGTCATGACGACTTGGTCCAAGCTCAAAGAGAGGATCCCGAGATAGGAGAGATCTTAAAGCTCAAAGAGATTAACAGCAAATTGACAGACGACATCAGAAGGACTGTGAAAGGAACCGCATGCAAGTTTCTGCATGAGTGGAGCAGGTTGCACATCGAGGATGGATTGCTGTACCGAAGAACAACAAGTAGGAAACAATTAGTACTACCTCTGAAATACCAACCCGTGGTATTAAAGCACCTCCACGAGAACATGGAACGTGGGCATGGAGAGAGTTCTTCACCTTATATTTTTTATAGTTGAAGATTTTGAATATTGTAAATATTTTTGAGTCTGTGAAAGATTGTTGATTATTTTCAATGGACATTTGTGATTTGAAATAAGTGTCAGGAGCGACTTTTGTTGTTGGGGAGCGTGTGGCGCACCTATGACGGTATGCCCACATTGATTTAATTTATGTGATGGTGTATTGACAGTTTATAAGGTGCAGCAGTGAAGGGGAACCTCTGTGTCACTCCAGTTGCTGTGGGGACTGGAAACAGCAAGGCACTCCCCCCCCCCCCCCCCCCCCCCCATCTCGGCAGAAGCAATCTGGGATGAATTAAGACGCACTGTGTCCTCATTTGCCTTCTCACACCTGCTTTTATACAGTTCGGTAGACTTCAGGACCACACAAATATGCACTTTTGGGGTTTGAATATGGTTAGGTGAAGTTTCTGTGTTGTTTTGGGTGTTAAGAATGTTGAAGTTAGTGGGTTACCAGATTGTTAATGTTTCTGTGTGCTGTGTTGGAAGATATAATAACGTGTAGCATGGGCATGTTTCTTATTAGGTCATTCCATAACCTGTGGTGGTTGCAGACGTGTAATGAGGATATGGCATAGAAAAAAGGCCAAATGTCAACTTTTAGCATGTTGCTGGAAATGTGCAGTGAAGGTTAATTAAGTGCCTAATAATTATTGAAGTGTAAAATCAAAAATACAAGTGTGCAAATCACAGAGAGAGTGTATTAAGTACAAGGGAAACATAGGAAAGAACGGGCTGCGAGTGAAACTGTAACAAAATGGGTGTGTTAGGGAGAGACAAAATGGATGACTGAACCAATAATAAGAGCAATGTTTTGTGTTCACATGATTATTGAATAAAACAACCAGCAGATGCAATCTGGGGATGAATTAAGACGCACTGTGTCCTCATTTGCCTTATCACACCTGCATTTATACAGGTTATCTATCTGCTTTACGGTGCCCAACCATGAGACCTGTAACATCTATAATTTTTAAACTGCAAACTGCTTCCCATGCATTGAAAATAGCAGAAAACCTTTTTTAAATCTGTTGTAATATATATACCAAATTATTTGGAAAATTAATAAGTCCAATATCTTAAGTGTTCTTGTCATGTGTACCGAGATACAGTGAAAAGCTTTTGTTGCGTGCTATCCAATCAGAGGAAAGACAGTACATGATTAGTATGAAATCTAGATCCCAAAAGTCTGGAATTTCAGAACTAAAGCACTGCCAAATATCCACAGAAAAATTAAAAATCAGAAAGAGATTTAACGGAATCCGAGGAATTATTTCAGCAACTGGTGGTGGTGTTTATCTGGAACAAGATTCCAGAGAAGGTGATAGAAGCAATAGAATTACGATGTTTAAAAGACATTGGGACAGCTGCTTAAGACATGGAGGAATACAGCTCCATTGCAGGCCAATGGGTTTAGCATTGATAGGCATCATGGTTGGCATGGACATGGTGGGCAAAACATGCCTATTCCTGTGCTATGCATGTTCACAGATCAGGATCACTGGCCATGTCGATAATTTTTCTGGTGCACTCAGGGAAGGTTTAAACCAAATCAGTAGAGTAACAGCAAGTAGCCCGAGGAACTACAAGGAAGTCTGAAGAAGGGTCCCAACCATATCCATTTTTTCCAGGGATGCTACCTGACCTGCTGAGCTGATCCAGAGCTTTGTGTTTATTTTTGTAAACCTACATCTAACCATATAACAATTACAGCACGGAGCAGGCGTTCCCGGCCCTTCCAGTCTGTGCCGACCATTTATTTTCCCCTAGTCCCATCTACCTGCACACTAGTAAATCTCCTCTGTACTCTCTCTATTTTGTCGACATCCTTCCTATAATTAGGCGACCAAAATTGTACACCATACTCCAGAATTGGTCTTACCAATGCCTTGTACAATTTTAACATTACTTCCCTACTCCTATATTCAATGCTCTGATTTATAAAGGCCAGCACACCAAAAGCTTTCTTTACCACCCTATCTGCATGTGATTCCACCTTCAGGGAACTATGCACAGTTATTCCTAGATCCCTCTGTTCCACAGCATTCCTCAATTCCCTACCATTTACCATGTACGTCCTATTTTGATTTGTCCTGCCAAGCTGTAGCACCTCACACTTACCAGCATTAAACTCCATCTGCCATCTTTCAGCCCACTCTTCCAAATGGCCCAAATCTCTCTTTTGAAAATCTACTTCATTATCCACAGCACCCCCTATCTTAGTATCATCTGCATATTTACTTATCCAATTTTCCACCCCATCATCTAGGTCATTGATGTACATGACAAACAACAGTGGACCCAACACAGATCCCTGAGGCACCCCACTGGTCACTGGCTTCCAACCTGACAAACAGCCATCCACCATTACTCTCTGGCATCTCCCATTCAGCCACTGTTGAATACCTACATCTGCAGTTCCTTCTTTCTAGAAAGGAGCAATTATGTTTTCAAATCATATTCTACACTCGGCTACATCCTGATGTATGGAGCAAATAAAATTGGTTGAAGACTGGTTTCTACGACAAGCTGGTCATGCATTTTAGGTTAGGAGGGTTACAAACATATTAACCTTGACTTTTGACTGATTTAGAAAGCTAGGGCGAGAAAAATAATAAATCATTTGTTGTTTTCATCAAATGTTTACTCTTTAACAGTAACGTATTAAAAATAGACTTGCAGTTTCGAACTGTGCCCATTGATGCTCCTCGATTATGTAGTTAGCATCAATTGTCAGATATGGTAAAACATGTAAGAACATCAGAATGAAAGGGAATTACATTGAAGGGATTAAATATTATTACAAGGTAATTATGATAGACAACCCCAACCTATGATGGGAGATGCAAGAGATTTCAATGGATTCTTTGTGCCAAGGACTTGCTCACAATGGGAAACTAAACTAGACACAGTAGATGAAGTACAAATGTTCAAATAGCTTTTAGCATAAATGTTTTTAACATTTAGTAACATATTTTTAAATTATACTGACTTCATTATGAAGGCATACTGCATGTTTGCCACATTTTGGAGAAACTATCAACATCTGTAATTAGAGGGGTACTACAGTGTTCCATGCTGAGACCTCAACTATTCACAATTTATGTTGATGGCTTAGATGAAGCAGCCAATGTACACTAACCAAATTTGCTGATAGACAAATAGATGACTTTGCTAATTTTGAGTTCACAAAGAGCCTGTAGAGGATTATAGTTGTTAAATAAGGGAATGTTGGGTAAGTGGGAAAGAAATTGTTTAATGGAATATAATGTGGGGAAATATGAGGTTATCCAATTAAAAAAAGAATAGAAAGGCAAATTTAAATTAAATGAGACTACATAATGTAGCGATACAAAGGTATCTTGGGGTCCAAACATGTGAAATACTAAGTTAGCTTGGTAGTACGCCAAGTTATTAGGAACTAATGGATTTTTGGTCTTTTTAAACAATAATAACAAACTTAACACCTTTGAAACTTTTTTTTAATGGGGTGCTGGGAAGAATGTACCTGGATTATTGCAAACAGATTTGGTCCCCATATTTAAGGAAAGATATGCATGCATTGAAGGTCCTTCAAAGGAAATTAATTTGGTTGATTCCTGGGATGAAGTAGTTAAATAAAGCAGAGAAACCAAGTCAAAGCTCCTCGGAGCGTAGTACAATCAGACAAACTTAATTGAACAGGTAAGATTGATGAGGATTGACAGAATGGATACCTAGACAATTTTCCCCATCTTGGGATTTAACAAACCAGGATGCATAGCTTAAGAATAAGCCATCCTCCATTTCAGATGGAAAGAAGGAGAAATTTATTTTTAGAGTCTGGTGAATCTTTAGATTTTGCTGGCCCAGAGAGGTATGGAGTTGGAGTAATTGAATATATTCAAGGTGGAGGTTGTCAGACGTTTGAACTACAAGCAAGTCGAAAGAGAATTAGGGAGTGAGAAAGTGATGTTGAAGCTCAAATCTGAAACTACAATCTTATTGCACATTGCAGCCTCCTACTGCTTCTTATGTTCTTATTATAATTAAATAAGAATCAGGGGAGACCACCCCTACCCAGTGCTGTTGCTTCAATAGCCCAATCAAACCATGAGAATAAACACAGGCTATGTACTCTGCCAACATCTAGCAATTGCAGGTAATGGTGTCGATGCCTAACGCTTACTTGGTTGTGCTCTGCTGCGCTCTTGAAAGAGTGTGGAGAAAAGAGGTTTTCAGATATTTCAAAGCACCCATTGCCAGGAATCATAATATATGGGCTTCTGGGAATCTTAATATGCAAGAATGGAGTCGACCAAATCCAAATTCTCTCCTTGGTCACAACACTCTTACTACAGAATGAAAAAGTAGAAAGTTCACATTACACTCCAGAGAAGTTAGACATGCAGATGCTGAAACTCTAAATCAAAAACAAAAAATGCTGCAAGAACTTAACTCGTCGTGCAGCACCCATGGAGAGAAAGGAAAAAATGAGTTAATGTTGCAGGTCAATAATTGTTCATCAGCAACATTACTGATGTGGTATTACTCCCTATGGATGCTGCTTGACCCACTGAGATCTTCCATCATTTTGTTTTTGTGCTACTCCACAGAAATCTAGGCTTATATGCATCCCAGTTTTGATGGGGCATGCTCTCTTTAACCAAAGGTCCAATCTCCACATTCAAGGCAGTTTGTAAAATATTCAAAGATCTTATTTGAGGAGTACCACTGAATTTTCCTATCTTGACTAATATTTATGCATTAATCAGTCAACATCTAGTGCATTAGCAATATTACATTGCAATTCATGCATGATTTGTCTGCACCAGTTATTATGATTATTATCTGATTTTAGTTCACCCCTGGGTTATTTTTGCAAATTTCAAGCACTGAAATGATGTAGTATATGAACACAGTTTGCAAAGCTGCTATTAGTCATTTCCCTGTCCTTTTTAAATGTGTACACAGTAAATCTCAATAGTGTTTAATCTATAATTATATGAAGTATTCCTTATTATAAACCACAAACAACTCCCTGTGGCAGTGGTTATAGTTTCAATGTTTACCATAATCTTAGATCAGGATGTTCAACTATCACTGAATCATCCAAAGGTACAGACTTGAATTTAAAAATATATCAAGTACTTTCTCAATTAAATGTATTATAATCTGATTTTTATTCATCCAAATGCTTAGCCCCTTTGCAAATTACTTTTTTAAAAGGTGAGGTCAATTTACAGCATGAACTTCCAAAAATATATAATGAGTAAACTATTTTTAAAAAAAAGCAAATTTCTGTCAGCAGGTGAAATTGGTCACAATGGATATACTCCACATTTATAATCAGATCAGGCATTCTAGATTAAAGTCATCTGAGGCACACTCAATACAACGCTGCTTGATATTCTCCTTACTCCTGCTCATGTTAAGTTAAAGTTTAGGGAGTGAGAACTAAAAATGTGGTCAACAGTGCTGATTCACTACAAAAAGAAACGTATTACAGGTGACAAAACAGTTGGAGAAAACATTCTAAAAGGAGAGAATTGTGTGATTTTAAAATAAGTTATTTCAATAAAAACACACTGGGTAAAACAGTAAAAGGTCTCGGGTTGAGGCTGTGTGAGTTTCATTGGTCGGTCATTGACAAGTGGAGCATTAGGAAGTGTGAAATCATGAGGAAATTTGAATTATTGAACCACATCAAGATCATTAAATTTTATAAATGGGCAAAACAAAACCATCTCAGTAGAATCAATCAGACCAAAAGGTATTCCCTGTGTGGAGTTTATTCGTGGAATTTAATGTTCAACAATATCCATGACTTCAACGGACTAGTTTGAATTAGTTTGATAGAACCTGAAATAATGTTGAATATCTCTACATGCAGACGCAGAATTAATTTGCCATGTTTGCTATTTTCATATCTCAATTATTTTTTAAACATATCCATCAAGTTTATTGTTCAGCTGCTCTCCACAAAGTTGTGGAACAGCTCATGATCCATTTTGCTTTACTGGTAATCAATTTTAATAATAATTTTATACAATTTCAGATTCCTAGTTATATTTTCACAATTTATTTCAAAATTTAAAATTGATACCACTTGTTTACACCCATCATCCCATCAATCATCAATATAGGAAATGATTTACTTACATATTCACCATATGTAGAATCTTGTACTGGAGGTGGTGGAGGTCTATAACTTGGTGCTCCCCTTGCTCTTGGCGCTGGAGCACCTCGTCCTCTCGTTCCAGGACCTCGACCAGGAGGTGCTCCTCTGGGAACTGGCCCTGCTCGTGGGACTGCTGATGCGGGTGGAGGAACTCCACCACGGCCTCTGATGTAGGGCAAAAGGGAAATGTTATAAAGCACCTGTTTGCATGTCTGAAAGAAGAATATAAGGCTTCTAAAATAAACTTCAGCATGTCATAGATTAGTGAGCTTTTACAATCTAATACTAAGAAAAAAACACCACAGACATTCTTCTTATTTTTTTCACTTGCCAACAAAAACATCCAGTGAAATTCAAGACTTTTTGCACATTTCATTTATAACCTTATATTCTCTGCAAATAAGCATGCAGGTACAGCAGGCAGTGAAAAAAGCAAATGGCATGTTGGCCTTCATTGCGAGAAGATTTGAGTTTAGAAGCAAGGAGGTCCTACTGCAGTTGTAAAGGGCCCTGGTGAGACCGCACCTGGAGTGTTTGCAATTTTGGTCTCCTAATTTGAGGAAGGACATTATTGCTGTTGAGGGAGTGCAGTGTATGTTCACCAGGTTAATTCCCGGGATTGCGGGACTGACATATGATGAAAGAATGGGTCGATGGGGCACGTATTCACTGGAATTTTGAGTGATGAGAGGGGATCTTCTAGAAACATATAAAATGCTTAAAGGATTAGACAGGCTAGAGACAGGAAATTTTTTCCCAATGTTACGGGAGTCCAGATCCAAGGGTCACTGTTTAAGAATAATGGGTAGCCATTTACGGCTGAGATGAGGAAAAACTTCTTCACCCAGAGAGTTGTGAATCTGTGGAATTCTCTGTCACAGAAAGTAGTGGAGGCCAATTTACTGGAAGTTTTCAAGATAGAGTTAGATTTAGATCTTAGGGTTAAAGAAATCAAGGGATATGGGGGAAAAAGCCAGAACAGGGTACTGATTTTGGATGATCAATCATGTTCACATTGAATGGCGGTGCTGGCTCAAAGGGCCGAATGGCCCATTCCTGCACCTATTTTTTATGTCATGACTTTTCTGAAGCTCCGTCAGGAAATGCTAAACTCTCTCTTTCCTTAAACATTATTAGCTCAACCACCCTTTATGTACCTTTCCCCATCAATGTTGTCATTGACTAATTGAAAAGAGGTGTTTGCCTAACTTCATGGCAATATCTTTAACATTAGTATTTTATAAGCTTCAATTACTTATAAATTGATTTTACAATACTCACCATTTATACCTACATAGGACTTCAGCCATGCCATTTTTTAATCAGTTATTGATTCCAACACCACAGCTCTTCAGCCCACTCCATTTATGCCAACCATCATGCACATCTAAACTAATCCCATTTACCTGCATTAATTCTATATCCCTCCATGCCTTGCTCAGTTAAGTTCTTTTCCAGATGCTTCTCAGATGTTGTTACTATTCCCACCTCTGGCAGCTCATTCCATACAATTATCACTTTGTCATGAAATATTTCCCCTTCAGTTCCACCTTAAACCTTCCCCATCACACCTTAGAAACATAGAAACATAGAAAAATAGGTGCAGGAGTAGGCCATTCGGCCCTTCGAGCCTGCACCGCCATTCAATGTAATCATGGCTGATCATCCAACTCAGTATCCCGTACCTGCCTTCTCTCCATACCCCCTGATTCCTTTAGCCACGTGCCACATCTAACACCCTCTTAAATATAGCCAATGAACTGGCCTCAACTACCTTCTGTGGCAGAGAATAGTAAGATTAAACGAGAACTTACCAGTTTGAAGTTTGATCTTTATTTTATGAGGAGTTGCGATGAGGGATTTCATGAAGAACCCGCCAGCACGCATGCGCGACATTCTTCAAAGCAGCGGTGTGGAATCACAGAACCAACAAACAAAGAAATGACTTGTATAGTAAGATTGAAGAGACTCTAATTACCAGTTGACTTTATGATCGAGGGTTGGGAGCGGAGGGCACGAAATCCCTCATCGCAACTCCTCATAAAATAAAGATCAAACTTCAAACTGGTAAGTTCTCGTTTAATCTTACTATTTCATTTCGGAGTCACGTGAGTGACTTCGTGAAGACTTCAAAGCTCTGTGATTTCATGCCCTGGACAACGTCCATGCTGTCACACATGCCACTGTAAGGATGGATGGGAGTAATCACATTTTCAGACTGCTTGTACTGAAAAATAATAATATTTATTAATAACAACAAAGAAAAAACCCCTCACTGGGGAGTAGCTGTATGTTCTCGGCCCGCATTCAGCACGGCCTCTGCGAACAATACAGGAGCGGTAACAGGTTTATTATAAAACCGTTGAAAGGTGGCTTCTCTGGCCCATCCCGCTGTGGCAAGAATATGGTCCATGGGCACCTCCATGACCTTTGCCACCGACGTCGATGCAGCCCTGGTGGAATGGGATTTAAAGACATTAGTGTCAATACCTGCTTCGTTCAAGACGATCCTGAGCCATCTGGAGATCACCTGTACCGTCACTCTATGGTGAGGTTTTTTGTGGCTGATTAGCAGGTATTTTTCCATTCCCCTTAATTTCCGCGTCACTCTTATATAGTGGCGGATATGGGTGGCTAAACTTAGCCTTGCATCAGCGGGGTATGCTGGAAATCCAGCTGCAGCCCTGTGTATCCAGGTCTATGCTGCTTAAGTAATTCATCAACAAAGAAGATTACTTTTTCTGGGGTAGAGATCATTCTGTCAATCTTGACCTTGTGAAGTGTCTGTACCCTTTGTGCTGAAATAAGTGCCAATAACATCACCAGCTTCAGGGTGAGTTTGTCCAATTCAAGCCCATCCATGGGCGACCACGTCCTGAGCAGGGTTAGTACTTTCCCAATATCCCAGGTGACGTTGTAAGAAGGTCTTGGCGGATTGGAATTAAATATTCCCCGCATAAGTTTGGACACCAGCTTATTCGATCCTACTTCAATATTGAGGTAGAATGATAGCGCACTCCTGGCGCTGTTGATGGCACTGTAGCTGAGTTGTTCGTCATGATGCAACCCCGCAAGGAATTCCAGCACATCTGTGATAGTAACGGAGTCATATGCAATGTTGGAGCGGCCGCAGTAGGTTTCCCATTTCCTGATATGCGTTAGATATTGCCGTCTTGTGGACTCCCTGCATGATGCTCCAATTGTATCCATTGTCCTTGATGATAGACCATACTGCAGTAGTGGTCTGTTCAGAACCTGCAAGCCAATAATTCCAAGTGACTATGGCAGGGATGTAGTTCCCCTGAAACAGGGTTCGTCACCAATTGTGGGCAACCCTCTAAGAGGACCCATGGTTAACTGATCATATCAAGGACCACCGGATACCATGGCTGAGTAGGCCAGTCGGGTATGACAAGAATGCCTTTAGCAGCATCTAGCTGGATTTTCCGCAATACCCGACTGATGAGGCAAAATGGAGGAAATGCATAGAAAACCCATTTCCCCCAGTCTAGCGAGAAAGCGTCCATCGCCATTGCCCCAGGATCTGGCTCCCATGATACGTATGTTGGTACCTGATGGTTCAACCGTGACGCAAAAAGGTCAATATCCGGTTTACCAAATTTGGCTGTAATTTTTGCGAATATTTGGGGATTTAACATCCACTCGATGTTGTCATTAAATTTCCGTGACCTGGTGTCCGCCACTGTATTGAGCTTACCTGGTAAATAGGTAGCTGAAATCCAAATATTCCGTTGTATGCACCAGAGCCAAATTGTATTTGCCAATTCATTACATGAAATTGACCTGGTACCGCCCATATGATTTAGATATGCCACCGCAGTGGTATTGTATATTTGGAGACGGACATGAGTGTCAGTAAAGTTTGAACAATAAGCTCTAAGTCCGTGGAATGCTCCTAGCATCTCCAAATAATTTATCCTTTGTGATAACAACAGGGTAGATTCAAGGGTGTCCCATCTGCCTCCACAACTAGTGTAGTTGTCCGTAGCTTCCCAGCCATGGGAGCTTGCGTCTGTTTGTAAGTATACCACCGGACGAGGCACAATGATGGGTTTAAATGAGTTATGGATATTATCAATCCACCATTGTAACTCAATTTTTGCCTTAAGAGGCAGCTGCATAGGTCTATCAAAATGTCCAGCATTCAATTTTAACGCTGAAATCTTGGATCTTTGCAAATTTTGATAATGCAAAGGTCCGAATTGAGCAGCTGGAAAAACTGCTACGATTTTCCCAATCACCTTAGCAGTTTGTCTAATTGATGGTATACTGGCGCAGACCAGATTCTTACATGCTTGAATGATATCCCCAACTTTGTTAGTTGGTATGGTGGCCATCATGCGATTGGAATCCACTGTGAATCCCAGATAATCCATGATCTGTGAAGGACAGAACTTTGATTTATCTGGATGGATAATAAATCCCATTTTTTGAAATATTTCCACAGTGGCTAAGACTGCCAATTTTGCTGATTCCAGTGTATTCCCAATGATTAGGATATCATCCAGGTAAGCCATAACCGTATGATTTTGCCTCCTCAGTGTTGCCAGCACTGGCTTGAGTAATTTAGTAAACAATCTGGGGGCTGCGGTAAGCCCATTAGGCAAAGCTTTGTATTGCCAAAGCTGATCCATCCAGGTAAACTTCAAGCTTCCTGTGATGTTTCTGAATGGATACTGAATAGTATGCATCTTTTAAATCAATGCATGCCATAAAGCAGCCCTCAGAAATCAAAGATTTGGCTGTTTCGAACGTGTCCATTTTGAAATGGGTATATTTTACAAAAGTATTCAAATGGGTTAGATCTATAATAACCCGACATCCTCCATCCTTCTTGGTTTTTGTGAATATGTTAGATACAAATTCAATTGGTTCGTGTATAGTTCTTTCTATCACGCCTTTCCCTTGTAGTCTCAAGATTTCAGCATAGCCTACTACTGTTTCCTTGCTGGAAAGTGCAAATTTGCGATTCGGCATATGCTGAGGTGGAGGCATTTGACCATTTATGAACTCAATCTCATGGCCTTGAATACTTTGTAAGATAAACTCATCTGAGGTGATGGTTTTCCATGCCTCCTTAAAAAACCGTAGTCTACCCCCAACATGTGAGGTTAGACATGCAAGTGCATGAAATCCAGACCGCCTTACCTCCATGGTTACCGGCGGTCCCTGGCATGTTTGGTGGGACGTGGAGGTGCTGGGTTGTGCTGGTGTTGCGGAGCCCGCATTTTCCATGCTGGCCGCTGCGGGCCTTGCCCTAAAAAAGGCCTGGGCTGTTGAGGGTGTTGGTATTGTGGAGGCGCCGGAACGTAGGTCCTTGCTGGCCTTTCGGTTTGACCTCGTGGCCTGAAATATGGTGTTTTCCTGGCTGTTTGTCTGGTCAAGGTGTGTGACCTCATAAGACCCACTGTCTTGGCATGGTCATCTAAATCCTTGACCTGCTTCGGGAGGTCTTCTCCGAATAGCTGTCTGGGTGGTGGTGTTGGGGGTGCTCTGCATAGCCCCGCAAATTTGGGGTTTAATGTAGGCTTGATAATGCTTTTCCGGAAGGCATTTATCTCATACTGCGTGTTGCATAGCAGTACCAGAGCATCCTCCTGTTCGGTGTTCAAATCGACACCGTCCACCGACCTCGCAAAAGCGGTAATCCCAGATGTGAGCAGCTTCAGGATCCTTTGTAACTTCACTTCCTGTGCTCTAATGCCCGGGCTAATATTGCCCCAAATAGGCATGTTCACAATAGGCACATTGAGCAAGTTGCAATTACCCGGTGCCTTGTGTCTGTTCATGGCCTCCGCAAGGACCTGCTCCTGTAGCTGATGGTTGGTGAGGAAATCAATGGTAGTGGCCAGTTTGGTATTGAGAGGTTGTCCCGATGATTCGGGTAACGCAAACTTGGCTGCCACGTCCAGGAGTTCCTCCTGAGGGACCTCAGGTGCTACTGGTGCGTGTACCAAGATCTCCTCTTCTTCTGGCTGCCTCATGCTATCCATTGATGATGGGGGTATATCCATGAGTCCCCTGGAACTGAGTCCCGCCTTTGATTTTGCTGCAGGATTTGTTCCATCATCCTCTCCATCCAGTCAATACGCCCTTCGTCATGCGAGAACGGGCGGTCAGAGTCCTCATGCCCGAAGGAACTTCTGAGGCTCCTATCATCGGCCCGTACCTCGTCGAGGTAATCTCGGTGCCGAGATGAAAAGTCGCTTCCAGCCGCTTCAGCGAAACTGAACGACTCCCGCGCGGATCTGCTCATGCGCCTCCTTTTGGCTGAGCAAGGCGCGGCTGCCTCTAAGGGCATATGCGGTGTGAGGTCGGCACCCAACGCCGCAGCGTGGTGACCCGACATCCGCGCGGGCTTGCCCACTGTCCTTTTCCTGGACCCAGACGGCGTACGGTCCCATCCTGTCGCCAACGGGGGACGCGGTGACCGTGGCGAGACTCCACCTGTGTGACTCCTCCTGGTCCAACTAGGTGGTGAGTCTACACTGGCCCTCCCTGGTCTGCCAGTGGACTCGGGTCTCGCTGATCCACCAGTCCGCAATCTAGCGGCCTCTGGTGAAACCTCTGCCCGTAAAGGGCTAGGTTGTCGAGCTCTATCCCTGGCTCTTCCACGAGGGCTCAGGGAGAAGGGCCGTGCAGCAGCACGTGAACCCCGTTTGCTCGCATCAGCCAACGATCCCATTGGTGATAATGAAATGGAGTCAGGGTCTACCTGCTCCGGCGCAGTACCGACTTCCTCCTCTGCGGGAACCCCGCTAGTGCTCAGCTGTGTCGGTGGCTCATGTCCTGTGAATACAGGGCTCCCCGATTTACGCGCCTTTTTCCCGGCCTGTCTAGCGGGTACTGCCGTTGAAGAGGGCTCCGGGATAGGTGGCCGGCGACTCCTTTCGGACGTCCTGCGGCCCGTATTCCTCTTATCCATGTTCCTGTTGGAGAGAAAAAATACTCAAAACAGCAGGAACAACCAACTCAAGGTTGCCTGTACTTACCTGAGTGGCCCTTATGAAGGGCTGGTGGTGAGCCGCGCTCCACCTCCAGCCGTCGACTGCAATGCGTAGCGACATTATGTCGCGCATGCGTGCTGGCGGGTTCTTCACGAAGTCACTCACGTGACTCCGAAATGAAATTCCAGAGACTCACCACTTTCTGTGTAAAGAATGTTTTCCTCATCTCGGTCCTAAAGGAATTCCCCCTTATCCTTAGACTGTGACCCCTTGTTCTGGACTCCCCCAACATCGGGAACAATCTTCCAGCATTATAGCTTGTCCAACCCCTTAAGAATTTTGTAAGTTGCTATAAGATCCCCCTCAATCTTCTAAATTCCAGTGAGTACAAGCCGAGTCTATCCAGTCTTTCCTCATATGAAAGTCCTGACATCCCAGGAATTAGTCTGGTGAATCTTCTCTGTACCCCCTCTATGGCAAGAATGTCTTTCCTCAGATTTGGAGACCAAATTTGTATGCAATACTCCAGGTGTGGCCTCACTAAAACCCTGTACAACTGCAGTAGAACCTCCCTACTCCTATACCCAAATCCTTTCGCTATGAATGCTAACATACCATTTGCTTTCTTCACTGCCTGCTGCACCTGCATGCCTACTTTCAATGACTGGTGTACCATGACACCCAGGTCTCGTTGCATCTCCCCTTTTCCTAATCTGCCACCATTCAGATAATAGTCTACCCTCATGTTTTTGCCACCAAAGTGGATAACCTCACATTTATCCACATTATGCTGCATCTGCCATGCATCTGCCCATTCACTCAGCCTATCCAAATCACCCTGCAGCCTCCAAGCATCCTCCTCACACCTAACTATACCCCCCAGCTTGGTGTCATCTGCAAATTTGGAGATGTTGCATTGAATTCCCTCGTCCAAATCATTAATATATATTATAAATAGCTGGGGTCCCAGCACTGAGCCTTGCGGTACCCCACTAGTCACTGCCTGCCATTCTGAAAAGGACCCGTTTACTCCTACCCTTTGCTTCCTGTCTGCTAGCCAGTTGTCTATCCACATCAATACTGAACCCCCAATACCGTGTGCTTTAAGTTTGTATGCTCATCTCTTATGCGGGACCTTGTCGAAAGCCTTCTGAAAGTCTAGATATAACACATCCACTGGTTCTCCCTTATCCACTTTACTAGTTACATCCTCGAAAAATTATATCAGATTTATCAGGCATGATTTACCTTTCGTAAATCCATGCTGACTTTGTCCAATGATTTCACCAGTTTCCAAATGCGCTGCTATCCCATCTTTAATAACTGACTCTAGCAGTTTCCCCACTACCGATGTTAGACTAACTGGTCTGTAATTCCCCACTTTCTCTCTCCCTCCTTTTTTAAAAAGTGGGATTACATGAGCTACCCTCCAATCCTCAGGAACTACTCCAGAATCTAAGGAATTTTGAAAAATTATCACTAATGCATCCACTATTTCTGTGGCTACCTCCTTGAGTACTCTGGGATGCAGACTATCTGGCCCTGGGGATTTATCGGCCTTCAATCCGTTCAATTTACCCAACACCACCTCCCAGCTAACCTGGATTTCACTCAGTTCCTCCATCTTATTTGACCCCCATTCCACTGCTATTTCCGGCAGATTACTTAAACCTGTGGCTTCATTTTAGAAACCCATGCCTCATTAATTTTATATACCTGTTACTTGAAAGCTGAGCCTCCTTCATATGAGGGAAAACAGACCTAGCCTGTCCAATTTCTCCTGTTAACTTGAGCACTTCAATCCAGGTAACATCCTGTGAATCTTTTCTGCATTCTGCCAAATTTAACCATACCATTCCTATAGTGCCGTGACCAGAATTGGACACAATATCTCTGTAACTTAAAGTGATCTATAACTTCTAAATTACTTCAAAATGCTAAGATTCTGATCTTTTGGTTCTTTAATTCTGAATTCTAAATCTGGGATTGCCAAATATGCACAAATTCTTCATTTTTCTTGCTTTTGGTTCTAGGTAGTTAACAAATGCACATTTAGGTTTTCATCTTTGAGGTTGTTTACTCTTTAAATATATGCAAGCAATGGACATGTATAATGACAAATATTTTACCAGAGATAATATATTCCAAAATTTAATAATGGCATAGCGTGTCATCAAAACTGATTCTGAAATCAAGTAGTAATTTAGCCTGCAAAAAACTGTACTACTAGTTTTCACATGTATACTCTCACCTGGTTAGAGTTGGTGCAATTGCTCCTCGGCCCCTTACTGGTTTTCCCCGGACTGCTGGAGTTTCTGGACTTTCTGGTGTACCATTCAGGTATGATAATTCCTGAAGTTGTTGTTGTCTAATTTCATCATTGTAATCCTAAAAATATATTTGCAAACATTATGAACATTATTATTTTGGAGGGAGTAAATAATCCAAGTGGAAATAAGCTCTTTTACCAGTTTCAGTCGCAACATCGATCAGCAAGACCTCTTATTTCCACCTTCATGATGCCACAAGCTCACCTCTTCTGCTGCAAAAGTGCTTGTTAGTGCCTTTGTTAACTTTAGGCAAGACTATTCCACACTAGGTCAACGCCCCTTGTTCTATTGTCCATATACTCAAGGACATACAGAAGTGTAAACATTTCCTAATTTGCACCAAGGCATGTTCATCCTCATGAATATTAAGAATATCACGAGAAAAAGTAACCGATTGATGAAAGCACACTGACTGGTTGCATCACAGCTTGATTAAGTAGCTGAGATGCTCAAGGAGCGGAGGCTGCAGACAGTGGCGTGCACTATCCGATCCATCACGGGTATTGATCCCTCCACCAATGAAGGAATCTACAGGAAGCACTGCTTCAAGAAGGCAGTTAACATCATCAAAGGCCCACACCATTCATTCTCCAAATGGTGTAATCTCACTGCTTCCATCACAAGAAAGGTGCAGGAGCCTAATAACTGTTACCTCCAGAATGAAGATCAGCATCCAATCAACCATCAGGCTCTTGAACCACATTGCACAACCTTAATCACATCGCTAACTCAGCAACAAGCTACTATGGTATAGTGTTTTACAAACTTTGGCTTTCACTATTACAATATGGTACCTGGTAATAACTGATAATTTATTGTATTAACATTTATTGTCTATTTATTTGTTGTGTTACTATGGTATAAAGCGGTAGCGAGAAATGATTTTATTGTTCTGCACCTGTTGCATATGACAATTAAACATTCTTGACTATTGGAAGCAACTGTTGCTCAGATTAAAAAAACAATCATAATTTTATCAATAGGCAGTTCAGATGCATAAATCCAAAGAATCTATTCTTTCTACTATTTATTGTGCTTGTACTGTTGTACTTGGTAATCTAGATTGTTTTCCAGTCCAGCAGTGCTGGAACCACAAAAATTCTCACCGATATTTTCAAATGTGATGAAATGTTTTTAGTGATGATCTAATTTCTTAATATTTTTAATTTCCTCCAGTCCCATAACCTTTCATTGTGTGTGCATTAGCTGCCAAGGCCTCTCATGATGGTGTGTATATGAAGGATAACCTGCATGTGCCTATCCCTCTGTCATTTTTTTGGTACTGGTTGAGGGTTTGGAAAGTTCTGTTGCAGTTGCCAAAGTAACTGCAGGGAACACAGAACACATAAGAGTACAGCACAAGATCAGTCCATCAGCCCACAATGTCTGTATCAAACATCATCATATCATTTAATCATATCATATCTATATTACTAACTAGACCAAGTGCAGACCCGTTGGGTCTGTTCCGCCCAACGTGCGGTTGCAGGGGGGGGGGGGCGGTGGAGGGGGCTTAGGGGAGGGAGGGTGGGGGAGGGCAGGAGGTTGGGGGAAGAGAGGGAGCGTGGTGGGGAGAGAGAGAGAGAGAGCGTGGGGGGGGGGGCGAGAGAGGGAGAGAGAGAGACCGTGGGGGGGGGAGAGAGAGAAGCGGCATCTGACTTGGTGAAACCCGCAGCTGCAATGGGTGCGCAGGGCTTCACGAGCTGCGCTACCGGTCATTGAAGCTTCAGCGCGTGATCCAATAGCGGAACGGAGCTATAGAATATTTCTTCTGCAGAACTTATGAGTAGATTCAGCGTGTGAGCAATCACTGCCTTGAGATCTGTAGAACAAAGAAGCTATAGCGGAACGGAGCTGTAGAACGTTTGTTCTGCAGAACTTTCTCGATCTTTCTGCGCCTTTAATCCGTGGCGGGGAGACGGGGCCTGGAGGCAGGTGGGCGTGGATTGGTGGGCATGTGGGCATTGTGATGCCAGCAGCTGGCAAGCGGCGTTTATATTTAAAAAATGTAGTTTTGTGACTTCAAAATTTGGGGAAATAATTGACCAAGGAGTGGATTTCTGAACTCATAAGTTAAATCCCTACGCGTTTTTTGCGTTTAGTTTTCGATGAGGGGGGGGTCTCACACACATTAACCACCCCCACACACACACACGCTAACTACCCGCCTTGATATTATATTAATATTATTGATTTGTTCATTTTACCCCATAACAGCCCTATCCACTGACGCATAGCCCCCACCTCGGAGGCGCGTCTAGAGAGGGGGGGGGGGCGTAGAGAGTGAGGGCAGAGAGAGAATGGGGAGAGACAGAGACAGAAGGGCAGGAGACAGATGGAGAGGAGGGAGGGGGGGAGGAGGGGAGAGAGAGAGATGGAGAGAGAGAGAGAGAGAGGGGAGGGGATCGGAAGGAAGGGGGAGAGGTGGGGGAAGGGAGGTGGAGAGAAGGGGGGAGGGGGTGGATGGATGTGAAGGGGGAAGGGGGTTTTAGGGGAGGGAGGGTGGGGGAGGGGAGGGAGCTGGGGAGGACGGAGGAGGAGAAAGAGACGATTGTGTATAGGATCTTTGGTAGAGAGCAGAGAGGAAGGAAGGAGAGGGAGGAGGTGAGTAGATGAGCAGGGGGGGGGGGGGGGGCGGGCTGCTAAATGGAGTGAGAGAGAGAACCGGCTTCTGACTCTGGAAATCCACAAATGGAATTGAGCGCGCGGGTCTTCACGAGCTGCGCCAACAGTGATGAGAAGTTTAAGCGCGTGATCCTATAGTGGAGAGGAGTAGATTCAGTGTGTGAGGAGTCGCTGCCCCGAGATCTGTAGAACAAAGAAGCTATAGTGGAACGGAACTGTGGAATCTTTGTTCTGCAGAACCTTCTCGATCTTTCTGCGCATTTTAATCCACAACGGCAGGGAGGGGCCTGGAGGCAGGTGGGCATTGTGACGTCAGCAGCTGGTGAGCGGCGTTTATATTTTAAAAATTGAGTTTTGTGATAAATTTTATTCAAAATCTGGGGAAATAATTGACCAAGGAGTGGATTTCTGAACTTGAAATCGAAATTCAGAAAGTTAAATCGAAATTGTAAAAATCTCTGGTTTTCGAGGAGTTATGTTACACACACACGTGTGGTTGGGGGGGGGGGGTGTGGGGTGGCATGCGGCGACACACACACTAACTACCCCCTGCACACACGCTAACTACCCCCCTTGATGTTATATTAATATTATTAATTTGCTCCTTTTACCCCATATCTGCCCTATCCACTGACGCATAGCAACCAACTCACAGGCATGTCTAGAGAGGGAGGGGGGGGTAGCGAGTGAGAGCAGAGAGAGAATGGGGACAGAGAGAAAGGGGCAGAGATAGAAAGGCAAGAGACAGAGTGAGGGGGGGTGGAGGGGAGGAGGAGAGGGAGGGTGGGTGAGGGGGGGAGGGTGGGGGAGGATAGGTGAGAGAGATGGGTGGAGAAAGAGACGGGAGGAGAGAGAGGGGGAGAGAGAGGGGGGCTGAGAGCGGGGAAGGGAGAGGGGGGAAGGGTGGGGGGGGAAAGGAGGGTGTGGAGGGGATTGCGTTGACGTAACTCGGCCTCGCAACGCCCGCAGCCGTTGATAACAGCCAGCTGACAACAGCATTTTAAAGTCGCTAAGGCAAGACGTGTTCGCCCAGGAGCAAGCGTTGACAGCAAAGGAGCACTGGCTTCTGACTCTCTGGAAACCCACAGCTGGAATGAGCGCGCAGGGGATGGGAGGGGTGCGCAGGTGGGCGGGGCTTCGCAAGCTGCGCCGGCTGTGAGGAGAAAGTTCAGCGCGTGAGGAGTTGATGCCCCGAGATCTGAAGAACAAAGAAGCTATAGCGGAATGCAGCTGTAGAATCTTTGATCAGGAGAACTTTCTCAATCTTTCTGCGCCTTTAATCCACAGCGGCGGGGCGGTGGGGCCGGGACGCATGCACTCTTGAATATTTATAACGCAAAGTTAAATGAGAAACAATTCAATTAAAAACAAATAAAGAAATTAACAATGAAATTCAATTAAAAGTTAATGTGAAAAAAATAATATTTTAAATGAAATGCAATCGTTAAGAATTATAAATTAAATTGAGATAAAAAGATTAATTGTCTCAAAATGATGTCTTACTGCCAAACAAACGACTGAAAAATTAAAATGAGCTTTCTATGACAATTAACTATGCAGCAAGGCTGTTGGGGAGGGGGGGGGGGGGGGAACGCGTGTCGTCACACACAGCGGGTCCTTTGTAAGTTCGCCTGGAGTTCGGGGGGAGGGGCGTGTGTTGTCACACATACTAAGCATGCCCGCCCCCAGAGTCACACACACTAAGCGGGGAAGTGGGAGACAAGTGGAAGAGTAGGGAGGGAGGGGGAGAGGGGTAGGGGGAAAGAGGGAAGGGGGGGTGGGGAAGAGAGGGAGGGATGGAGTGGGAGGAGGAGGGGGGGAGGGGTGGGGGAGGGGGAGGGGTGGGTGAGGAGAGAGGGATGGGGAAGGGTGAGAGAGGTGTGGGGGAGGGATGGGGAGGAGTGAGATGGGGTAGGGGAGGGAGGGAGAAGAGTGTGGAGGGAGGGGGAGAGTGTTGGGGGAGAGAGGGTAAAGAGTGGGGTGGTAGTGAGGGAGGGGGAGGGGTAGGGGCAGTCCATCTATTCCCCACTCCCTATCACCCCCAAGCCTCTTTCTCTATTCCCACACACGTGATCAAGCGCTTGCACACTTTTTAAAAACGGATTTTTAATGGGGTCTTTTTAAGCATTTTTTTAAAATTACTTGTCTTATGTAAATTATAGATATGCAATGAAAACCAGAAAATGAAATAAAATTATCACTTCTCTAAAACAGCAGATGATGTAAGTGCAAGGTTTTTAAACACAATTATATGTTCAATATGAATTAAATTGAAAATAAAGATAACATTTGATAACACGGTTGTGGAAATCGGCAAAGAAAAAATCAATCTCTTCAAAGTGGAGTCCTTTGAATAAAGAGAGAATATTAAAAAAACGGGAAAATGTGTGTTAATTTGGCGGAGCAAATAACGGAGAACTTAATAACGGAGAACTTAATGTAAATAAATATTGAAAACATCGTCTACGTTTATCTTTTGAAAACAAACGTGTCAAATGAAAAATGAAAAAAACGGCAGAAATCCAGCGTTTAGATCGATCGCTGTCGAGAAACAAAGTCCGAATGACCGTTGGGGAAGAATGTTCTTGAAAAGGTTTCCAAGGCAACGCGAGCCGGCAATGTCCCCCCAGTCACATGTCCACACAGGCTGCGGGGGGAGGGCTGGGGCTGGGGCAAAGGCAGATGTAAAAGAGATCCATTCCGATTGGCCATTTGTGAGAGATGGCATTGTGACATCACACAATGGAACGTGCTGGAACATCAGGCGGGGCTGGGGCTGATGAAGATGTAAATGAGATCCGTTTCGATTGGTCATCTGTGAGCCTTGGGCATTGCGACATGGCACGATGGAATGTTTACCAACATTCTATGGGTGAGAGCAGTTTGATTTTCGAAAAAGGGGGGGGGGGGGGGAACGACGGATTTTATTAAAAACGGTGTAGGTAACGACGTGACGGGGAGTGCCGTCGGGAAAGCGCGAGCGTAACATCTGGTACAGTGGGAAAAACGGCGGCGTCCGAGGGTCCGGTTTTGGCGGAGCGCGGCATCAAAGGGCGGAGACGCGGCAGACGGTTGTCGGCAGCCGGCCACACAGTTTTAATATATATATATGATATGATATGATATGATATGATAGACTGATCTTGACCGCTTTTGGCTTGATGTGCTGTGATTTCCGAGAGAACGCCGCCACCTACGGCCGTCATTTTTGGCCATCTCGCACAGAGCCCCCACCGTCTTCCTGGACCAGAGGATTTTTCGCATCAATGAAAAATCAGAGCGATATTAATGTTTTTAATAAATTCGCCATTCTCTCTCCTGTCCCTGCTGGAGGGAGGGGGAGGGACTATAAAACCAGGAAGTGGTGTGCCTCACTCAGTCTCTGCAAGATGGAGGAACTAGAAGGTCATGTCTCTCTGTGCTCTGAATAGCACTGAACACATGCCTACTCAACTGTTAGTGCCCTTAATGTGGTTTGAAAATGAAAATATGGTTTGAAGTAAAAAGGCACTGCCTGCAAATGTTTGTTTGGGGGCTTTGGTTTGAAGTTAAAAGGCACTACTGCAAACGGTGGTTTGGGTGCTTTGGCTTGAAGTGAAAAGGCACTACTGCAAATGGTGGCTTGGGTACTTTGGCTTGAAATGAAAAGGCACTACCGCAAATGGTGGCTTGAGTGCTTTGGTTTGAAGAGAAAAGGCACTACCGCAAATGGTGGCTTGGGTGCTTTGGCTTGAAGTGAAAAGGCACTACCGCAAATGGTGGCTTGGGTGCTTTGGCTTGAAGTGAAAAGGCACGACCACAAATGGTGGCTTGGGTGCTTTGGCTTGAAGGAAAAAGGCACTACTGCAAATGGTGGCTTGGGCTTGAAGTGAAAAGGCACTACTGCAAATGGTGGCTTGGGTGCTTTGGCTTGAAGTGAAAAGGCACTACTGCAAATGGTGGCTTGGATGCTTTGGCTGTAAGTGAAAAGAAACTACTACAAATGGTGACTTGGGTGCTTTGGCTGGAAGTGAAAAGGGACTACAGCAAATGGTGGCTTGGGTGCTTTGGCTTAAAGTGAAAAGGCACTACTGCAAATGGTGGCTTGGGTGCTTCGGCTTGAAGTGAAAAGGAACTACTGTAAATCATGGCTTGGTTGCTTTGGCTGGAAATTAAATGGCACTACTGCAAATGGTGGCTTGGGTGCTTTGGCTTGAAGTGAAAAGGCACTACCGCAAATCATGGCTTGGGTGCTTTGGGTAACTTCCTGTTTGCACTGTATATTGATTTTAGATAAAACGCTACCACTTACGGCTGTGAATTTTGGCCATCTTACTCGGCCCCCCTCCGCTCAGCAGGTGCCGAGGATTCTTCCCATCAATGAAAAATAAAAGTGTTATTAGTGATTAAAAAATGTTGAGAATCTCTCTCCTGTCATGAAGGCCACACCTTTTCTGGTGGGAGGAGGAGGGGTTATAAAACCCGGAAGTGTGGGTGTGGTCCAGTCTCTGCATGATGGGGGAGGGAGAGGTCACGACTCTGTTTGAGCTGTGAATAAACTGAACACACTGAATGTCTACTGAACTGTGAGTTTGTTGTTTTGTGTGGTTTTATGGTGGTTTCACCCTGCGTGAAATGGTATGAAACTGCATTTGAATGTGGTGGCCTTGCACCCAGCTTGAAATGGTATGAAACTGCATTTGAATGTGGTGGCTTGAAATGGAATTTCAAGGAATAGCAATGCGTCAACTGCCAGCCCACCAGCCATGAGTGAGCTGCCAGCACATCAGGCTTGAGGGACTGAGCTGCCACTCAAAGAACCCATACCAGCGCTCCAGAAAGCCCACCCACTGGCCACCAATATTTGAATTGGTGGAGAGGTGGAATATTGCGTTGGGGGACCAGCCCTCCCATATGAACATGGGACCCCACTTAGTATAGTACTTACTAAAAGTCTGTTCTTGTTTGTGTATGTGTGTGTGGATATGTGGTTGTCTTTATATCTTCGCAAAAACCTACGCAGTAACAATTACATTTTTACATATTCTAATTGACATTTTTCCCCTCGAGGCCGAGACCACCTTCACTGAACTTTTTATGCTTTTTTTCTCTACTTATTCTCGACATGATATTAAAAGTCTAAAAAATTCAAAAGACTTTCAAATAAAAACGACCAGCTTCAACTGATGACGTCACAATGGCTCGGCTAGCAGTGATCAGCTTCACTGAAGATTTCATCCTATATTTGACATTTTCGCGATTAAGGTTTTTAAAATGCCATCTTTAACACGATTTTACCATATTCTGATTCACATTTTTCCCCTCCAGGCAGAGACCACCTTCACTGAACATTTATTTATTGACTTAATACTGGTTAAAGTTTAAAAAAATCAAAAGACAATTAATTTAAAACAACCAGCTTCAACAGATGATGTCACAATGGCTCGGCTAGCAGTGATCAGCTTCACTGAAGATTTCATCCTATATTCCACGTTATTCGCGATTAAAGCTTTAAAAATGCCAACTTTCACAAGATTATTTACTGTTAAAGTAATTCCTGCCAGCATCTAACACACTTCGAACACTCTGAACTTTTCACCTCATGGGAGGGGAATGGCGAATTGTTATTGCAACACACAGGACAAGTGCAATTGGAATTTGTTTTTAAGCCCACTCCTGAGGGAGGCAGCGGAGTGCTGGAATCTTACGTTCGTGAACGGCTTGAGTTAGAGGACCTGCCTCCCTCGGGGGCTACGTGTAGGGAACAGTTGGGGCAGCAGACCCAATGGGTCCCCCCTTGGTCTAGTATATATATTTATCTATCTTCTATCTATATACTAAAACTCTGATCTTGTTCATGTCTATGTATATGTGTATATGGGTGTGTCTATACATCTTCACGAAAAAACTGCGCGGTAACGATAATATTTTTACATATTCCAGTTGACATTTTTCCCGTTGAGGCCAGGAGCACCTTATCTGAACATTTCATGCTTTATTTCTCGACATTACTGAAAATGATTAAAAATATCCAAAGACTTTGAATTTAAAACATCGAGCTTTCGCTGATGACGTCACAATAGGTCTGCTCGGTGCCATCCTACACTAAGAGTCTTCTATGTGCTTCGAGTGATGTCACCCCCCCCAAGCCCCGGTTATTCGAAAGATGCCGAACTCGCGGTCCTCAGGTCGACGCTTGTGGGTCGACGCACGGTCGCCAAATGCCTCTCTCTTGGGTCGTCGAGTCGACGCCCGCCCGCATCTCGCTCAGACCATACCCGCCCACAGCCTCACTTGGATCCGGAGCTTAGTGGGGAGGCTGCTGCCGCAGGCCGAGCCCTGCTCAATGCCCGCCTGCCCGCCGCCTCGCTTGAGGTCCTCGGGTCAACACCTGCCCGCGGTCTCCCTCAAGTCCATGTCTGCTCGCAGCCTCCCTCGGGTCAACGATCGCCCGCAGCCTCTCTCGGGTCCATTGCCTGGTGGGGAGGCTGGTGTTCTACGACCTGGGTAGGTGCTGCCACTACCCCCTCCTCCACCATCCCTACCCCTCCCCCTCCCCTCTCTCTCTACCCCTCCCCCTCTACCCCTCCCTCTCTGCCCCCTCTCCCTCTCTGCTTCCCCCTCCCTCTCTGCCCCCCCCTCCCTATCTACCCCCCCCCCCCTCTCTAGTGAGTAGTGAGTATTGGGACCTATGGGTGAGTGGTGGAGTATTGCGTTCGGGAACTCGCCCTCCCCTGTGATGCTAGGTCGTCCCCGCAAGTGTGGGTGTGGCCCAGTCTCAGCATGCTGGGGGAGAGAGAGGTCACGACTCTGTCTTAGCTGTGAATAAACTGAACACACTGAATGTCTACTGAACTGTGAGTTTCGTGTTTTGTGTGGTTTTATGGTGGTATTTGGTGGCCTTGCACCCTGCTCGAAGTGGTAAGAAACTGCACTTGAATTTGGTGGCCTTGCACCCTGCTTGAAATGGAATTTCAAGGAATAGCCATGAGTCAACTGCCAGCCCACCAGCCGTGACTGAGCTGCCAGCACATCAGGCTTGAGGGACTGAGCTGCCACCCCAAGAACCTATTACCAGTGAGCAATATTGGAAATGGTGGAGAGGTGGAATGTTGCGTCGGGGGACTCGCCCAACGGGTCCCACTTAGTCTAGTAACTATTAAAATTCTCTTTGTTCGTTTGTTTGCAGTCATTTCCCGTCAGCCATATCTCCTCCAAAACCCGACGCGGTAATGGAGATTTTTACATATTCCGGTGGAGATGTTCCTCGTGAATTCAAAAATCTCCTCTTTTGAAAATGTGGTTAATTAGTACACCAGTTTTTAATTAAAGTTCATCACCAAATCTGACAATTTCTTCAAATCAAACCGCTGCTCACATCACAATGCTTGTGCCCTTGACCCGCTGTGACCGCTGTGTGATGAAGCCGTAAACATGTTTTCAAGTCATCTAACAATTCAACAACATGGCGGCTGTTGCGGCCCACTCCGCCCACAACCCGCCCCACATATTAAACATGACTTTACAGGTATTAAACCAGAATGTGGCTCTCCACTGCTTTTTAACTGTCCTCAAAGCGCTGTGGGCCTCGCTCTGGTCAACGACGTCGGCAGCTTACCTCAGGCCATGCGTTTGGTCTGAGGTGAGTCTCGAGCCTTCTCTTTTCAAACCGCCGAGCTCCCACCCTGCGCGCGCCGCCTTCTGTAACGGCCGGTTCCTGAGCCAGAGGCAGCCGCCACCGCTGCACAGTTGGAAGCATAGCCTCGGCTGCTGTCAGTGTCCACGCCGCCCATTGTCACTGCGTCGGGCACCGCTTGCTCCAACTCCCTGTTACGGAGGCGATGCTGCAAGCATCCACCAGGGGGGGTGGAGAGGGCCACTCTCGCCACTCTCACCCCTCTCTCCCCCTTCTCTCCCTCCTCTCTCTCCCCCTCCCCCACTCTGCTACCCACGCCCACTGGATTGAACCGAATATGACTTCACTCACCTGAGAGCGTCCATCCCTAGCACTCCCCCCACCCACCCCGCCCCCCCCCCGCCCACCGCATTGAACCGAACATCACCCGAGTGATGACGTCGCAAAGATCAGCATTTCTTTTCAAAAACTTTCTTCACAACCTCACGCTGCCCACTGGGAATCCTATTCGAGTACTTTCTTCACAGCCCCTTGCTTCCCGCTGGGAATGCTGTTAACACGCGGTTCCCTTTCACCCACCGTCCATTCTCACTTTGTTTCCCACAGCTCTTACTATACAGTACAATTTCACAGCCGCTTTTCTGCTTTTGTTTAATTTACATTTGACGAGTTTTGAAAATTAGTTTTTTTGGATTTCTTTCTTTATTTCGATTTACACCATTTTGTACAGGTAATTGCTGTCTGTTTTAAAACTTTGCGGTTATTTGATCCGCTGATTTAGACAAGTGATAATTTTATTTCATCTGCCGATTTTCATTGCTCTTCTTTAATTTACATTAGACAAGTAATTTTTTTTAAAATCAGTTTGTTTTTTTTTAATCAGTTTTTAAAATTTCTCTTTATTTCGATTTAATGCATTTTTAACAGTTTTAAAAGTTCTCCGTTATTTGCACGGCCAAATCAACACACTTTTTTCCCCATTTTCTTTTAAATTCTCTTTTTTCCCCCCCCTCTGCCCCCTCCCCTCTCCCCTCCGCCTCTACTCCCCGCTCTCCCCACACTCTCCCTCTTCCCCTCCTCTCCCTCCCCCTCGCCTTCTCCCCTCTCCCCTTCCCCTTGTGTGTGTGGGGGTGGTTAGTGTGTGTGTGACGCCGCAGGCCCCCCCACCACAACCGTGCGTTGAGGGGATGGGACCTAACGAGTCTCCCTTGATCTAGTATATACTAAAACTATTCCTTTTGTTCTCAACAGTCTAAATTTCCCTGTGTATGTGTTGGCTATCTTTTAATCTCCTTAATTTGTATCTTCTTCCAAAATGCTTGGCCACAGCCTTCCCATTTTCACACATGCTACTCAAATTTTTCCCCTCGACAAGATAAACATTTTCCCGTCGCATTCCAACCTATATTTCCGAGGTTTTTAAAGTTTTTGTCGTTAATTTAAAAAAATGAACTGCTTTTTAGTGGGAGAGTCTTGCAGCACTCTCCATTGATGGTGTCACAGTGCCATTTCATCGACATCCGATCACAATGGATCTCATTCACATATGACATCACAATGGGATGGGTGGGAGATTGCAATCTTCACGTGATTTATCGAATGCAATCACCCTGGCGTGCAAGCAAATAAGATCAAATAGAACAAGTTGTCCTACCTCTACCCCCTCCCTCTCTACCCCCTGTCACTCTATCCCCCTCCCTCCCAACCCCCCTTCCTCTCTACCCTGTCCCTCTCTACCCCCTCCCCCTGCCTCTCTACCCGCTCCCTCTCTGCCTCTCCTCCCTCTCTGCCCCCTCTCCCTCTCTACCCCCTGCCCTCTCAACCATCACCCCATCTCTACCCCCCCCCCCCCCTAAGAAGTGGTGAGTATTGGGACCTATGGGTGAGTGATGGAGTATTGCGTTCGGGAACCAGCCCTCCCCTGTGACGCCGAGCCCCCCCCCCATAGGTGAAAGGTGAATTTATTATGGGGAACAAGGAAATGGCAGATGAATTGAACAGGTACTTTGGATCTGTCTTCACTAAGGAGGACACAAACAATCTTCCCGATATAGTAGTAGCCAGAGGATCTGGGGTGATGGAGGAACTGAAGGAAATCCACATTAGGCAGGAAATGTTGGATAGACTGAAACCCCTGTCTCACGTTGCGAGTTGGCCCACGAGTGACCCCGAGTTTTCACTCGTGGTGATCACGTACAGCCAACGTAGCCGGAACGTCGGACCTCGCGCGATCAACTTGTCCACTCGTGGCGCTAACGGCAGGTACCCGTGAAACTTGTGAACTCGTGAAAAAAGTCAAACATGTTTGACTTTTTCCACGAGTCAAATTTAGTGTTCAAGATTAAAACTGAAACATTTAGACTCGTTGTAAGAACGTAGGGCCCGTGCGTTTAACTTAGTGAATCGTGAGTCTACCGTGGGAACTCTTTAAATTATTTCAGTGCCATTCACGCTCGAGTCTTAATCACAAAATTTAATTCACCCTAGATAAATATTCTTTGCTTTTTGGTCATTTTCGTCTTATTTTCCCATGTGTACACTTTTATATATAATGTATATCCTAAAAATATGTTAAAAAAACTAGGAGTGAAAAAAAGGTTTAATTACCACAGGAGTGGAAAATCATTCTATTAGAATGATAAAAAAAAAACATTCCAACGTCTAAACACTGGGCTTCAGCCCTATCCTACCCTTTCTGGGGGTGATTACTGCAGTTATTTATTGGAAAATTAGCTATAAAAACCATGGAGATGAATCAATGGATTTTCCTGACGCGTAGATTTGGTGTTGCGGTCCGACCAAGAGGAGGTGATGTGGACACGGTTTCAGTTATAGTTCTAGAGGAACATTGCTTCGGATCGATGTCTCTTATGCACTCCTCAGAAGAACTGGGTGTGCTCTTCACCATTATGGCTCCCAGCCTACAGGTTTCTGATCTGAACAACTAACTTCTTCCCTATTTCTCCTCCACCCACCCCCCCCCCCCTATTTCCCTCTCCTCCTCGGCGCTCTTGTTCACTCACACCTTCCCTCCCTCCCTCCCTCTCGCAGGGCTTGGTTCAAAGGGGGCAACGAGCTAAGCGGGGTCTGAACCCTTTCTGAAAACGAGCGCAAAGAGAAAAAAAAGTATTGTCAAGCGCTCCAAACTTCGTTTAAAATAAGTAAATCTGACTTTGGCTAATAATTTAATAATCAATCCTTATACAAAACTAACACCCTACAAACTCTCTGTCTCTCACGCTGCCTGTTGCCTTGTGGGGGGTGTGTGTCGGAGAGAGGGGGTGTGGGTGTGGAGGGGACCCGATGTGAATGTTACCACTATAGGATGACGAGGTTGGGCTCTGAGCTGCAGTGAGAGAGAGCAGAGAGAGAGAGAGAGAGAGAGGGAGAGAGAGTGACTGTGCACGTCAGCAGCAAAGTTATATACACCGGGGGTACACAAAAGGCTGGAGAAACTCAGCGGGTGCAGCAGCATCTAAGGAGTGAAGGAGTAAGGAGATAGGTGACGTTTCGGGTCGAGACCCGAATATACAAAGGGCTTGTACGCGCTGCCAAGTTAGGTTTCCTTTGTTCTCGTCCGGGGCTTCAGAGAGATCGGAGGGAATTATGCCTCCCTTGCACACCACTCCCTTGCACACCACTCCTAACCCAAGAGACTTGTCACCCCAGACAGATTAATGACGCCCCCCCCCCCCACCCTCCCCAACCTCCCTCACGCCTGGGGACCAAAGCAGCTCAGGAGGCGAACCCTGAGCTCCGTCTCCCAACAATCTGATGCGCATTTTCCCTCTGTAGGTCATATTAATAGATGCAGCCGCGCTGATATCTATCTTTAACTCAAAGCCACAGGATGGAGATGTTTTCTTTAACATTGTTGCTTTATTAAAACATACCTTCATTCACGGTTGGCTCAAGTGTAACGGGAGAGGAACTTGGTAACACGGGAGAGCACCTTGGCACATCGTATAAAAACATGCCCGTGGGAACTCGGTTAAAAACTTGACCATAAACTTTGAATCTCGTGCATAACCACGAGTCCGTTTTTTTTCTTTCACTTGGGGTCACTCTTGGGTGGACTCGCACCGTGAGACAGGGCCTTGATAGGACTGAAGGCTGATAAATCCCCAGGGCCTGATGGTCTGTATTCCAGGGTACTTAAAGAAGTGGCTCATCGATGTATTGGTGATAATTTTCCAATGTTCTATAGACTCAGGATCAGTTCCTGTGGATTGGAGGGTAGCTAATGTTATCCCACTTTTTAAGAAAGGCTGGAGAGAGAAAACTGGGACTTATAGACCACTTAGCCTGACATCGGTGGTGGGGAAGATGCTGGAGTCAATTACAAAAGATGAGCTAGACGAATATTTGGATAGCAGTAGCAGGATCGGTCCGGGTCAGCATGGATTTACAAGGGGAAATCATGCTTGACAAATCTTCTGGAATTTTCTGAAGATGTAACTAGGAAAATGGACAAGGGAGAGAGAGCCAGTGGATGTAGTGTACCTGGACTTTCAGAAAGCATTTGATAAGGTCCCAAATAGAAGATTAGTGGGCAAAATTAGGGCATATGGTATTGGGGGTAGAGTGCTGACATGGATAGAGAAGTGGTTGGCAGACAGGAAACAAAGAGTAGGGATAACGGGTCCCTTTCAAAATACAATACAATACAATACGGTTTTAGTCGTCACATTGCACATAAAGTGCAAGTGAAATGAATTTGTCAGCAGCGGTATAATGATAAAGAACACACAATCTATATACATACTATACACTATTAAAACTGTGTGTGTGTGTGTGTGTGTGTGTGTGTGTGTGTGTGTGTGTGTGTGTGTGTGTGTGTGTGTGTGTGTCTGTGTGTGTGTGTGTGTGTGTGTGTGTGTGTGTGTGTGTGTGTGTGTGTGTGTGTGTATGTGTGTGTCTGCCGACCGGCTGTGTGTCTTGTGGGTGTATGTCAGATTTGCCCTTTGATTTCATGGTTTGCCAAAACCATACTTCCAAACCCCGCGATATTTTCCATTTTGCTACACATTACACTTTTACATTCACCCATTCACTCCTCATTACATTTAGACATTTTTACGTACACTTTTTAAAATAAAATCCTCCCCCCCCCCCCACCCCACCACACACACACACTCACTCACTTTGTGGCCTCCTGCTGGCCAGACACGATAACGGCAGCTGCTGCAGCCCGCTCTCCTCCAAAAACGCTGTCATTTTTTTCCCCCGCGACCGATTTTCATGACTGAAGCACGTTCGGGGACCAGACCGAACGGGTCTGCACTTGGTCTAGTACATAATAAAAATGTGACACAAACATCCACCACAGCATTCATCACTGTGGTGGAAGGCACAAAAATTGGCCAGTCCTCCTCCATTTTCCCCCGTGGCCGGGACCTCCACCGCCGTCGCTGAGGGCGTCCAGATGTGCAGACAAAGTAAAAAGTCCAGGTAAGTCCTGAATCGGTGCCTCCCCCACCGGAGACCGCGGCTTCAGGCTGATGTAGGCCGCAGGCCGGCTGTCTGAGATATAAAGTTCGCGCCGCAGCCAGAAGCACCGCAGACCGCAGGGCCGGCGTTCTGGAGCTCTTCTCCAGGGATCTCTGGCGAGGGACCCCGCTCCTGATGGTAAGTATGTCCCCGCCGCACCCGCGGTAGAAGTAGGCCGAGGGTCGGCAGTGGAGCTCTTCTTCCCCACGATGGATCCCAGGCTGTGGACGCCGCGCCGGCTGAAGCTCTGCAGTCCGCGGCTTCAGGCTGCTGGCTGCCGCGGGCCAGCGAAATGGAGCGCTCCCCTCCGGCAAGCCCCAGTGAGGGATCGCCCGCCCTGCGACGAGAGTCCGCACTACCCCCGCCGCTGAAGCCCTAGGCGCCTCTCCGGGAAAGGCCGCACCGATCCTCGCTGTTAGGCCACGGGGAGGCGACCTGGAAAAAGTTGCCTCTCCGTGGAGGAGGCGACGGACGTAGTTTCCCCCTTATCCCCCCCCCCCCACCACCACCCACACAAAAAAACATTAAAAACAGACAACAAAACATACTAAAAAAACAAAAAAAATTGAAAAAAACAAACACGCTGCTGATATGGCAGGCAGTGCCTAGTGGGGTACCGCAAGGCTTGGTGCTGGGACCGCAGCTATTTACAATATACATCAATGATTTGGATGAAGGGATTCAAAGTAATATTAACAAATTTGCAGATGACACAAAGCTGCGTGGCAGTGAACTGTGAGGAGGATGCTATGAGAATGGAGGGTGTTTAATGAGGATAAATGTGAGGTTATCCACTTTGGCAGCAAAAACAGGAAGGCTGATTACTATCTAAATGGCGTCAAGTTGGGAAAAGGGGAAGTACAACGGGATCTGAGGGTCCTTGTACATCAGTCTACTAAAGTAAGCATGCAGGTACAGCAGGCAGTGAAGAAAGCGAATGGCATGTTGGCCTTTATAACAAGGGGAATCGAATATAGGAGCAAAGAGGTCCTTCTGCAATTGTACAGAGCCCTAGTGAGACCACACCTGGATTATTGTGTGCAGTTTTGGTCCCCTTGAGAAAGGACATTCTTGCTATTGAGGGAGTGCAGCGTAGGTTTACAAGGTTAATTCCTGGGATGGCGGGACTGTCATATGCTGAGAGAATGGAGCAGCTGGGCTTGTATACTCTGTACTTTAGAAGGATAAGAGGGGATCTCATTGAAACATATAAGATTGTTAAGGGTTTGGACATGCTAGAGGCAGGAAACATGTTCCCGATGTTGGGGGAGTCCAGAACCAGGGCCACAGTTTAAGAATAAGGCGTAAGCCATTTAGAACGGAGACGAGGAAACACTTTTTCTAACAGAGAGTGGTGAGTCTGTGGAATTCTCTGCCTCAGAGGGCAGTGGAGGCAGGTTCTCTGGATGCTTTCAAGAGAGAGCTAGATAGGGCTCCCCATCGCTTCTTCTCCGCGCCAACTGGGCCTGGGGCCGCCGGTGTAGTCGATCCGGGCCCGTCGGTTGGCCCGGTGGGAGTTGAGCTGGGGTTGTCGCTTTTTCTCCACGCTGGCTGTGGCCCCAGCTCAAAAAGGCAGCCAACTCCCCCCCCCCTATGTTATTCACACCCGTCACCCCCGCCCCCTGGGTTATTCACACTGCCCCCTCCCCCGGATTATTCACAATCCACCCTACCCTCCCCAGTCATTCACACACACACCCCCCTCCCACAGCCTCAAAAAGGCAGCCAGCATCATCAAAGACCCACGCCATCCTGGCTACACACTCATTTCACATTTGCCATCGGGAAGAAGGTACAGGAGCATGAAAACTGTAACGTCCAGGTTCAGGAACAGCTTCTTCCCTACAGCCAAGCAAGCAAGAATTTCATTGTCCTATCTGTGACATATGACAATAAAACACTCTTGACCCCCCCCCCCCCCCCCCCACCACCACTCCTGGCAACATGTCCCAATCACCCACTACTCTCAAACGTAAAAGAAAACTTGCCCTGCACATCTCCTGTAAACTTTGCCCTTCCCACCTTAATGCTACACCCTCTTTGATAATTCCACCCTGAGAAAAAAAGTTTATCTGCCCTATGCCTTCTATCACTTCAATCAGGTTTCTCCGCAACTTCCGACATTCCACAGTAATCAATCCAAGGATATCCAACCCCTCTTTATAATGAATACCCTCCAATCCAGGCAGCATCCTGATAAACCTATTTTGCACCCTCTCCTAAGGCTTCACATAATTCCTATAATGGGGTCACCAGTACTTCACACAATACTCCAAAAGCTGCCTCATCTGTGTTTTATAAAGCTGCAACAGTTTGTAAGACATAACCTGTCGCAAAAGACAGTGATGAACTATAATTAGCCCATTCTTTCTTACATGCAAGAAACCCTATCCCAACAAACCCTCTACATAGCTTCCCTATGACTGATGCAAGGCTCACAACCTACAATTTCCTGAATTATCTTCACTTCTCTTAAATAAAACGATTACATTCTGGGACCTCCCCTGCAAACTCCTCTCTTTTCCCTCTCAATAACATGGGATAGATTCCATCAGTCTCTGTAGATTCATCTACATTAATGGTCTTCAAGAGCTCCAACACCACCTTCTTCTTGATCACAAACTGTCAGCATATTAGTCTTCCCCACACTGATCTCAACTGTCTTCCATGTCCTTGGTGACTACAGATGCAAAGTACTTATTTAGTATCTCGCTTACATCCTCCGAGTTCAATCATGAATTCCCTCCTTTACCCTTGAGGGGTCTACTTTCGCCCTGGTTATCATCTGCTTAATGTTTTTTTTTTGTAGATGGTATACAATGCCAGTGATGGAGGTAACTCATGTAGTATGGGATGACAATCAAATGAGTAAACTGCTTTGTCCTGGCTCAGAGCAACTCTTCAGTTCTACAAACAGGATGATGCCCGATCCAATAAAATTTGCTTATGCAATGCTCTCCAGAGTTTCTTGATAACATGCAGGAAACCAAACTGAATCATCCATGTGGCACTTCTAGGTGAAGAGGATGTATGCAAATGCTTCAGTCTCATTATTGACATCTACATTAGACAGCAGCATGACCAGATCCTGCACACAATAGACATTGTTCACTCGTTGTTAAATAAAAGTATCCCCCAGTATACCATAAATCCTTGTGGTAGATTTATAAATGCAGACCACGTCTTATAGAAACAGTCTGATTTTCCTGCCAATCGGAGTCTCATATCTTCCAAATGTAGTGTTTCGAACATAGCTGAAATCCACATATTCATTGGTATAGAAGTATTTTTCCAGAATTTTAAGATTAGCTTTTTTCCAGTTATTAAGCCATATTCAAATAGAGTCTTTTGAAACACATTTAATTCAGGGCTATCTTCCGATGTTCCAAAGATAATCCAATCTGCTTTTGGAGTCAGTTTTATTTTAAATACTTGTGTGAAAATTTCAAAAAAAGTCAGTCCAAAATTTTGGATTTTTATAAAAAAGACAAATGAGTACGCTATATTAGCTTCTTGACATTGACATTTATTACATATAGTTGAGACATTGGGAAAAAGTTTACTTATTTTAGTTTTTGAGTAGTATAATCTGTGTAAGATTTTAAATTGTATTAAGGTGTGCCCTACATTAATTGAACATTTATGCACATTTAATGAATATTCTTCCCACCTTTGGGAATTTCTATTCTTAATTATTTTTCCCAGTCTCCCCTGATACTCTCTGTTGTTGGTATTTCTGCGTTTAGAATAATATATATATATATATATATATTAGGTTTGCTGATTCTGCCTTTGTATTCATTCTTCCAGTAAATCTGGAGGCATATCGTGATAGTCTTGTGCGTATTTTTTCAGATAGTCACAGATTTGGAAATATTTAAAATACTGATTGTTTCCCAAATTGTATTTTAGTTGTAATTGTTTAAATGATAATAGTTTGCCCATTTCATACAAATCTCCAAAGATTTTAATTCCGGCTCTTTCCCACTGTATAAATGCTTTATCTATAGTTGAAGGGTTAAACGAAGGGTTTTTACCGATAGGAGATAAAGGAGATAAATTTCTTAATTTTAAATTGTGTTTTATTTGTTTCCAAATTCTTTGATTAATATTTTTATTAGAAGCCATACATATTGCCAATGACATAACAGCTTTTCAAATACACATTTAATATGTTTCAAAAGTTATACAAGTATTACAGAATAATACATATAAGCTTCTATTTTTTTTAAGAGAGTAAAGAAAGTAAAGAGGTAAAAGAATAGGTGTTTAATCAAAGAGGAGTGATATTAAATAATATTGATTATGATTATATATAACAAAAAAATAAAAAAATAAAAAAATAAAACACAATAAAAAGGAAAAAAATTAAAAACAATAAAAATAATAAAAATAAAAAATAATACAAGCAAACAATTATTATACTTAAAAAAGAAAAATTGAAGTATACATCTTAACAATGAATGGAACAATTTCACATAACAATATCTATAGAGACATGTATACAAATCTCAGAATAGATCTTTTCATCTAATCCTACCACCGGGTACTTATTGAGATACAATGCTGAGCTCAGCTACCCCTTCATATAGTCAGTGAATGGAGACCATATTTGTTCAAAAAGTTCATATTTGTCCATTAGAATAAACCTGATTCTCTCCAAATGCAGCGTCTCCAACATTTCCACTGTCCACATTTTAGTTGTAGGGGCTAATGGTTCCTTCCAGAATTTTAATATTAATTTTTTTCCAATTATTAAACAGTAATCAAGAAAATTTCTTTGATTTACTGTAAATATTTGATTTGAATCTGAAACTCCTAATATTATTAGCTTTGGGTCAGGATCCAATTTAATCTTAAGAACTATAGAAATATTTTTTAAAAATTCAGTCCAATAACTATTAAGTTTTGTACATGTTACAAAACTATGCATTAAATTAGCTTCTGAATACTGACATTTATCACAAATAGGAGAAATGTTAGGAAAAATTATATTTAATTTCGTTTTTGAATAATGTAATCTATGTAACACTTTGAATTGTATCAAGGTATGTCTGGCATTTAACGAACAACGGTGCATACGTTGTAGACTTTCTTCCCAGGTGTCTTTTAATATAGATAAACCCGTTTCATTTTCCCATATTTGTCAGTGTGATTCTGTTGTTGGAATTTCCCTATCCAAAAGGGTATTATATATATATGCTATTAGTTTTTCTGAATTTGGGTGCTTGTTGAGCACTTCATCCAATAATCCTAGTTCTCTATTTTTATAATCTTGCATATTTGATTTGATATAATCTCTAATTTTGTAAATACCTAAACAAGTTATTTTGGTGCAATCCGTAGATATATTTTAACTCTTGAAATGAAAGAAATTTCCCTTTCCTGTAAAGGTGTTCTATCCTTATAATTCCAAAGTTTTTCCATTGTCCAAACCCCCTATCCAATATAGAGGGCTTAAACAAAGGGTTATTCATAACTGGTAAGCAAAGCGACTTATTATCCATGTGTAGAATCTTAACTATTTGTTTCCAAATACGTCTATTGCTATAAAATTATAGGATTTTCCCTATACATTTTTTTTTGTACCACCCTTGGAGCAAGGAGCATCGAACTTATATCGAAAGGTAAACAGTCTTCCTTTTCCATTTTTAACCAAGCTGGTTCCTGATCTATATTCACCAACCAAAAATTCATATTCTTAATCTGAACGCCCAGAAATAATATAAAAAAATAGGTAGTGCTAATCCTCCATTTATCTTAGATTTACATAAATGTTTTTTACTTATTCTGTGACTTTTATAATCCCAAATAAAGCTATTAACAATAGAATCATTTTTTTTAAAGTTTTAGGGAGGTATAGAGGGATAGCTTGAAATAAATATAATAGTCGTGGTAAAAAAATCTTTTTAATGGCATTTATTCTGCCGATCATTAATATTGGTAATGTTTTCCAGTATAGAATGTTATTTTTTAATTTATTCAATAATTGGGGATAATTTGATTTAAATAGAGAATTGTAAGATTTAGATACATTAATTCCTAGATATTTAATTTTGTCTGTAACTATTTTAAATGGAAATTTTTGTAATATATTCGATTTTATTCCAGTTATAGGCATAATTTCACTTTTATTCCAATTAATTCTATATCCTGAGAATGTACTAAATTCAGTTATGACATTAAGTAAATTAGGAAAACTAATCTCTGGTTTTGTAATATATATTAAGACGTCATCTGCGTATAAAGATATTTTATTCATTGTGGTATTGGTATTATATCCATAAATTTCTGTTTCCGATCTAATCCTTTCGGCTAATAGTTCTATTGCAAGAGCAAATAATAAAGGTGATAACGGACATCCTTGTCTACAACCCCTAGAGAGATTAAATTTGGCTGATAACATTTGATTTGTTAATATTCTTGCTGTTATATTCTAACCCATTTACAAAATCTGTCCCCCAATTGAAATTTCTGCATTATCCTAAATAAATAAGGCCATTCAACCTGGTTGAATGCTTTTTCCGCATCAAGGGATATGACAGCTAATTCAATATCATTAACTCTTTTTGAATATATGATATTGAATAGACGTCTCAAATTATAAGTAGAGTAACGTTTGGGGATAAAGCCTGCTTGATCATGATGTATTAATTTATTAATCACTAAACTTAACCTTTGAGATAGAATTTTAGTTAATATTTTTTGATCAATATTTAGAAGAGCAATAGCTCTATATGATCCTGGATCTTCCAAATCCATATGTGCTTTAGGAATGAGTGTGATTGTGGACTCATTTAAAGTTTCTGGTAACTTTCCTTGTTCGTAGGCATATTTATATATTGTTTGTAAACGTGGGGAAATCAAATCGTGAAACTTCTTGTAAAATTCAACACCTAAACCGTCGGGGCCAGCAGCTTTTCCATTTTTCAATGATCTGATTGATTCCTCAATATCTTTTACTGATATTTCAGCGTCTAGCAAGTCTCTTCCTTCCTAATCCAAACCTTTAATATGACATTCCTGTAGGAATGTTTCCATTCCATCAGTTTGGTTGAATAAAGTTTTTGATAGTAATGCTGGAATCTATCATTAATATCTTTTGGTAAAGTTAGTATTTCTCCTTGTTCAGATCTGACTTTATGTATCATTTTATCTTCATCTGATTTTCTAAGTTGGCATGACAAAAGTTTTTGTAGTTTATCCCCGAATTCAAAATATACTTGTTTAGTCTGTTTAATAACATAATTTGAATGTATCGCATTTAGCTTATATTTTAATGTTGCAATTTTATTATATATCACCCTAGATGGGTATATAGCATTTTCAATATCTAATTGCTTTATTTCATTTTCCAAATTCTGTTGAATCTTTCGGTTTTCCTTATTAAGGTGTGCTTGCGCAGATATTATAGCACCACAGATAAATGCTTTAAATGTGTCCCATAGAAGTGACGAAGAAATTCCAGGTTTATCATTAGTCTCAAAGAACAGTTTAATCTGTTTAACCAGATAATCATAACAAGCCTTATCATTTAATATTTGAGGGTTAAGTCTCCATTGAGAGTATTTATTAGTTATACCCTTTAAATTAATCTTAAATGTTAATGGGGCATGATCCGAAATATTAATATTTCGAATAATATCCAAAATCATAATAATATTATGATATTTTGAGTCATACGTAAATGGAATTAACTTTGAATCTATTGAAAAATAATCTATCCTTGAATAGGTTCCGAATACCGGAGAGCAAAATGAGTATTCCCAACCAGTGGGGTTATCAGTTCTCCAAACATCCTTGACATTTGCGGAAATGATAAAATAATTTATGAATTCGCTTGATTTAGATATAGCCTTCCTTTTGGTTGATGATCTATCTAGATAATTATCTAAAGTACAATTTAAATCACCCCCGATTATTTAATTATGTTGTGTAACTATAGGAATAGTATTAAATATTTTCTTAAAAAACAACGGATTATCAAAGTTGGGTCCATATATATTCATAAGAACGACTTTCTTTGAGTATAATTCACCCGTAACAATTATGTATCTACCCTCAGTGTCTTCTATTATTGAGCTATGTTTAAATGGAATGCCTTTAGGAATAAGTATTGCAACCCCTCCAGACTTATGTGTAAATGAAGAGTGAAACACTCTAGAAATCCATTTTGCTGTTAGTCGATATTGCGCATCCTTTTTAAGGTGCGTCTCTTGAAGGAAAATTATATCTGATTTAATTCTATTTAACTGGGCCAAAACCTTACCTCTTTTAATTGGTTCGTTAATTCCCTTTACATTCCAAATGCAGAAGGTGATTCCATCACCCCCATTTTTCATATTAATGTCTTGCATTTTAATATTAAGGTAGATTATAATGGGGTAGATGCCTCAGCCTATCCATCCCAATCTCAAACCCATGTTTCTGACCGATAAATTTTAATACTAATAACTTTTTCTTATACATATCTCTTCAAATCTACTGCATAATACCAATCATAACTAAAATAATATAGTACAATGTATGAAATATAAAAAACTAAATAAAAATAAAAATAAAAAATATTAGCGCTGTTAGTAGTGAAGTGCAGAAAAAAAGGTAACTACAACTAAATTTAGTGTAGTTAGTGTAACCAACACTAGCGTGGCTATTAATCTATTGACTTCCTTTAAAAAAAAAGATGTTTATAATTCCAGCTCCGTATATGCCTTAAGGGCTATATATATATAGGGGTGGGGCGTTAAATTTTAATGCTTATTAATGGTTTATAATTTTGACTACAACTGTCAATTTTAACAATTTTAAGAGGAGTGACATGCATTTGTGATAATTAATACTAAACTATTTCTATTATATGTTAGTTTATTATTAATAATCCATAAACTCTCTGTAACCAGTAATTTTAAAAGTCCGTGATTCTTCCTCCTTCTCTCTGGATAATCAGTACCATCAGGTAAGTGTTAAGTATAATTCGAGTTCACTGTTCATCATCCTCATCTTCTTCCACTGCTTCTTCCTCTTCCAGCTTCTTCTCGATATTACAAGCAAACTCAAGTGCTTCTGTATGCTTGATGAAGTGATGCTCTTTATTATCGTAGCTTACTCGTAGTGTGGCAGGATACATCAGGCCATATCTCAGACCCTTTATATTCTTGAGGATGCTTCTTTTTCAGTAAATAAAGCTCTTCTCTTGGCCACTTCCGCAGGGTAATCTCTGTATATGCTGATCTTATCTCCATCGTAGATAAGATTTTTCTTACAAATTATTATCTTCATCATATCTTTCAAGACGTGATCATAAACCACTTTCACAATCAGTTGTCTTGGGGGTGAGCCCGTCTTTGGGTGTCGTCTCAGTGCCCTGTGCGCTCGGCCAAGCAGGGGTGCTTGATCCAAATTCAGAACATTTTTTAAAAGTTTTGCAGCAAATTCTCGAGGATCTTGATCTCCCTCTTTGCCTTCACGCACTCCAACAATACGCAAATTCTGGCGTCTTTGACGTCCCTCCAAGTCAATACATTTCTCAGTTATTTTGTTTAATAATTCCGATAAACGTTTGTTCTCGGAGAGAAGTTTCTCATTCGCCTTGGCACTTGAATCGGCAATACTAGTCAGTTACTTTATTGCCTCGTGTTGTTGATTAAGTGATCTTAAAATAGGTTCCAGCTTGGAATCAACCACCGATTCCATCCCACCGACTTTAAGATTTACATCATCCATCTGCTTTTGCAGAGCAGCATCCATCCCGTTTTCCAGTCATCAATCATAGTCTTTACTCTGATTATAACTTATTTTTTAATTCATCTTTTACTTGTTCTTTAAACAGTTGGATATCAGCTCTAAGTATCTTTAAATCTTCTTTATACTCCTTTTTCATTTTTTTCAGCTCACCCATAATAGTAGTTTTAAGGTTTTCCATCTCGGATTTCCTCCTTGAGATATCTTCCTGGGAGGCAGTCAAACTCGAGGTCGAGGCTCCAGTCGGGCCTACTTCTCGGGGGGGGGGGGGGGGGGGTTCATTGAGTCGACATACCGTCGGTAAAGTCGCGCGCCTGATGACATCACGCACCTTTATCAAGCTGCCGGTGCCGTTCTCACACGTTCTCCTCTGGTGAGTGTCTTTAATTCACCCCGTTTTTCCCCGTTTTTTATTCAATTTTTAAGGAGCTGGTTGGCGCGAGTTCCACCTACTCCATAGCGCCACCGGAAGTCCATTTGTTTCCAAATTCCAATTGTACTGTGTATAATTGGATTTTTGTTGTAATTTGTATTATTCATCGTCATTGGTAAAAGAAGGATTGCTCCAATATTGTAAGGAGAGCAGTCCTCTTTCTCCATAATAGTCCAATCCGGTTGCTGGGGAGAGTTATTCAGCAATTGGATCATGTTTCCAATCTTTACAGACCAGTAGTAATACATAACATTGGGGAGTGCTAATCTCCCTACTACTTTGGGTTTATTTAGATGAGCTTTTTGCATTCTGTGGGATTTATAATCCCAAATAAAATTTGTGATATCTAAGTCCAGTCCATGCCGACCATTTATTTTCCCCTAGTCCCATCTACCTGCACTCAGACCATACCCCTCCATTCCCTTCTCGTCCATATACCTATCCACTTTACTTTTAAATGTTAAAATCGATCCTGCCTCCACCACTTCTGCAGGAAGATCATTCCACACAGCCACCACTCTCTGAGTAAAGAAGATCCCCCTCATGTTACCCCTAAACTTCTGTCCCTTAATTCTCATGTCATGCCCTCTTGTTTGAATCTTTCCTACCCTCAATGGGAAGAGCTTATCCACGTCAACTCTATCTATCCCTTTCATCATTTTAAAGACCTCAATCTAGTCCCCCCTTAACCTTCTGCGCTCCAAAGAATAAAGACCTAACTTGTTCAACCTTTCTCTGTAACTTAGTTGCTGGAACCCAGGCAACATTCTAGTAAATCTCCTCTGTACTCTCTCTATTTTGTGACATCCTTCCTATAATTGGGCGACCAGAATTGTACACCATACTCCAGAATTGGTCTTACCAATGCCTTGTACAATTTTAACATTACTTCCCTACTCCTATATTCAATGCTCTGATTTATAAAGGCCAGCACACCAAAAGCTTTCTTTACCACCCTATCCACATGCGATTCCACCTTCAGGGAACTATGCACAGTTATTCCTATATCCCTCTGTTCCACAGCATTCCTCAATTCCCTACCATTTACCATGTATGTCCTATTTTGATTTGTCCTGCCAAGATGTAGCACCTCACACTTATCAGCATTAAACTCCATCTGCCATCTTTCAGCCCACTCTTCCAAATGGCCCAAATCTCTCTGTAGACTTTGAAAATTTACTTCATTATCCACAGCACCCCCTATCTTAGTATCATCTGCATACTTACTTATCCAATTTTCCACCCCATCATCTAGATCATTGATGTACATGACAAACAACAGTGGACCCAACACAGATCCCTGAGGCACCCCACTGGTCACCGGCTTCCAACCTGACAAACAGCCATCCACCATTACTCGCTGGCATCTCCCATTCAGCCACTGTTCAATCCATCTTGCTACTCCGCCATTAACACCCAAAGATTGAACCTTCTTAACCAACCTTCCATGGGGAACCTTGTCAAAGGCATATAGACAACATCCACTGCTTTACCCTCATCAATTTCCCTAGTAACCTCTTCAAAAAATTCAAGAAGGTTTGTCAAACATGATCTTCCAGGCACAAATCCATGTTGACTGTTCTTGATCAGACCCTGTTTATCCAGATGCTTATATATATTATCTCTAAGTACCCTTTCCATTAATTTGCCCACCACTGACGATTTTGAAAGAAACTGTAAAAGATGTGTAGAGTCTTTCGGTTTTATTGACATGTCACTTTTTTCCAATTTATTCTATATCCTTAAAATGATCTGGTCCTCTATTAAGTTTAAAATATTTGGTATAGTAATATGAGGTTTTGTGATGTACAATAGTACATAATCAGCGTGTAATGATATTTTATTGTTGGA
The DNA here is from genome assembly GCA_963514005.1 of Raja brachyura. The sequence continues at coordinate 72,330,247 of OY740784.1, forward strand.
ATATTTTCTTTTTTATCCATGGATATTCGGATGAGTTCCAATTCTTTCCGCTAGGGGTTCAATTATGAGAACAAATAACAACGTGATAGTGAACATCCTTGTCTATTACCGCTTGACAATTGAAATTTCATAGATAAATTATTGTTAGTTAATATTCTGCACATTGTCTTATTATATAGTAATTTAATCCATAGAATGAAATTCATTCCCAGTTGAAATTCTTGCAATGCCCTGACCATATAATCCCATTCGACCTGATTGAATGCTTTCTCTGCATCCAACGATATGATTGATAGTTTTTGATCTTCCGTTTGGTGTGAATGCATTATAATGAGCAGACGTCTTGAATTATTAAATGATTGTCTCTTAGGGTAAACCCCTTTTGATCCGGATGTATTAATTTACTAACATATTTACTTAGTCTTCTAGCTAGTATTTTCGCTAATATTTTTTGATCTCTGTTTAACAACGCAATAGGTCTATATGATCCAGGTTCTTCCACATCTTTATCTTTCTTAAGTATTAATGTGATCGTGGATTCTGCTAGTGTTTCAGGTAGTATTTGTTCTTTGAAGGCATAAGTATACATTTTCTGTAGGCGAGGTGTAAATATGTCATAAAAACTTTTATAGAATTTATTACTAAATCCGTCAGGACCTGGTGTTTTTCCATGTTTTAATGAGATTATTGTTTCTTCTATTTCCTTATTTGAGATTTGTGCTTCCAATTCCTCTTGTTCCTGCAACTCTAGTTTAGGAAGGTTACAGTTATCCAAGAACTCTGTAACTTTGTTGGTGTCCGTTATCGTTTTAGATGTATACAGATTCTCGTAAAATTGTACAAATCTTTTTGGTAATATCACTCGGCAAGGTCAAAACTTCCCCTTTGTCTGATTTAATCTTTGAAATTGTGTGATCCTTTTCTCGTTTTTTTAACTGACGTGCCAGAAGTTTATGGGGCTTATCCCCAAATTCAAAATGTTCCTGTCTTGTAATTTGTAATCATTTTATGACTTTCTCTGATAATTTATTTAATTTAAATTTCAGTATTATTATATTCTATTATGTTTATTGGTAGTGAGGTCTTTAGCGTTTTCTATGTCCAGTTGTCTAATTTGTTCTCCTAACTATCTTTGTTCGTTCTTATTTTCCTTAATTTGAAAAGCTTGGTATGAAATTATAACGCCTCGAATGAATGCTTTAAAAGATTCCTATATTAGTGTAGGTGATATGTCTGGTGAATCGTTTATTTTTTAAAAAAGTAGATATTATGAACAAAGAAGAATTTAATCTTATTCCCAAGCACTTTAGATCAAATAGTTGGCAATTTTAGTATCCAGCTCAACTCAAATCAGAACTTTTAAATCTCTCAATGCCACGAAGACAGGTTATATACACCTTACATATGTCACAAGTGGAATTGTTATTTAAATATCGTAATAAGGTTAAATATGTCAGAGTTGACTTTTAATAAAGTTATAATTATAGAGGCTCCAGGACTGCATGAAGAACTACGAGGAAGAAATAGGTGTGGTGGTATGCCAAAAGCAGTAGGAATGCTTTCTTTAATCGTTTTTCTCTGAAAAAACCTAAACCAATCAATTAAACAAGAATTAAGGCAATAACCTATTGAAAACAAACTTCAAAACTAATTGTGTAATTAGCTAAAAACGAATTGCCTTTGTTTCACCTGCTGCCCTCCCCACCTTCTCTGCTAGTTAGACTAAATCATTTTCTCTCTTTCTGAAGAGTCTCTGGGACACTATTGCTGACAACAATGCTTCACTCGATGAGCTGAATGGATTCCATGCTTGCTTTAAACAATAGGTCAATGGAATTATGTTATCTACCCCAAGAACTTTGGCTGAACCTGTGCCCGTGGTCACCATCTCAGATGTCAGATCAACATTCCTGAGAGGGAACCCATAGAAAGCAAAAGGCCCAGATGGATTCACTGGACGCTTTCTCAGACATCCTTAACCTCTATCCTTCTCCATTTTGAGAATTGACCTGTTCAAGAAGGAACTGCAGAGGCTGGAAAATCGCTTGTAGACAAAAGTGCTGGAGCAACTCTGCAGGTGCAGAGGCAGCATCTTTGGAGTGATGAAAATAGGCAATGTTTCGGGCCGAAATCCTTTTGACCTGCTTTAAAAAGGCATCTTTCATTCTTGCGACAAAAGAAAGCAAGTTAGCTTGCCTTAATGATTATTGTCCAATATCTGACACCCGCCATCATGAAATGCTTTGAGAGGCATTCACAATACACATTAACTACAGTCTCCCAGACAGCTGCAGCAATTCACCTAGCGTCGCAACAGGTCCATGACAGAACCCTTCTCCCTAGCCCTGCTCTCACCTCTGAAACATCTGGATAACAAGGACATATATTAAGAATAAGGGGTAGGCTATTTAGAACTGAGATGAGGAAAAACTATTTCACCCAGAGAGTTGTGAATTTGTGAAATTCTCTGCCTCAGAAGGCAGTGAAGGCCAATTCACTGGATGCATTCAAAAGACAGTTAGATAGACCTCTTAAGGCTAGCGGAATCAAGGGATATGGGGAGAAATCAGGAACGGGGTACTGACTATGGATGATCAGCCATGATCACATTGAATGGCGGTGCTGGCTCGAAGGGCCGAATGGCCTACTACTGCACTTATTGTCCATGTCAGAATCCTATTAATTGACCATAGCTCTAACTTCAACACTATAATTCCAGCTACATTATCTCCATACACTTGGACTCAGGAGTCAGCACCCCTCTCTGCCACTGGGCCCTCAACTGTGTAACTCATAGAGCACAATTAATGAGGATAGGCAACAAAATATCCTGCATGAGAATTCTCAATACCAGTGCCCGCAAAGATACGTTCTCGGTATGTTCTCTATACACTCATGACTGTGCAATCAAATTCTGTTCTAACTGCGTCTACAAGTTTCCAGATGACACAACAGTGGTGTGCCAGATCTCGAACAATAACAAGAGAAAGCAACATGGTGTCAAGACAACAATCTCTCCCTCAATGTCAGCAAGTCAAAGGAGACAATTAATGACATCAGGAAACAAGGTGAGGGTGTATAGAGCCCAGTTAACATCGATGGAGCCACGGTGGGGATGGTCAAGTCCCAAACGGTAAATATCACCAACGCTATTAAAGCGACAACCACATTGAAACTACAGACATTAAACCATACCATTCAGAAGACCAAGAAAGTTCAGCATTTCTCCAAAGATACTTACCAACTTCTACAGATGCACCATAGAAAACATTCTATCACAACTTTGTTTGGCCACTAAGACCACCACAAATTGCAGAAAGTTGTGGATATATTGCAGACTATCTCATAAATAATATCCCTCCCCAACAAATCAACTCCATCTACACTTCATATTGCCTCTGGACAGTATTTGTTTTCTATAACTGTAATGCCACAATGATGTAACACTATATTTGGCACTATATCAATTTTTCTCTTTATACTACCTGTTATACTTATGTATGACTTGATGTTACTCATGCATTGTATGATTTGACTGGACAGCACCAAACAAAGTTGTTCACTACATCTCAGTCAGTATACATGAAAATAATAAACCAATACCTGAATGTTTTTGTTTTTTCTATCCATAGATGCTGAGCTTTTTCAGATTAAAAACTGAGAGCATGTTAGCTTGAATATTCACCCACCCTTTGAACTTTGGACAGTGCAGCCCAAGAACAGGCCCTTCACTTCACAATGTCTGTGCTGAACATGCAAAGTTAAACTAATCTCTGCCCACGTGATCCATATTGCTCCAATCCCTGCATATCCAAGTGAAATCTAAAGCTTCTTAAGTGCCACAATCATATCTGCTTCCTCCACCGTAACACCTGGCAGCTCGTTCCAGGCACCATTCTGTGCAAATAAAATAGCTTCACACAACTTCTTTAAACTTTCTCTCTCTGGCCTTAAGATTACCACGCTAGGAAAAGGTTTCTGAAGATCTACTCTATCTGTGCCTCTCATAATTTGATATACTTCTTTCAGGTAACTACCGATCAGATGACCAGGTCAGCACCTTGCTTTAATCCACACATAAAGATTACATGTTCTAGGTTTTCTCTCCAAACCCATCTCTTCCTATATTCCTTTTCTCTGAGACTGGCATCTACGTCCCAATATCCTTAGTGTTCACTTCTTGTGTGAAGCTCCTTGTGAGTTTTTATTCCTACCTTCATTATAAAGATGAAGATAAATGCTGAGATAAATGCAAATTACCTTAGCCCTATTTGAGCAACTGAAATAAATTGTTCCATTGTCTTAACGAACAAATTGCTCCTTAACCCATGACCACCATCATAATTTTTCTTATAACATTGTGGTGGTCAAGAAAAGCAATTTTGCAATACATAATGGGGCAACTAGTCTGAAGCAAGGCCTTATGTAAAGTCCTTTCAAAGGCAACAAGAAGCTTTTCATAAGTTAACAATTATTTTATTTCATACTTATAAATATACAAATAAGGTACAAAACAAGAAGTAATATATGAAATGTTTGACCAGAAAAACGTCTTCCTGCTTTATATCATATTAATCATACATCCTCACTGATAAGCAATTCACAAATTTTGTTTTCTCAATATATTAGAGTTGGTAGAAGCAATATATTCTCAAAAGAAACAATCAGTATTATTAATCACTGGCATTGTATATTTTTATGAATCTTTAATGGAGGGAACATTACCAAAGTTAATGAAAAGTTTGATCAGGGTTTAGATATGTGGAAAAAAATACCAATGGCAATCAATGAGTTAATCTTTCAGCAGGTTTTTAAAAGCTGAAGAAATGCAAGGAAAATGTTTCAGAGCAAGTCACAGAAACATAGAAAATAGGTGCAGGAGGAGGCCATTTGGCCCTTCGAGCCAGCACCACCATTCATTGTGATCATGGCTGATCGTCCCCTATCAATAACCCGTGCCTGCCTTCTCCCCATATCCCTTGACTCCACTAGCCCCTACAGCTCTATCTAACTCTCTCTTAAATCCATCCAGTGGCTTGGTCTCCACTGCCCTCTGTGGCAGGGAATTCCATAAATTCACAACTCTCTGGGTGAAAAAGTTTTTTCTCACTCATCTTAAATTACCTCCCCTTTATTCTAAGACTGTGGCCCCTGGTTCTGGACTCGCCCAACATTGGGAACATTTTTTCCTGCATCTAACTTGTCCAGTCCTTTTATAATTTTATATGTTTCTATAAGATCCCCCTCATCCTTCTAAACTCCAGCGAATACAAGCATAGTCTTTTCAATCTTTCCTCATATGACAGTCCCGCCATCCCAGGGATCACTCTCGTGAACCTACGCCTCTGTCTCTATCACAAGGATGTCCTTCCTCAAATTAGGAGACCAATACTGTACACAATACTCCAGATGTGGTCTCACCAGAGCCCTATCCAACTGCAGAAGAACCTCTTTACTCCTATACTGAAATCCTCTTGTTATGAAGGCCAACATTCAATTAGTTTCTTCACTGCCTGCTGTACCTGTAAGCCAACTTTAAGTGACCGGTGTACAAGGATGCCCAGGGCTCGCTGCACCTCCCCCTTACCTAACCATAATCTCACATTTATCTATATTATACTGCATCTGCCACACATCTGCCCACTCACTCAACCTGTCCAGGTCCCCCTGCAACCTCCGAACATCCTCTTCACAGTTCACACTGCCACCCAGCTTTGTGTCATCCGCAAACTTGCTAGTGTTGCTCCTAATTCTCTATTCCAAATCATTAAAATATATGGTAAACAGTTGCGGCCCAACACCGAGCCTTGCAGCACTCCACTCGCCATTGCCTGCCATTCTGAAAAGGAACCGTTCACTCCTATTTTGCTTCCGGTCTGCCAACCAATTTTCTATCCATGTCAACACCCCATCCCCAAAACCATGTGCTCTTATTTTAGTCACCAGTCTCCCATGCGGGACCTTATCAAAGGCTTTCTGAAAGTCTAGATACATTACATCCACTAGCACCCCTTCATCCATTTTACTTGTCACATCCTCAAAAAATTCCAGAAGATTATTCAAGCATAATTTCCCTTTCATAAATCCATGTTGACTTGGACTAATCCTTTTACTGCTATCCAAATGCCCCATTATTAGCTCTTTAATAATTGACTCCAGCATCTTTCCCACCACCGAAGTCAGGCTAACTGGTCTGTAATTCCCCGTTTTCTCTCTCGCTCCTTTCTTGAAAAGTGGGATAACATTAGCTATCCTCCAATCCACAGGAACTGATCCTGAATCTATTGAACATTGGAAAATGATCACCAATGCGTCCATTATTTCTAGAGCCACCTCCCTGGGGACCCTGGGATGCAGACCATCAGGCCCAGGGGATTTATCATGCCTCAGTCCCTCATTAGCCTACCCAATACTATTTCTCGGCTAATGAAAATTTCTTTCAGTTTCTCTACCCTCTTAGATCCTCTGTTCTCCAGTACATCTGGGAGATTGTTTGTGTCTTCCTTAGTGAAGACAGATCCGAAGTACCTATTCAACTCTTCTGCCATTTCTTTGTTGGCCTGTGTCTGCCTTCAAGGGACCCACATTTAACTTTGCTACACTTTTCCCCTTAACATATCTAATGAAGCTTTTACTGTCCTTCTTTATATTCCTGGCCAGCTTCCCTTCGTACTTCATCCTTTCAGCCCATATTGCCCGTTTTGTTTGCTTCTGTTGTCCTTTGATTGTTTCCCAATCCTCTGGCTTCCGGCTACTCTTTGCTCTGTTATACATCTTTTCTTTTAGCTTTATTCTATCCCTAACCTCTTGTCAGCCCCGGTTGCCTCCTACTCCCCTTAGAATCTTTCTTCCTTTTTGGAATGAAATGATCCTGCGTCTTCCGGATTATGCCCAGAAATTCCTGCCATTGCTGTTCCAATGTCATTCCTGCTAGGATCCCTTTCCAGTCTACCTTGGCCAGCTCCGCTCTCATGCCTTCATAGTCCCCTTTGTTCAACTGCATCACTGACACTTCCGATTTAACCTTCTCCTTCTCAAATTGCAGATTAAAACGAATCATATTATGATCACTACCTCCAAGCGGTTCCTTAGTCTACACAATAAAGCACAATTTAACAATAAATAAACAGAAGAAATATAATAACCAGGATTGGATGTGCTCCTTGAGAGAAAGTATACTACAGGACCATCTTTGAATCAAATTAACCAAGAGATGAGAATATGAATTTGAATACCAACCGGTATGAGGAATTTCTTCACTTCATCTAAAGCATGACCCATTCTAGCATAGGCCTCCGATGGTGGCGCAAATACCTCGATCAGTACATGCAAATCCTCGTTAAGATGTGTATATTTAGATTCACCACTCTTCCGTAATTCCTCTTCCTGTTGAGCGGGAGGATATGAAAAAAAAAATCAAATGTCAGATGATGGTGTCCCGCAAGGATGAGTTCTCAGCTCCTTACTAGAGTTCTTGTAAACTTACGGCTATGCGGCCAAATTCTGCCCAAACTTCATGTATACGTTTGCAGATGACGCCGCCCTAGTGGGCCGAATATCAATGACAAGATGGAGTATAGGAAGAAGATAGAGAGCTTAGTAATATGGTATCAAGAGTATCATCTCACCCTCAATGTCAACAAGACAAAGGATCTAGTCATTGACTTCAGGAAATGGGGTGGTGCTCAATTGGAGATAGCTGGGAGATTCAGGTTGGAGGGTGTAAATATCACCAATAATTTGTCATGGTCAAAACACATGGATGCTGTAGCCAATAAAGCACACCAATACTCTGCTTCCTTAGAACACTCATGAAATTTGGCATGTCCCTAACAATTCTTACTAATTTCTAGATGCATCCTTGAAGACATCCTATCGGGATGAATCACAAGTTGATTTGGCAAGAGTTCGGCACAAGACAGCAAGAAATTAGTGTTGTGGATGTAGCCCAGTCCATCACATAAAACAGCCCCTCACCCCACCATCCCCCAAATCAATTCCATCTACACTTCACGCTGCCTCGGGAAAGTAACTGAAAAAATCAAGGACTAATTACAGCCCAATCAATCCCTTTTCCATTAGGCAGAAGATGTAAAAGCTTGAAAGCAAATATCACCAGATTCAGGAACACCAAAACAGCATCCTGCTTGCTGTTATCAGACTATTGAAAGGACCACTGATATATTAAGGGAATAATCCTAATCTCCCAACCTACCTCATTGCAACCATCAAACTTAAAAAAAAAATTGCACTTTCTCTGAGCTGTAACACTTCAGCACCATGTTCCGTACTCTGGTATGTTTCCCCTTGTATTACCTTTGCACTTGTGTATGACTTGATTGTATTCATGCATGGTATTCATTTATGTGACTGGTCTTGAAGCAATCTCTACATTTTCTAATAGAACTGCAACTGGATCGTAAAGCGCAACACTGACTCATGTGAGAAGTGTCTTGGAAAATATGTATTATATCTAATGAATATTTCTTCACAGAAAATATAGACTCAGCCAGGCAGTAGCTGTTTCATTCACACCATGGCACCATTTTTGTCACTGAAATATACACCAAAGAAATATGCCCTTCAGACAACTCTGTTCATGCCAACTATCAAGTTATTCATTTATCCGATTGTCAATTTGGTGCTTGAAGTCAATTTGGTGCTTGAAGCAAAATTCTTTTAGGTCCAAGATTTTGACAATTGGATTATTAAAAATAAGGAGTCTACACCCCAGCAGAAAAAGTGTGAGAGGCTCAGTTTAGATGGCATCTGCAGAAACACATTTGGTTAAGTAATATATTTATTATACTCCTGAAGCAGCTGTCAACCTTCTTCCTTCATCAAAACAAACCACAATGTTCAAATCCACAGCCTATTATCCTGTATGTCAAGTTAAGTCAAATTGATTATCAAATTCCCAAGTACAGTGAGATACAGGTGCAAAGAAATTCTTGTAACTATCTTTAATATGGAATCTGGATAACACATACCCACTGGATATTTACCTTTGAGGCTTTAGTAATAAATCAGTTATTTCTTTACTTGACTGATATAGACTTGTAATGATCTGATGATTTTCTGAAGAGAATTAGGCTCACCTAGTATTGGAGCTTTTAGCACCATTTTTTTAATGCCATAAATGATTACCCAAATACACTTTTCAGAGGCCGTTGTAGCAATTACAAGGCAATGGCATAATTTGCCACTCAGTGATATTCGGGTGTAAAGAACATGTTGGTGGCCTGGCGTTTACAGATATAAACTGTTTTAACAGTGCAGATTATTGATAAAAGATTGGAGAAACAAGGATGTCAAGATGTCGATTTACAAAACTAAATGACTAAGTGCTAATAGTTGCTTACACGGAGTCCTTTTGCTCCTCAGCAATATTGTATTATATCGTGCATGAGAAGTTTTAGAATCCATCATAAAATGCAAAATAAAAGTAAACGGGTAAGGTCAGAGCACCGATTATCAACATCTAAAGTGGACAGACCCTGAGATGGAATAATTAGTAATTATACTGTTGAGGACAAATTTAAAATTTTCAAATATTCCAAGGCCTAACCACACACTGCCAAGAAATTAATTAGCTGGAAATTCCTCTATAGATCATTGATATCCTTCATTTTGGCAGCTAAAAAATATGAAGATATTTCTCTCACACTCTCTACCCTTTCTCCAAATGAATTCTGCAACTAATCTCCATAGCAACCCTGATTTCACCCTTACGATATATTCATTTTGTCCTATCCATCTCTGCCCATATCTCTGCAACTTAAAACTAACCATTCCTATCAGGTTCTTATCAAGGACCCCTAATCTGAAATGTTAACTGTCATTCCACAAATGAATCTTAACCTGCAAAGTCTTTCCCGCATTTGTTATTAAAGCTTATTGTCTCAATCCAACAACAGTTAAACAAACAAAAAAACACAAAGTGCTGGAGTAACTCAGCAAGTCAGTCGGCAGAAGACCCCAACCTGAAATATCACCTATACATGTTCTCCGGAGATGCGGCCTGAATCGCTGAGTTACTCCAACATTATGGTATTTTTTGTAAACCAGCATCTGCAGGTTCCTTGTGTCTCCAGTTAAAGAAATGTGGCATCTGACCTGAGTTGTGATCAGATGATCAATGGGCTTTGAAGTACAAAATAGTGAAATATAGGTCATAGAGTGTTTCACAGTGCCAATTGCCCTTACACAGAGAATTGAGCATGTCAGCATAATTTCCATACCAGGTACAGTTTATTCTAGATTGAGAAAAAAATCAAATAGCTTTGAACTACTTTGCCACCATTCCGTCAACTATCACCGTTTCCACCAGTCACATCTTCTCCTCCCCATTTCTTTTGGCTTTCTGCAGGGACACTCTCACTGTGATTCCCTGGTTTGTTCATCCCTCCCCATCCTCTGGGACTTTCCCCTGTGGCCAAAGGAATTGCCGCAATTGTCCTCACACCTCTTCCCTCAGCCATTCAGGATGTTTACAGCTCTTCCAGCTGTGATAAAGATTCACCTACACCTACACCTGCCAACTTTGTTACTGCATTTGGTGCTCTCAATGTGGTCTCCTCTGTATCGGTGAAACCAAACATCCACTGAGCAAATGTTTTGTGGAACACCTGCACTCTGCAGCAATAATCCTGAGCTCATGATTTCATACCAGTTCAACTCCCTGTCTTATTACCTTACTGACATGTTTGTCCTTGGTCTTCTTCATTGCCAGGGGCTTGCAAAACACACATTAGAACAACACTTCATATTCCTGAATTACTCCAGCTTTTTGTGTCTATCTTCGGTTTAAACCGCATCTGCAGTTCCTTCATAAACACAACATATTCCACCTAGGTAGTCTACAAATAAATGGTATGAATATTGAACTTCCCAATTTCTGGTAACTTGCAATCTTGTACTTCTTTTTTTCTTCTACTGTTCCACCCAGTTTCTCCTCTCCTCCTCTTAGTTCCATCTGTTAATCACCCATACACTGTACCTGATGAGTGTCCTACCCCATCCCCAATTAACTCTATCTGACCATCATCCCATCCTTATCTGGTTTCCATCGCTTCCTTATTACGCAGATCCCAGCATTTCCTCCCTTTTTTGTCTCCATTTACTCCTTTGGCTCCACCTATCCCTCTTTCTCCTGTATATATATCTGCCTCTATGTATCACCCACTTGCTGTCTCCCAAGTCTACCCAAACCCTCCCCACTTGGGTTTTCTCTCTTCAGTAAAGAAGCTTATTGTTTTTAAGATGACCTCGAGTCATCCTAGGGGGCGCCGTCCAGTTGGTATGGCTGCCCAGCCTGCAGCTGTCTGTTTTTTAACTTCTTTCTTTTATTTTTAGTGAGTTTTAGTGTTTGTTTTTGGAGCCCTAGCCTTTTTTATGTGGGGGGGTGGGGGGGGGGGGGGGGGAGGGGAAGGGGGAAACTACTTTTCAGGGTCTCTACCTGGTCGGAGAGGCAGATTTTCTCCGGGCTGCAACTTCGACTCATCCTCGCGGCCTACCAGCGGGCCTGGAGCTGCGTTTCCTGAGGGGGCCACCCAGAACCTCGGCTTCGGCAGCGGCTCAGCGCTGGAGCACCATCGGGGAGCGGAGCGGGCGCTACCTTGCCTGGGTTGCCGCGCTGGAGCTGCAGAATACTGAGACCGCAGGAGAACATCGCGGAGCTGCGGGACTGTGGGGCGGCCGGCTGCGGGCGGCAGCGCTGAACCTTTACATCGGGAGCCTGGGTTCTCTCGGCGAGATCGCCAGTTGTGGAGCTCCATCCAGCGCGGCCTTGTCAGCTTCGGAAGCCACGGACTCCGGTAGGGAAGCGGCCGTTCCAGGTGTCCCAAGCCGCTGTGAGGACTCTCCCGACTGCGGAGGCCTCAATAGGCCTGACTATGGGTGGACTTGGGGATGGGACTGGACTTTGTACCTTCCCCCACAGTGGGAACCATTGTGGGGGGATGTTTTTATGTTAATTGTTAATTCTTTAGTGTTGTGTCTTATCTTTATTTGTGTGCTGCATGGCAAGTCAAATTTCACTACACCAATTGGTGTATGTGACAATAAGTGTCCTTTGTCCTTTGTCATCTTTTCCAATGGCAAACCACTGCCATATTTTTTTCCAAGTAGCTACGTGCTTAAATAGCATGACTTTTACCCAGTGCTGGTCCTGAATAATCAAATTTTATTGAGGCAAACATATCAGAAACAGAAAACTTTTTTTATATTACTTATGATATTAAGTCACCCGACAAGTGATGATCCTTTCACACAGTGCTTTATTGTCTAAAGCATTATCATTTGGGCAAGTATACAAATAATTAATCATGTTTTGCTCATGGATTTGCTAGTGTTATTATGCTTAATTCCTGGCAACAGATTGATTTTTAAATTGAATTCTTATGGTGATCCTCAATTTTCAAATTTTGTGGATGCCATTTTAAAATCAAAGACAGGGGGTTCTAATCTCAACAAAGAGCTGTAAGAAATTACTGCATTGTACAAATTAATCTTTCACGCTATAAACATACACATATCCATAATAAACCAAGAGCATTTACAGGGAGGGGATGAAAGGCAAAGCAGAAAAAGTTGAACCAATTTTGCCTTTCTGTGCTACACATTATTAAATTTTACCTTCGCTTTGTCCCGCATCGATCCTTTACCCAAAATGGACATCTTTGTCAGTGTTTCTTCCTGTAATCGCTTCAAAGAATTACCACGAGGTCCCAGTAGTTTACCGACAAAGTTAAACTACAAGATATGAGACAAAGAAAAGTTATTTCTAAGACTGAAGGATATCGTGGATTTAATTGATGAACAATAGTTAACACAAATGATATCAATCTATAGAACAGGGGTCGGCAACGTACGGCCCCCAGGCCGAATGCGGCCCGTATCCTGAAATCATCCGGCCCGCAGGCATATTTTCCTTTCCGTAATTTGGGCAAAATTAGGGGAAATGGTATTGGGGGTAGAGTGCTGACATGGATAGAACATTGGCAGACAGGAAACAAAGAGTAGGGATTAACGGGTCCCTTTCAGAATGGCAGGCAATGACTAGTGGGGTACCACAAGGCTCAGTGCTGGGACCGCAGCTATTTACAATATACATTAATGATTTGGATGATGGGATTCAAAGTAACATTAGCAAATTTGCAGATAACACAAAGCTGGGTGGCAGTGTGAGCTGTGAGGAGGATGCTATGAGAATGCAGGGTGACTTGGACAGGTTGGGGGAGTGGCAGATGCATGGCAGATGAAGTTTAATGCAGATAAATGTGAGGTTATCCACTTTGGTAGCAAAAACAGGCGGATTACTATCTAAATGGCGTCAAGTTGGGAAAAGAAGAAGTACAAAGGGATCTGGGGGTCCTTGTACATCAGTCTATGAAAGTAAGCATGCAAGTACAGCAGGCAGTGAAGAAAGCGAATGGCATGTTGGGCTTATAACAAGAGGAATCGAATATTGGAGCAAAGAGATCCTTCTGCAGTTGTACAGAGCCCTAGTGAGACCACACCTGGAGTATTGTGTGCAGTTTTGGTTCCCTAATTTGAGGAAGGACATTCTTGATATTGAGGGAGTATAGCGTAGGTTTACAAGGTTAACTCCCGGGATGGCGGGACTGTCATATGCTGAGAGAATGGAGCAGCTGGGCTTGTACACTCTGGAATTTAGAAGGATGCAAGGCGATCTCATTGAAACATATAAGATTAGAAACATAGAAAATAGGTGCAGGAGGAGGCCATTCGGCCCTTCGAGCCAGCACCACCATTCATTGTGATCATGGCTGATCGTCCGCTATCAATAACCCGTGCCTGCCTTCTCCCCATATTTCTTGACACCACTAGCCCCTAGAGCTCTATCCAACGCTCTCTTAAATCCTTCCAGTGATTTGGCCTCCACTGCCCTCTGTGGCAGGGAATTCCATAAATTCACAACTCTCTGGGTAAAAAAGTTTTTGCTCACCTCAGTCTTAAATGACCTCCCCTTTATTCTAAGTGTGGCCCCTGGTTCTGGACTCACACAACATTGGGAACATTTTTCCTGCATCTAGTTTGTCCAGTCCTTTTATAATTTTATACATTTCTATAAGATCCGCCCTCATCCTGCTAAACTCCAGTGAATACAAGCCTAGTCTTTTCAATCTTTCCTCATATGACAGTCCCGCCATCCCAGGGATCACTCTCGTGAACCTACGCTGCACTGCCTCTATCACAAGGATGTCCTTCCTCAAATTAGGAGACCAATACTGTACACAATACTCCAGATGTGGTCTCACCAGAGCCCTATGCAACTGCAGAAGAACCTCCTACTCCAGTACTGAAATCCTCTTGTTATAAAGGCCAACATTCCATTAGCATTCTTCACTGCCTGCTGTACCTGCACACCAACTTTCAGTGACTGGTGTACAAGGCCACCCAGGTCTCGCTGTACCTCCCCCTTACCTAACCTAACCCCATTGAGATAATAATCTGCTCCCTTGTTTTTGCCGCCAAAGTGGATAACCGCACATTTATCTATATTATACTGCATCTGCCCACTCACTCAACCTGTCCAGGTCCCCCTGCAACCTCCGAACACCCTCTTCACAGTTCACACTGCCACCCAGTTTTGTGTCTTCCGCAAACATGCTAGTGTTGCTCCTAATGCCCTCTTCCAAATCATTAATATATATGGTAAACAGTTGCGGCCCCAACACCGAGTCTTGCGGCACTCCACTCGCCACTGCCTGCCATTCTGAAAAGGAACCGTTCACTCATACTCTTTGCTTCCGGTCTGCCAACCAATTTTCTATCCATGTCAACACTCTACCCCCAATACCATGTGCTCTTATTTTAGTCACCAGTCTCCCATGCGGGACCTTATCAAAGGCTTTCTGAAAGTCTAGATACACTACATCACTTGGCACCCCTTCATCCATTTTACTTGTCACATCCTCAAAAAATTCTAGAAGATTATTCAAGCATGATTTCACTTTCATAAATCCATGTTGACTTGGACTTACTGCAATCCAAATGCCTCATTATTACCTTTTTTATAATTGCCTCCAGCATCTTTCCCACCACCGAAGTCAGGCTAACTGGTCTGCAATTCCCCGTTTTCTCTCTCGCTCCTTTCTTGAAAAGTGGGATAATATTAGCTATCCTCCAATCCACAGGAACTGATCTAGAACCTATTGAACGTTGGAAAATGATCACCAATGCGTCCACTATTTCTAGAGCCTCCTCCCCGAGGGTACTAAGATGTAGACCATCAGGCCCAGGGGATTTATCATCCTTCAGTCCCATTAGACTACCCAATACCATTTCTCGCCTAATGAAATTTTCTTTCAGTTCCTCTACCCCCTTAGATCTTCTGTCCTCCAGTACATCTGGGAGATTGTTTGTCTCCTCCTTAGTGAAGACAGATCCGAAGTACCTATTCAACTCTTCTGCCATTTCCTTGCTGCCCATAATTATTTCACCCTTGTCTGTCTTCAAGGGGCCCACATTTGACTTTGCTACTCTTTTTCCCTTAACATATCTAAAGAAGCTTTTACTGTCTTTCTTTATATTCCTGGCCAGCTTCCCCTCATACTTCATCTTTTCAGCCCGTATTGCCCGTTTTGTTTCCTTCTGTTGTCCTATGAAGGTTTCCCAATCCTCTGGCTTCTGGCTACTCTTTGCTGCGTTATAGCAAACGGGTATTGGGTTTGAGTTGTTATGGTTTGAACACGCTAGAGGCAGGAAACATGTTCCCGATGTTGGGGGAGTCCAGAACCAAGGGCCACAGTCTAAGAATAAGGGCTAAGCCATTTAGAATTGAGACGAGGAAACATTTTTTCTCACAGACAGTGGTGAGTCTGTGAATTCTCCGCCTCAGAGGGCGGTGGAGCCAGGTTCTCTGGATGCTTTACCCCCTTGGATCAGAGGCCCGGTGAGCCATTGGTGAGAGAGGGTGGAGTTACCTGCGCTGTGAGTATAAATCTAGCGTGGGGCTTGTTTTTCACAGAGGCCCGGGGAGCCGTTGGTGAGAGAGGGTGGTTACCTGCACTGCGAGTATAAATCTAGCGCGGGGCTTGCTTTTCACAGAGGCCCGGGGAGCCGTTGGTGAGAGAGGGTGGAGTTACCTGCGCTGTGAGTATAAATCTAGCGTGGGGCTTGTTTTTCACAAAGGCCCGGGGAGCCGTTGGTGAGAGAGGGTGGAGTTACCTGTGCTGTGAGTATGAATCTAGCACGGGGCTTGCTTTTCACAGAGGCCCGGGGAGCCGTTGGTGAGAGAGCGTGGAGTTACCTGCGCTGTGAGTATAAATCTAGCATGGGGCTTGCTTTTCACAGAGGCCCGGGGAGCCGTTGGTGAGAGAGGGTGGAGTTACCTGCGATGTGAGTATAAATCTAGCGCGGGGCTTGCTTTTCACAGAGGCCTGGGGAGCCGTTGGTGAGGGAGGGTAGAGTTACCTGCGCTGTGAGTATAAATCTAATGCAGGGCTTGCTTTTCACAGAGGCCCGGGGAGCCGTTGGTGAGAGAGGGTGGAGTTACCTGCGCTGTGAGTATAACAACATCTGCAACGTTCCATCTTCCAGGGAGGGAATCTGGTGAAGCCTCTTTGGTTGAAGAGGACCAGAGGAAGCAGCTGATTGGCTGCAACCCGGGGTTTACATTTTTACATTTCTGCCTTCAGGTTTATGGATTCTGGGAGTTAGGGATTCAGTATTTATTAGTATTTATTAGTAAAGTTTAAAGGATAAAGTTTTGTGTTTAATAAAAAAAATAATTTAAAAAATATATATTTATTTAATACAGAGTAATTTGGGAGTAAGATATGTCAGTAGAGATTGGCCCCTTGGTTTGCTCAGCCTGCAACATGTGGGAGATCAGGGATATTGTCGGTGTTCCTGGTGACTACATTTGCAGGTAATGTGTCCAGCTGCAGCTCCTGGCAGACCGTATTGAACGATTGGAGCTGCTGCTGGATTCATACTGGAGCATTCACGATGCAGAGAAAGTCGTGGATAGCACGTACAGCGAGTTGGTCACACCACAGGTAAAAGGTAAGAGGACAGAAAGGGAGCGGGTGGCCAATAGCCAGCAAAGCAGTAGGCAGGTAGTGCAGGAGTCCCCTGCGGTCATCTCCCTCCTAAACAGGTTTACCATTTTGGATACTGTTGAGGGAGATGGCTCATCAGGGGAATGCAGCAGCAGCCAAGTTCATGGCACCATGGGTGGCTCTGCAGCACATGATGGGGGGAAAAAAAGGGGGGAAGGGCAATAGTATTAGGGGATTCAATTGTCAGGGGAATAGATAGGTGTTTCAGCAGCCGCAAACGAGACTCCAGGATGGTATGTTGCCTCCCTGGTGCAAAGGCCAGGGATGTCACTGAACGGCTGCAGAACATTCTGGAGGGGGAGGGTGAACAGCCAGTTGACGTGGTGCATATTGGCACCAACGATATAAAAAAAGCGATGAGGTCCTACAAGATGAATTTAGGGAGCTAGGAGATAAACTTAAAAGTAGGACCTCAAAAGTATTAAAATCTCTGGATTATTACCAGTACCACGGGCCAGTCAGAGTAGAAATAGGAGGATATTGCAGATGAATAT
This sequence comes from Raja brachyura, assembly GCA_963514005.1. Next base: position 72,347,831 of record OY740784.1, read on the forward strand.
GTGGCTTGAAAAATGGTGCAAGGGGGAGGGATTCCAATTGTTAAGGCACTGGAACCATTTCTGGGGGAGGTGGGACCAGTACAAACAGGACGGTCTGCACCTGGGCTGGAATGGAACCAATGTCCTTGGGGCAGTGTTTGCTAGTGCTGTCGGGGAGGATTTAAACTAATGTGGCAGGGGGATGGGTACAAGAGCAGAGAGGCAGGTGGGTGTAAAACGAGGGTGGAAGCAATAGGGATCAAGGTGAAAAGTAAAACTGGCAGGTAGACAAAACCAGGGAAAAAATCAAAAAGAGCCACTTCTCAACAAAATTGTATAAGGGGTAAGAGCGTTGTAAAAACAAGCCTGAAGACTTTGTGTCTCAATGCAAGGAGTATTCGTAATAAGGTGGATGAGTTGAACGTGCAGATAGCTATTAATGCGTATGATATAGTTGGGATCATGGACACATGGCTCCAGGCTGACCAAGGCTGGGAGCTGAACATCCAGGGATATTCAATATTCAGGAGGGACAGAGAGAAAGGAACAGGAGGTGGGGTAGTGTTGCTGGTTAGAGAGGAGATTAACGCAATGGAAAGGAAGGACATTAGCTTGGAGCATGTGGAATCGGTATGGCTAGAGCTGCGAAACACTAAGGGGCAGAAAACGCTAGTGGGAGTTGTGTACAGGCCACCTAACAGTAGTAGTGAAGTTGGGGATGGTATCAAACAGAAAATTAGAAATGCGTGCGACAAAAGCAAAACAATTATAATGGGTGACTTCAATCTACATATAGATTGGGTGAATCAAATTGGCAGGGGCGCTGAGGAAGAGGATTTGAAATGTATGCGGTATAGTTATCTAAATCAACATGTAGAGGAACCAACGAGAGAGCAGGCTATTTTAGACTGGGTATTGAGTAATGAGGAAGGGTTAGTTAGCAGTCTTGTTGTGCGTGCCCCCTTGGGCAAGAGTGACCATAATATCGTCGAGTTCTTCATTAGGATGGAGAGTGACGTTGCTAATTCAGAAACAATGGTTCTGAACTTAAAGAAAGGTAACTTTGAGGGTATGAGACGTGAATTGGCCAAGATAGACTGGCAATCAATTCTAAAAAGGTTGACGGTGATTACGCAACGGAAGACATTTAAAGACTGCATGGATGAACTACAAAAATTGTTCATCCCAGTTTGGCAAAAGAATAAATCAGGGAAGGTAGTGCATCCGTGGATAACAAGGGAAATCAGGGATAGTATCAAAGCAAAGGATGATGCATACAAAGTAGCCAAAAAAAGCAGCATACCAGAGGACTGGGAGAAATTCAGAGACCAGCAGAGGAGGACAAATGGCTTGATTAGGAAAGGAAAAATAGATTATGAAAGAAAACTGGCAGGGAACATACAAACTGACTGCAAAAGTTTTTATAGCTATGTGAAGAGAAAGAGATTAGTTAAAAGAAATGTAGGTCCCTTGCAGTCAGAAACAGGTGAGTTGATCATGGGGAACAAGGATGTGGCGGACCAATTGAATAACTACTTTGGTTCCGTCTTCACTAAGGAAGACATAAATAATCTGCCGGAAATAGCAGGGGACCGCGGGTCAAAGGAGGACTTGAGTGAAATCCAGGTTAGTCGGGAAGTGGTGTTGGGTAAATTGAATGGATTAAAGGCCGATAAATCCCCAGGGCCAGATAGGCTGCATCCCAGAGTACTCAAGGAAGTAACTCCGGAGGTAGTGGATGCATTAGAGATAATCTTTCAAAACTCTTTAAATTCTGGAGTAGTTCCTGAGGATTGGCGGGTAGCAAACGTAACACCTCTTTTTAAGAAGGGAGGGAGAGAGAAAACGGGGAATTACAGACCAGTTAGTCTAACATCGGTAGTGGGGAATCTGCTAGAGTCAGTTATTAAAGATGGGATAGCAGCACATTTGGAAAGTGGTGAAATCATTGGACAAAATCAGCATGGATTTGCGAGAGGTAAATCATGTCTGACGAATCTTGTGGAATTCTTCGAGGACGTAACTAGTAGCGTGGATAGGGGAGAACCAGTGGATGTGGTGTATGTGGACTTCCAGAAGGCTTTCGACAAGGTTCCACACAAGAGATTAGTATATAAACTTAAAGCATACGGCATTGGGGGTTCAGTATTGATGGGGATAGAGAACTGGCTGGCAAACAGGAAGCAAAGAGTAGGGGTAAATGGGTCATTTTCACAACGGCAGGCAGTGACTAGTGGGGTACCGCAAGGCTCAGTGCTGGGACCCCAGCTATTTACAATATACATTAATGATCTGGATGAGGGAATTGAAGGCAATATCTCCAAGTTTGCGGATGACACTAAGCTGGGGGGCAGTGTTAGCTGTGAGGAGGATGCTAGGAGACTGCAATGTGATTTGGATAGGCTGGGTGAGTGGGCAAATGTTTGGCAGATGCAGTATAATGTGGATAAATGTGAGGTTATCCACTTTGGTGGCAAAAATAGGAAAGCAGACTATTATCTAAATGGTGGCCGATTAGGAAAAGGTGAGATGTAGCGCAACCTGGGTGTCATGGTACGCCGTCATTGAAAGTGGGCATGCAGGTGCAGCAGGCAGTGAAGAAAAAGAATGGTATGTTAGCTTTCACACCAAAAGGATTTGAATATAGGAGCAGGGAGGTTCTACTTCAGTTGTATTGGGTCTTGGTGAGACCACACCTGGAGTGTTGCGTACAGTTCTGGTCTCCAAATCTGAGGAAGGACATTATTGCCATAGAGGGAGTGCAGAGAAGGTTCACCAGACTGATTCCTGGGATGTCAGGACTGTCTTATGAACAAAGACTGCATAGACTTGGTTTATACTCTCTAGAATTTAGGAGATTGATAGGGGATCTTATAGAAACTAACAAAATTCTTAAGGGGTTCGACAGGCCAGATGCAGGAAGATTGTTCCCGATGTTGGGGAGGTCCAGGATAAGGGGTCACAGCTTAAGGATAAGGGGGAAATCCTTTAGGACCGAGATGAGAAGGACTTTTTTCACACAGAGAGTGGTTGGTCTCTGGAACTCTCTGCCACAGAGGGTAGTTGAGGCCAGTTCATTGGCTATATTTAAGAGGGAGTTAGATGTGGCCCTTGTGGCTAAGGGGATCAGAGGGTATGGAGGGAAGGCAGGTATGGGATACTGAGTTGGATGATCAGCCATGATCATATTGAATGACGGTGCAGGCTCGAAGGGCCGAATGGCCTACTCCTGCACCTAATTTCTATGTTTCTATGCTTTCAAGAGAGAGCTAGATAGGGCTCATAAAAATAGCGGAGTCAGGGGATATGGGGAGAGGCAGGAATGGGGTACTGATTGGGGATGATCAGCCATGATCACATTGAATGGCGGTGCTGGCTCGAAGAGACAAATGGCCTTCTCCTGCACCTATTGTCTCTTCTCTATAGTAATTATCCGGCCAGCAGACTTCCATCATCTCCGGCACCTTCCGGGTCCGAGGCCGCAGTGACGCAAGGAGGCCTGTGCTGGCGGTCTCTATGGCTGAGCCAATGAGCAGCGCTGAGCACTGGCTGTACTGCATTCTGCACAAAGCCGCCAGCACGGCCGCGCACCTTCTGTGTCTGGGCATCACTGTCAGGATCAAAAATCCGCTTTGTGGTCTTTGGTCGGGATCAGAGTTGTCAATAGGCCGGGGACGAGTGAGTATGAGTGGCGTCCTCGAAGGAACGGGATTCATGTGTACACATGATATATGTGGCCCACTATCCGGTCATAGACATGCGTCCTGGCCTTGATGCAGAACAAGGTTGCCGACCCCTGCTATAGAAAGTATCAAAGTCCCAAACTTCCCATATTTCAGTTACAATTGTCTAACATCTCTGGTTCTCTACTTCAATGCATCTCTTCCAAACATGAGTTTTGTCAAAGAATTGCAAACATCTCTTCCAAACATGAGTTTTGTCAAAGAGATTTAATCCGCGGACTCTGAAATTGCCTCTTCTGAAAAATTAATGCATTATTTCTCGAGTTATTAATCAAAATGTTCAAAAATCTGAAGAAACTTTGAAAGTAAAACGGGCTGGCTTTGACTGATGACGTGATGACGTCACACTGGGTCTGCGCATTGTGTTTCACGTGCTGTGAGTGACGTCGACCGGCCACTCGCTGCCAGCCCAAAAGAGATAATCAAAGAACGAGGAAGTCGGGCCCTGGACTGACACCAAAGATCATAGCTGAAGACCCTCTCACCCCCGGCCTCGCTCTGGCGCCTGGAGCCAAGAGCTCGAGCTGGAGCCCGGAGCTGGAGTGAGGGAGTATTGCGTTCGGGAACCAGCCCACCGATGTGACGTCGCGCGCCCCCCCCCCCCACCCCACTCCTCGATCTCTACCCCCATCCCTCTCTGCCCCCCTCGCCCCCTCTGCCTCCTGCCCTCCCTCTGCCTGGGGGGTGGTTAGTGTGTGTGTGTGATGCCACAGACCGCCCCCACCCCTAACCCCCACAACCGCGCTTTGATGGGACGTATCTTGGATGTGTATTTATTTATGTGTGTGTGTTGTTTGTGTGTAATCACACCTTCTCGAAAAAACGATGCGATGACGGTACAATATTTACATATTCCGGTAGAGATTTTTACTATGGACTCCAAAATCGCCTTGTTTGAAAAATTCATGTGTTAGTTCTCGAGTTATTTATGAAATATTCACAAATCTTATAAAACGTCGAAAGCGCTCTTTCGCTGATGACATCACAATAGATCTGCTTGCTGCCGTTTTGCTTCTCCTGCTCATGCTGCGAGTGTCTTGCTTGCGCAGCGAGTGATGTCAACCACCCCCCCCCCGTTGTTCAAAAGAAGCTCGGACATCACTTTCTCTCGGCTCCTCGGTTGCCTCCTCTCTTCCCCCTGGCCTCTCTTCACCCCCCCCCCACCGGCCTCTCTTCCCCCGGGCTTTGCTTCCACCACCCCATGCGGCCTCTCTTCCACACCTGTTCCCCCCCCCCCCCTTCCTCTCCTTAATATACTATCAAGGGGAAGGGTTAGTGTGTGTGCGCGGGGGGTAGTTAATGTGTGTGAGGGATGGTTAGTGTGCGTGTAACGCCGCAACCGCGCGTTGAGTGGACGGGACCCAACGGGTCCCACTCGCTCTAGTGCAAATATAAAGCTTTAACGCTGTTTAAACATACCGTCATTGCATATGAGCTTTAAAGACTGAATAATCATTTCTCATTCTTAAATCTTTTATCTTATACATGATAGCTTTAAATTTCATACTTCATTAGGACTAGTGTCGGTACTATATGAAATTACTATTTCACACAATTTGTCATAGCATTTAAAGGCTGTTGTTATTTGTGTATTTTTTATAATATTGGAGAGATTTCAGCACAGAAATTTAAAAATGTCATATCTCCACTGTTTCAAGTAGTACGGCGTTAATTTTTTCAGGGATTGTTACTCAAATATGCACGAGATAGTAGAGATAAAATCGAGTTAGGTATTAAATTAATTTCTAGATTCAACAAGTTTATATCTCAAAAATATCAATTTTTAGGACACCAAACATGTGACATGCTTTTACACAATGAAATAAAGAGGCAATTTCTGCATTAATTTCATTATAATTTAAAACATTTTCAAGTTTGTTGCTTTGCAGAGATGCATGTTTCAGTAATAAGCAAAACGTTTGATGAATTTGGTATTACAGGGCTCTCACTGAACTTTTTTCCCCTGTTGCCAGCCGGGCAACCTAGGCAGCTTTTTACGTTGCCAAATGACAGTTTAGGTGGTCATTTAAGACAGCTTGCATGACGCATGCAATAATGTGTTCGGCCGAAGTGCATAGTTACCAGTCGGCATTATGCTCAATGAAGCATTCACATATTATTTCTGCTTCAAATAAAGTCACAAACTAAACATATTCACCAATCAAGACATGATATATACCACAATGACATGCAGCAAAATTATAATACAGTATCTCAACTCTTTTCACACATTGGAATTAATGCAATTTCTATTATTTCTTTCCACTTCCAAACAAAAATGTGGTTGGATTATTCAGCGTATGATCAACCTGTGTCAATAAATCATGGACCATGGTAACATATATGCTTAACCATGCACACTACAGATTGATGCAAGCACGTTTTCTGTGAAGGACCAAAAATTATATCATGACATGCCATACTATCAGTCGTTATTGCTATTGGTACAGAAACACTCTCGCTTCCCACATAATTTATCCACAACAAAATATACAGGTTGCAAGGAAATCTCTAAAGGCATTTTATATTAGCTGTTAAAACTAACCAAACCCATCTGACATGTTAAACATTACACAAACTGACAAGAGATAGCCAAAGGACATAACTGCAGCAAATGTTCTTATGGTAATATGTTTAAAGATGTCAAAACACCACATTACTGGACATTCAGATTAGATGCATGTGTTGTGACCAGCAATGAAGATACCCAGTTTGTACGCACCGGATTTTTCAAAAATTATTGATAAACGCTGTTTCCATCATTCCCACCTCATAATTAACATTAAAATTTCAACTGAAATATCTCCTAACCAAATTTGTGATGTATATGACTGATTGTAGAAGTAAAACCTGGATAAATCCAACGTATAGTTGTGAATGTTGCTCATTAAATAACTACAGTACTGATACTCCATATTAAGAGCATTGATTTGCCATTAAAATGAACTCTGTAATAACAATAGGTGCAGGAGTAGGCCCTTCGAGCCAGCACCGCCATTCAATGTGATCATGGCTGATCATTCAATGTGATCATGGCTGATCATCCCCAATTAGTACCCCGTTCTGCCTTCTCCCCATATCCCCTGACTCCGCCATCTTTAAGAGCCCTATCTAGCTCTCTCTTGAAAGCGACCATAACGTGTCAACAGTAGCAGTGACAATCAAGCACCGCGGTTTTAATGTTTCACGTATTCACAGTTTATTTAATCCATCTTTATGGATTAAAACAAATAATAACATTGGGAATTAAAACACATATGATTACAGTCCGTTATCAAACATAGTAAATGTTTGCTCTGAAGACATTTCCAGCACAATAGGGTCGGGGGGGGGGGGGGGGGGGGGGGGGGGGGGGAGGGGAGGGGTACGGATCAGTGCAGGATGGATAGATGACGGGGGGGGGGGGGTGAGACCACGTGGGATGTCAGTGGGGTTGAATGGGGGGCCCAGTATGGGATGGACGGGGGGATCTGTGCAGGATGGATGGGGGAGGGATCAGTACAAGATGAATGGAGGGAAACAAAAATGCTGGAGAAAATCAGCTGGGGAGGCAACATCTATGGAGCGAAGGAAATAGGCATCATTTCGGGTCGAGACCCTTCTTCAGACTGATCACCCTATTCTTCTTGAATGGGGGGGATCAGTACAGATGGATGGGGGGGGATCAGTACAGGATGGATGAGGAGATCAGTACAGGATGAATGGGGGGTTCAGTAAGAGATTAATGGGAAGATCACTACACGATGGATGAGGGGATCGGTGCAGAATAAATGAAGGGGGGTCAGTACAGGATGGATTGGGAGATCAGTGCAGGATGAATGAGGGGTTCAGTACAGGATGAATGGGGGGTTCAGTAAAAGATGAATGGAGAGATCACAACAGGATGGATGGGGGGGTTCAGTGCATGATAAATGTAGGGGGGGTCAGTACGGGTTGAATGGGGGATCAGTACACGATAAATGGGGGGGCAATACAGGATGAATGGGGGGCAGTACAGGATGGATGGGGGAGCAGTGCAGGATGAATGGGGGGTGCAGTGCAGGATGGATGGGAAAGGGTGTCAGTACAGGATGAATTGGGGACCAGTGTAGGATGGATGGGGGTGGCAGGAGAATCCATGTGAGGTGGATAGGCAGATTAGTGCAAGATGAATAGATGGGGGGGGGGGGGGGATTAGAGGGGGGTAGATGGGGAGGGGAGCACAGGGGATGTCAGTGAGGACTGAACAGAGGCTGGAATGGGGATCAGTGCGGGATTGAGAGGAGGGGTCCCAGGATGGGGGGGGGGGGGTGGAGGGGGGCATGAGAGAGAGATGGAGAGGGAGAGGGAGAGAGGGAGAGGAGGAGGTGGAGAGGAAGGAAGGTCAGCGCTCCTCGGACAACACTGGCATCATCGCCCTGCTGACTTGGTCGACCCTGTCCACCGACAAGTGCGGCAACCAAAGGGGGAGGCAGTTGGGATCTCCTCGCCACTGCCTCCCCTCCTCCATCAGCCAACAGGATGGTACGGGGCTGAGCGGTGCAGGAGTTATAAGATCTTTCCTTCAGGCGGCAGAAGGGGGGCTCCCCCTTCCTCCCTCCCTCCCTCCTCCCGGCCTCGGCGTGTGGGAGGGTTTGTTTGGAAAGCGGTCATCGCTGTTTGCGGGGTGGCATGCAGGGTGGGTGGGGGAGGTGGAGTTGCTGTCGCTGTCCGGGGCCCTTCATTCGCTCCAACCCTCTGTCACCCCGTACCTAGTATCTTTGCCCCATACTAAAGTCACCGAAACAAAACGTCACGTTCCTTTTCTCCAGAGATGCTGCCTGACCCGCTGAGTTACTCCAGTTTTTTGTAATATCTTGGTATAAACCAGTATCTACAGTGCCAAGCCGGACAAAATGATTCGGTATTTAGGTTGTCTGGGGGCATTTTAGGTGGCCATTGGCACCCGGGCAACCGCTAATTTCGAGCCCTGCATGAACGGCCTTTTTTCAAAGAGTGTAACGGTGTGTACTTTTGGTGTCCACCCTATTTTAGAGTAACCACCATTACACCACAGTAGTAAATTAAATACTTCCCAAGGAGAGCGATATTTTTCTAGTTTGAAGAACTCAATAGATAATGAAATTATGAGAAGAAAGTAACCTTAATATCAAGATTCTGTAAAAGCTACTGCATGCCAAAATTTGTGAATATTTTTGGTGTCCACCATCACATGCATACACCAGCATTTTGCCGTAGCTATATTTCCATCAAATTATGTACCTGCAGTCTCTTATTATGTATGGACAATTACTTTCATAAAGTTTATTCAAAACATGAGAAAGAAATGACAAAAATAGACATACTGGAAGAAACAGAAGCAACGCTCATTTTGGTGTCCACCCTTGGATACTGTGTGACGCACGTTTCAGTAGATAACAGGAATATTGCTCATTTGGTCGCATACTCCATGTTTATAGCAAGAAAGTACATTTGTATGTTGAAAAACAGCAGAAATCAGCTATCATGCTTTAGAAAAAAATGACTTTCTAAATTTGATGTAACAGTTGTTACGGACACCAAACATAAAGTGTAAAAAAAAACATAGGAACACATTTTGTTCCTAATGAACAAGGAATTTTGTTCATTAATGAAATGTTCTCAAACTTCATGAACTATCTCTCCTTGTCATGTACTGCTGCTGTGAAGGTTTTTGATTCATCTGAATCATGTTGAAATAATTTATTTGTGAACTTTAGTTTTATGTATGATGTCACACTTGTTGTACCAAGCATTGTTAAAGCACACATATACATTCCAAGACCAAAAATGTTTTAAATTAATTGCAAGTTCCTCCTCCATGAGTACCCTGTCCAAGTAGATGGCTTACCATTGTACCAACGCTCAGTTCGCTTCTATACATTACTCAGTGCAGGATGGATGGGAAGGGGGGTGAGTACAGGATGAATTGGAGGACCAGTGTAGGATGGATGGAAGGTGGCAGGAGAATCGAGAGAGAGAGCGAGAGCGAGAGAGAGAGAGAGAGAGAGGAAGGTCAGCGCTCCTCGGCCAACACCGGCATCATCGCCCTGCTGCCTTGGCCGTCCCTGTCCACCGCCAAGTGCCGCCACCAAAGGGGGAGGAAGTTGGGATCTCCTCGCCACCGCCTCTCCACCTCTGCCAGCCAACAGGAAAGTGCGGGGCTGAGCGATACAGGAGATATAAAATCTTTGCTTCAGACGGCAGAAGGGGGCCTTCCCCTTCCTCCCCCCTTCTTTCCTCCCTCCCGGGCTCGGCGTGCGGGAGGGTTTGTTTTGAAAGCGGTTATCGCTGTTGGCGGAGTGGCGTGCAGCGGCCGCAATCAGGGCGGGTGGGGAGGTGGACCCGCTGTCACTGCCGCTGTGCGGGGCCCGTCATTCGCTCCGACCCTCCGTCACCCCACACCTAGTATCTTTGCCCCACACTACAGTTGCCGCCGACACATAGTAACGCATGTTTCAAGGAATTTTATTCATTAATGACATTTTCTCAAACTTCATGAATTATCTCTCCCTGTCATGTACAGCCGCTGTGAAGGTTTTTGATTAATCTGAATCATGTTGAAATAATTTATTTGTGAACTTTAGTTTTATGTGTGATGTCACACTTTTTGTACCCAGCATTGTAAAAACACACATATACATTCCAAGACCAAAAATGTTTTAAATTCATTGCAAGTTCCTCCTCCACGAGTATCCTGTCCAAGTAGATGGCTTACCATTGTACCCACGCCCAGATCGCTTCTATACATTACTCAGCATACAATCGACATCTAAACTTAACGCGGCCTTGTGAAAGTAGCGGGTAAAATCAAGGAGGAAAGAAGGTATAAGTTATTTGTCTTCCATCACAGAGGGGACTGTGAGGTCACTGAAAATCAAGATGGACGTGCTGCCTGCATTGGGGAGGACTCGGAGGGAGTGCCGTGAGCGCAGTGATCGCATTGTTGGCGAGGACATCGCTCCATGAGGACATCCCAGAATCTAATGCAAATGTGGACGGCTTTCTGACTGTTCGAGCAGACAGAGACTGCAGAGAGAGTGACAGGAGTCGGTACAACTCTGATCACATCACGATGAAGGAGCGTGTATATGGCCCGGACATTGAACTGATGGCTGTGGATCTCCGCCTATGCTGTGTGCCCTGGTGATGGCTATTTAAGTCTATGTTTAATCTTTATGTAGATATGTATCTTGTTGCTTTTGTTTGTATGACTGTATGGCAAATCAAATTTCACTCTACCTCGGTACACGTGGTAATAAAGTGCCATTGAACCACTGAACACTGGTCATTCTCGCTTCTCCCCTCATTCTTTGGGCAGAAGACATAAAAGCTTGCAAGCACACACCATCAGATTCAGGGTTCAGACTAACTTCTGCCCGCTGTTGGACTATTGAATATGCCTCTCATAAGTTAAGGATGTAGTCCTGAAAACCTAACCAACTTGCAGCACTTGCTCTTTTTTAAAATCTCTACTTTCTCTCTGCGCTATCTGGTGTACTTGTGTATGGCTTGATTATACAACAGTATTGTACAATTTGATTGGATAGCGTACAAAACAAAGTTTTCTTCTGAACAATTTAGAGAATTTCACTATTGTAACACCATAAGTGATATTACATAGAAACAGAAAATTGGTGCAGGAGTAGGCCATTCGGCCCTTAGATCCAGCAACGCATTCAATATGATCATAGCTGATCATCCTAAATCAGTTTAAGAAGAAACTGCAGATGCTGGAAAATCGAAGGTAGACAAAAATGCTGGAGAAACTCAGCGGGTGAGGCAGCACCTAAGCAGTCTGAAGAAGTGTCTCGGCCCAAAACGTTGCCTATTTCCTTTGCTCCATAGATGTTGCCTCACCCGCTGAGTTTCTCAGGCATTTTTGTCTACATCATAAATCAGTACCCTGTTTTTGCTTTCTCGCCATATCCCTAGATTCCGTTAGCCCTAAGAGCTATATAGCTCTCTCTTGAAAACATCCAATGAATTGACCTCCACTGCCTTCTGTGGCAGAGAATTCTGCAGATTCACAACTCTGTGTGAAAAAGTTTTTCCTCATCTCAGTCCTAAATGGCCTACCCCCAATTCTTAAACTGTGACCCCCTGGTTCTGGACTCCCCCAACATCGGGAACATTTTTTCCTGCATCTGGCCCAATGGTTCTAACCTGGATGTCGTGACCCCCATGGGGGTCGTTTGGGGTTTTTCCGGCGGTCATGAAAGGGTCGTAAATAACATCAATTTATTGAGCCCATTTTTAGGAACCCAACAAAGGTATATACCACACAGTATTTTGTTCATGTATACACAGGGCCTATAAGAGGGGGGAGCAGGTACCCGGGCCCGGAGTCCAAAAGGGGGCCCGGCAACTGAAGGAGGAAGGCCGGGAATTTCCTGAAATCTCAGAAAATGTTTGCATATATTTTGTGAAGACTAGCATTCACATTTTGTGTGAGCCTACATAGTTTTATATATCGTAATTTGTGATCCATAATAAAGCGGATAACTTTAACTGGCGGGTGTGTGGTCGGGGTAACCTGATTAAAAGAGGGGGAAGGGGAAGGCCAATCACGACTGTATTGGTGTGTGGGTGTGGGTGAGTGGGTGGGTGTGGGTGAGTGGGTGTGTGTGAGTGGGTGGGTGTGAGTGGGTGTGGGTGTGTGTAAGTGGGTGTGGGTGGGTGTGTGTGAGTAGGTGTGGGTGAGTGTGTGTGAGTGGGTGTGGGTGAGAGGTTGTGTGTGAATAGATGTGTGTGTGGGTGAATGGGTGTGGGTGAGTGTGGGTGGGTGTGGATGGGTGTGTGTGAGTGGGTGTGTGTGAGTGGGTGTGTGAGTGCATGTGGGTGTGAGTGGATGTGGGTATGAGTGGGTATGTGAGAGTGGACGTGGGTGAGCGTGGGCGTGTGAGAGCGGGCATGAGTGGGTGTGTGTGTGTGTGTGTGTGTGTGTGTGTGTGTGTGTGTGTGTGTGTGTGTGTGTGTGTGTGTGTGTATGTGAGTGGGTGAGTGAGTGTGTGTCTGAGTGTGTGTGTTAGTGGGAGGGTGAATGTTGTAAATGCAGTTAAAACCATTAGATCTGTTGAACTTGTTAACAGAGTATAGACTTGGTGACTTGTTTCCAAATGCTTGTGTTCGCTTTAGAATACTATTAACAATTCCAGCAACAGTAGCTTCTGTAGAGAATTCATTTAGTAAACTGAAGCGGATTAAGAATTATTTAAGGTCTACAATGTCTCTGGAGCGTCTTGTGGATTTGGCCAGTCTAAGTATTGAATCAAACATTGCCAGAACAATACTGTTCATGCTGCGATTCGAAATTTTTCACAAACAATGCCTGGTTAGCAATTTATTTAAAGTAAATACTAAACCTTCTTTTACATTTTACCAATAATTATGTCTTCTGATTATCTAATCTGCATTGAAATATAAAAGGATGTTTCAATCTGAATTCTTTCTCCTTATGTGTATTGTTGCATAAATAAAGATGTTCAAAATGGTACCAGGACGTGACGCCGAAGGACGAGAAGCCAAAGAAAAGAAGTGGAAGCCAAATAACTAAACGGAAACGACACTGAAAAGCCAAAAAATCGAAAGGGCGCAACGTCGAAAAGCCAACTAACCAAACAGACGCGACACTGAAAGGCCAAATAACCGAATGGACGCAACGCAGAAAGGCCAAATAACAGAACGAATGGAACGCCTTAAAGCCAAATAATCAAAAGGGCGGGACGCCTAAAAGCCAAATAACCAAAAGGGCGCAATGCCAAAAAGCCAACTATCCGAAAGGATCCGACGTCGAAAAGCCAAATAACGGACATGACGTCGCCGGGGGGCGGGACTTGTCAGCGATTGGTCCAGACCCCCCCGTGTCCATCACATCACTGACCGGGGGAGACGTGGGGGGTGGGGGTCATTTTCCCCCACACAAGACCACCCCGGGGCTGGAGGGTGACTGTGCACTCTGAACAGCGCAGTATTTTACACGTGGAGACCTGATTAAGATATAAAATTGCAGTGTCGTTATTTTAAAAGATTGTTATTTGAAAAGGACAAGGAGATGGCATCATTCTGCATTCATTTTAAAAACTGGGTTGCCTGTTGTTCGCTAATGATTCGGATTGGAAGGTAGGTGGCACAAACAGCAGATTTGCAGATAACCGTAAAGTTGGGGGTATAATGGACTAGCATGTGATGTTTCCAATGAGCATTTCTCATGCAATCAATATATTTGCAACACCAAATTTGTAAAACCAGCAACACCAACCCCACCCTACCTCCAATCCCCTTGATGTGCACGCCTAAGAGCAGACTGTACTACTGTAGTGGCCATTTGGCTTGTTTTGTGTGTCATTAATTATGTCATGCGTCTTTAAATTTTAGACTTCCCGTTATATTGTGGGTGGGATTTAGGACGTATTTTAAGGTGTGTTTTGAGCTACGTTTCTTGCGCAGAAGCTTAATTTTTCGTTTCGTTTAGGACCAGCATGGAAAAGGTTTACTCTTTGACCATGCAAAATGTAACAAGAGACATCAGGAGTTTTCTAACATTTAATGCAATAAGCTGGAGTTCGATGAAGTTTATAGTGTACGAGTCGGAAAAAGCTTGGATGTACCTTACTGTTTCTCATCAACAATAAATAATTTATTAATCAAAGGACTATGTTTTGAAGACTTATCTGTGAAGAAGCTCTGAAGGTCGCTGACGGTGAGCTTACATGCGTATCTCTTGAACGATATAAAAATCTGCTGCTACATTAAGTCAAAGGATACCTCCGACCAGGGGGGTGAATACCAGTCCCAGAGGCTTGGACAGACGATTTGGCTGAGATCTCGGAAGAGGTTTTGACCAGGATACCGGTTCAGCCGAGGAACTGAAGACAATACCGGTTCCAGCCGAGAAACTGAAGATAATAGATCTCAGTCAGAGAAGGCCTTGAGGTCTATCGACTGATCTTCTTTCTTTTTCCCCCTCCCTCCTCGTGAGACTGATCAGAAGACAATATCGCAGAAATTGAGAGTAAAATACACTATTATTTCTTTGAATTTTGAAGCTGCAAAGCTTTAATTTTAAACGGCTTCCGTGAGAAGAACTAGAAAGTGTTTTTTAACTGTCTGGAGAGTCCAGTAGAACCTTGGATTGTTTTGAACTCTTGGTAACAGGCATTCCTTTCGAAGTAGCGTCATCTTTAAGCCCATGGATGTTTGAGAGAAGCTTTCTACAATTCCAGTTTGTTATGGTTCTGATGAAAATGTTGACAAAACAAAATTAGAACTACCAGCAGAGGACTTTGTTTGTTCAATTTAAAGACTTGCAATCTGCCAAGACTTCTTTAAATTTATGGAACTAGAAGATGAAGAAAGTTTCACGCCTGAGGCTGCACGAGGTGGCGATGTGAGACCAATTAGACAACTTAATCTCACTGAGAAAGGTTGAGTTCTAGCTCCGAAGGGAGCCGAGAAGGAGAGAAACAAGTTGTGGAAGAGGATAAGGAGGCTGTTTGATAGTGTGAAGGAATTAATGGAAACAGATGGCAACCTGGATAAGGTGGAAGGTAAATTAGGCCTGATATGCAGCCTTAATAAAGATCTCAGAGGTAAGCAGGATAAACTGTTGGAATCAGAACCATCTCAGGAGGAACGTGAAAGACACACTAGGTGGTATTTGGAAAAAAATGAGTTTTATGAAGGTGCCAGAACACGGTTAGCTGAAGTTGACCAGAGAGCGCGTGTCAGAGAAGGAGATGCAAGGCAACTAGGTTCTGCAAAAGATGAAGATGAGATAGCACCTGGGGATAGTATCTCAAATGTATCTTCACAAAGATCAGGACAGATCTGGTTTTGCAGCCAGTTCAAGGGCTTCTGCTCGATTGGGAGTTGAAGCTCACCTAGCCGCTCTCTCAATAAACGCGGATGCCTTGAGGATGAAACATGAGATTGAGCGAAAAGAAGAAATGCGACAACGGAACGATCAGAGGAAAGCAATGAGACGAGAAGACGAGATGAGACGACGAAAGGAACTGAAACTAGAAACAAAGAAGGTGGAGGCCAAAGCAAAGAAGGAGCTACTGGAAAGTGAGGGTTCAAGATGCAGTTCTAGAACATCGAAGGTGATGAACTCCGATTTGGGAAGAACGATTGCTCTAAGTGAATTAGCAGTTGGATCAATTCCACAATCGAGGTCCATCAGATTTCTTGGCTTAGAAAACCTATTGGAACAGAATAAGATGGGTAAAACTTCATCTCAACAAATGGGTGGTAGACCGAAGCAAAATACTTATGGGGCATTGAAGAGGCCCAAGACAAACAAAGATCGGAATACGCTTTTTGAGGCTTGATGCACAGGCTCGAGCAGGACAGTTTGAGTCACAAAGGCCTGTTTTTCAACAGGTGGTGCCAGGCCAAAGTTATCAGGATGGATTATTGGCATTGGTGAAAAAGCAAACTGAATTCAACTAGATCATAGCTCAACAAAATACCTCTCTCATTCTACCACCAGCAGAAATTCCTACGTATGATAGTGAGGAAATATATAACAGAACCGCTCGGATATTGACTTTTATATAAGCTAGGTAATTTGCAAAAGAAAAGCTTAAGGTTTTCAGAAACTCATGTATCCTAAAGAAATAAAGTACAAGGAAACACACACACAGGGAACAGATGAATCAAAACATAGAAACGCTAATCTAAACCTGCATAGCTTTGAGGCAATTATATCACTGGAGAAAATTGTATTTGATTTGATTTTGTGTAGTTAGCTTTGGCTACGTTAAATTATAATGAGATTGAGATAAGGGATAGGATGTGTGTGAAGGAGAGTAGTTGCTTGGAGAGGAAAGTCGAGGAAGCAGATGTAATTCTGATGTAACGGTCTGAGTTGTGAATCTACCTTTGTTCTGTAATATTTGTAAAAGGCATTGCAGATGAGATTATAAATCCAGCTTCCAGATAGAAGGAAAAGGGGCTGCAAATTAGAATGAAGTTGTATCCTGGCATCAAACACTTATTAATTAAGTTGACAGATTTACGACCCATGTATGCTTGGTTGGGAGGTGTGTGTGGGTTTTGAACTTAGAAACTATAATTCGGCGAACTCATATAATTAATGTTTTAATACATAGGTAATAGTATTTTAAACTGTGTAAAATTGTAGTGAAACAATTTATGAAATGTATTGTGCCTTAGTAGGACTGTAAACATTAGACTTTGTTTAGATTTATAGAAATATCTTTCTTCGTGGTATGGAAAGTGTGTATGACTTGTGTGATCATTGTATTACATATGTATCTTATTTTTCGAGGTGGTCTTTGATAATTGAGCCCAATGGGGTTTTGCTGTGGTGAAATAAAATAATTCTAAACAAAGTTATACCACAGGAAAACAAAGGTTGTAAAATGAGGCCAGAGAAGGGGGGGGGAGATCATGGGACTGATGTTGTAAATCACCAGAAGGACTCAGATTATTGGTTACTCGGTTGTCGGAAGTGAGTAGTTAAACACCACTCTGTTTTCCTCTTCTTTGTATATCTCTCTGTAGTCGATCCTTCGTTCTTGTGTTGAACAGGATCTTGACAGAATCAAGTCAATCTCACAAACCTTGTTGCGTGGTAAGATAGACCTTTGAACAGACTCGTCCATTGGGAATGGGGAGACACGGCCATTGGGAATGACCAATGGTAACTGGTAACTGACAGTTGAACTGGATCGTGTCAGAATTGCAGGAGGTAGTTAAATATTTGGAAACAGGGTCAGCCAAACACTGACAATGCTAAATTAATCTTGATCATTTGGAACTGTAGGAAGTAGTTAAAAACAATTGAATTCAGATCCAGTGATGTCACGGTGCTAAATAAGAAATAGTAAAACGTTAACATCATTATTATATTGTTGTAAGAATAAAGCATAAGAATATTAATGTTCTGTATGGAATAAGTGGTTGTGAATATAGTAGTGATAAGTGTGATAAATATATTAACTGTGATAAGCATATACGAAATGCAAGTAAGAAGAGTAAGAAATTGATTGAATTATGGCAAAAGTGGTGTGAGGAGGAACGGGATAAAACCATTTTGGCCAGTTGGCAAGATAATACAGTTAAATTATAAATAAATTTAATAAGTGGAGGTATTGAGACAAGAGTGTGCACACGAGAAGAATAAGCAACAGGAGAGAGAAAAGATTGAAAACAAGCAGGCAGGGGAATCTGCGGAAGAAAAAAAAATGACTGTGCAGTTCAATGGTTGGCCTTCAGTTAGCAGAGGGAGACGTAGGGCAGGCATGGGAAAATGATTGCAATTTGGCACCTCCACTTCCTTATCAGCCCCCGAGTCAAGCTCCACCCACACCACAATCCGAGCCCTAGTCATTGGTGACAGAAATTTACCCAAGCCAGAGTCAGGAACCGACAGTGCATCCACCTCAGGCATCTGACCCAAGAAGAAAGAGAAGCCCCAGTTTACAGACCCCGTAGCATGGCATACTAGGTGCCAGTCTAGAGACCAGGCGCGAGAAGGAAAGGGAGGAAAGGAGGTCACACAGTTGGGACTGTAGAAGGGAGCGCTTGGCTGAGAAAGCCAAACCCCAGAATCAAAAGGGAAGGTGCTGAAATAGACGGAATAAGAAAGCATCCTTTAGGCGCCAATATCCTGTCAGAACGGTCCCTAACCCCAGAGCCCTAATACCTCCTCCACCCAACGAACAAGACAACGGCGATACAGCCATGAATAATGTGTGGCTGCCGTGGAAACCACATGAGATGGCAATTTTGTTGGGAGTGCCTAATAAAAATCAGAATCCACAAGCTTTCATTGAATTTTTAAGAAAAACGATATACGTACATCACGCCGATTCCAGAGATTTATGGGTACTACTTCACCAAGTATTAACAGCAATTGAGTATATCAGATTCTTGGTTCACTTAACCTATGACAACCACGCAGCCCTAGAGGCAGCACACCCAGGGGCAGGTCATAATGAGGATCGATTACAGCTTATGTTGGCTGCCATGGGCCTCAGTCTCCAGCAGTCAATCGATATATCAAAGGATATGAAACCAGAGGAAGGAGAGGCTGCAGATTTTCTGGAAAGGTTTAAAACCATCTGGCAACCAGTCAGGTGACACTCAGTATCAGCAAGGAAATGGCTCGCCACAGTTTTGTGCTATGCTTATGAACTGCTTGCCTTCCAGCATCGCAATGGCCATTAAAACCAATAATATAGACTTGTCAGAGTCTTCATCGGCCCACACGTCAAGAGCTGCGAGGGCCTTTTGGAAAGACCATCCTAATGGAGACAGGGAAGCCCAGGTAAAGGCAAAAAACAAATATGTGATGAGAGAAACGCGAGAAGTTCCACCAGTGGCTGTCCCTGTCCGAATTGGCTAACAAATCCGGATGTTACCCTGTTTACAGATGGCAGCTCATCCATTATTGAAAAGGGAGAGTAGTTGTCAGGCTATGTGATTGTTAATCAGGAGGGAATGACCATTGAAGCGGCGTCTTTTGAGGCTCCCTTCTAGGCCCAGCTAGCCAAACTATTTGTGCTGACTAGAGCCTGCACCCTGGCAGAAGGACAATCTGCAAATATTTACATGGACTCCCAATATGCTTTTGGAGTGGTTCATGATTACGGACAATTACGGAAGAATCGGGGGTTTCTAACCTCTTCAGGGACAGTGATATCTCACAAAAATTGGTTTCTAATTTGCTACAGGCCATCCAGTTACCCAGTCAGCATGCTTTTATCAAAGTTAGAGCCCATACTATAGGCCAAATCCCCACAGACAAAGGAAATTACCTTGCCAACGAGGCAGCTAAGAAAGCTTTTAGGAGTCACCAAATTGTTGTGCCCCACATAATGAGGCAGACTAAAAATTCGACTAGGAATAAGTCACCCTTGAAAAAAGGAATGCCAACCATCAAATACAGGAGGACGCTCCTGGACAGGTAAAACAGCTGTGGCAGGACCAGGTTGTGTGTACAATCCTGTCACTAGCTTATGGGTTATGCCTGCCGCCCAGACTTGCATATCTGACAAGCTTGTGTTGTGGGTTATTGAATGTGTACACTTTGCAACTCATTGTGGGGCCAAGGCCATAAGTGATATACTTTTAGAGACCTGGTGGCATTTGAAACTTCTGGACTGGTCCCAGCGTATCAGGCAGCGATGTCTGATTTGTCAGCAGCATAATCCAGGTAAGGGCTTGCCCTCTATCGCTGCAGACGCCTCTACCGTTGTAAAAATATTGTTACGCGAAATCATACCGCGATTCGGTGTTCATACGTGTTTAAGTTCAGATAATGGTCCTCATTTTATTTCTGCTGTAAACAAAGAAACGTGCCAACAAGTACAGATACATCAACAGTTCCATCGTGCGTATCAACCTCAGGCCACCGGATTGGTGAAATGGGCAAAACCAGACTTAGCAAATTTAGTGGCACAGACTGGCTTAACATGGTTAAAACTGCTTCCTGTAGCTCTTTTTCAGACACGCACAACACCTTCTGGTACGGCCAGACTAATGCCTGCGGAAATCATATATGGTCGACCTTTATGGACGCCATGGAATGACCATGCCCCCACAGCAATCCATTTCCACCAGTTGACTGAGGAAATTACATCCTATTTAATCCGTGATTTGCAAACTTCTCATTCACAGGTCAGGGCTGCATATGGTGAGGCGTCAGCACTCAAAGTTCCATCTAATGTTGAGCCATGTTGCTATGTGCTTGTCAGGAACTGGACACGTAAGCACTTGGACCCAAATTGGGATGGTCCCTTCCAGGTCATCCTCACCACTCCGACCGCTGCCAAGGTCGAGGGTCATGCTGCATGGGTTCATCTGCACCACTGCAAATTGATTGGGAAGCCCAATCAAAAGGAGGAGAAGAGTAATTTTATATTCAGAGTTTTTTAGTTTTTACATTTCTGCTTTGCTTGGGAGTTGTATCCTTATAAGTTTAGTTTTGAATCTTAACAAGTTTAGTTTTGAATTCTTTTTTTGCTATATGGTTAAGAATATACGACTGATTACTGGACTGACAGACTGAAGGACGTTTAAAATAATTGTTTAAGCTAATTAAGTAAGAAATTAGCTTTTTCTTAGCCTTTGCATATTCCAGATAAATTAAAATGGGGCGATTCATCCTGCTATGCATCCTGATGCTACTACAGATGGAGGAAAATCTGTAGTAGATGCCTTTGGATCCAGGAACGTCACCAAGATTGACTATTGCAATGCAATTGACCACTGTGTCAGCCCAATCGGCAGGTAGATAACTGACACCTGGGGGAATTACCCTGTTGGTTTCAGGAGTGCAAATTTGACTTTTTCAGCAGACGGAATACTTTGGAAGACTACTCGGCAAAGGAACATTTGTATGATGGATCGAGAAGCATTAGAAGTCTACCCTTGTTTACAGGAGAAAGAACATGAGAAAAAACATGGGGAAAAACGGGCATTGGAAGAAACAGACTTTGGAAGATACAAGCCCATAATGAACTATTTGTAAAGGACAAATTGTGTCTTACCTTGCTATGAAATCAGTTAGTAGCCTATTTGGAGTGTCTACAGAGTGCAGGAGGACTGAACGGTTAGTAAGGTGTCACGGTGTGGTCAGTTCCGGTCAAAACTGTCACCGACTGTTTGCCACTACCTCGTGATAATGGACTTTCTTACCCGGGTCGTGAGGACAAGACTTATGCGGTGTACTATCAGAAATGCGCCTGTTCTCTTTACAGGATAGATATGCCTTAGACTACCTGTTGGCCCGTGAGGGAGGGATGCGTGTTATTGTGAAAGACAGATGTATGATGGGAATTCAGGACAGAACTATTAACATCACCAAACATGAAAATGACATTATTATCCTGCTCAATGGGGTGGAGGATATTGAATGGGGAGACTGGGGATTTGGGGGATTATATAATTGGATCATTAGAATGGCCATATATGCAGCAATAGTGGCTTTGTGTTTGTTCGTGGGAATTACTATTGTTAAATGTATTCAGGCCCGTATGAAGCTTTTCAAAAAGGGGGGTGGCATGACAGGATTACAAACATTTTAAGTGAAATGATGTGCGCGCAGCGCACATCACGAGCGCAAACCCCCTCGCGGCCGGGGTCCAGGGCCCACGTAAGGGGTTTTAGATGTTCTAGGGTTTTAGATGCTCTCTGGTGCATTCTGAGCCTTATTTTGGAGTATTTCTGCACCAAATTTTCAGAAATAATTTTGGTTGAGTCAGGAGTAATGAGTGGGTGGAATGGGATGATTGGGGTCACTGTTGTACACATTTTTTTTTAAATCAAGAATTGTTGTCCTTGTTTTAATAATCAAGTTGAACTGTTGAAAAATGTTATGTAAAATAAAATAAAGGAGCATGCAAAAACTGCAAACAATATACTGTAAGTTTTTGCAGTAAAGAAAAACTTTTTTTAGAAAATGCTTTGTTTGTTAATTTGATTGCCTGTTAATGTTAGACAGTGTTAGTGTGTGCGGTACACCTTTAATGGTGCTCCTGACCTAACAACCTCACATCACATCAATGTCAACATGGAATAATGATGCGAATACTACATTTAGTTCGACTTCAATTTCCATCATGAAAATTGAAGTCAAACTAAATGGTGCATTGCATTACTACGAAAGCTTTCAAACTAACCTATTTTACTGTCATGCTATTATAACAATTCTAGTTCCTTGATGACTCATAAACAAGATCACAAATCACATTTTGAATTCTCAAACACAATGCGATTGTAAATAATTGCAGAGCTGCCAAATTTCACCGAGCATTTCCGTATTTTGATGGCTGAAAATCAGTATTTTGTTGGGGAAATTGGTATTTCTCACATAAATGTAATCGAACGTACTGCACAGAAACTGGATTTTTGAAAATCAGTATTTTACATGCAACCTCAAGTATTCTCAAATATTAGTATGGAATTTATAATTCTTGATTTTGATTCCATAACATAAAAATATATAACATAACATAAATTTCACAATTCTTTGGTTTACCAAACAATCAAACATGCTGGCATGATGCTGCATAATCATTCAGGTGCTTCTGGTAAATGTCACATAAAGGTGAGTAGCATGGTAAGTACAATTTTAAAAAAATCACCCAGTGTTACTATTGTTGTGCCAAGTTGACTAGCATGACTGTAATTAGTTCTTAGTTCACTGTCACTCAGCATGCTGGCATGATTTTGCAAAATCATTCAGGTGGTCCTGAATGTATATTGCCATTTACCACTACTTCTACTAATGCAAGGGCTTTCATTGGCCTTAGTCTACATGCCATCCCTGGTTCCACGAATATAGCACCAGTTTATCCAGCATGGCAGTCCTCAGTTTGTTAATGCTGTCAAAGCATGTGTCGTTCCGCAGTACACTGATGTAGGTGGCCCTTCTTCTACCTCTTCTTGCAGTGCCCTGTTTAGTCTCCAAAACTGTGACTTTATCTTTAATGGCAGTCCTCAGTTCGTTAACGCTGTCCAAGGCCTGTGTCACTCCGCAGCTAGTACACTGATGTATATAGCCCGACTTCTACCTCTTCTTGCAGTGCCCTGTTTGGGCTCCCAAAGTGTAAGGGGATTAGCAGACACTTCATGGTTCCTCTCACAGACTTTGACAACACTCGTGGCAGACCACCATATATTGCCATTTAGCCATAAATCACATTTTCCAGTTCCATTTTCCAAGAATGTAATTGTGCAAACCTAGTCACCACTTTGTCCAAGTCATGGCCAAAGTCATAGTGAATGTACATTAAGGCGAGTGCAGACAGCCTGTCATTACTCATGGAAGTCCTGGTTTTTGCTTCTTCGCGGATGTGAAAACGCGTTTGGCCTCGTTGGCTGGATCAAAGTAAGATGCCGAACGAGATCTCACCCACTGCAAGCATGCCGCCCGAGGCGAGCATCTCTCTGCTGCTCAGGCTCATGACCAAAGGTCCCAGCTACCTCCACAGTCAAATGGAGGGGGACAGGTAGGGTGGGCAGAGCGCCGTGGAGAAACTGGCCGTTGACAAGGCCAAGCACTTAAAGAGTCAGACGGCAAGGGGACACAAAGTAGGGCCCAATGGTTTGGGCAGCTCTGCCTCAGAGGAAGGCAGCAGCAGTGGGGCCAGCAGCAACATGAAGACTTACCTGGTCTCCAGCAGCACCGGGCTGGGGCTCCCACCTGACATTGTGCGTCGCTCCAGCTCCAAGAGGCAGCTCAGGTCTGACTCGATGGTCATGTACCGCAGAAGTGCGAGTACATGCGGGGAGCAGCGGCCACCAGCCAGCTGCAGCCGCAGTTTCAAGGGTGGTGGCAGCCTGGTCCGGCAGCTGCTGCCCGGCTCTAGCGGCCGTGGCGACAAGCAGCATGGGATGGCAACGGGAGCAGCAACATCGGAATGGGGAGAATTAGCAGAGGGTACAGAGGCTGCAGCACCCCAGGGTGCATAAGTAACCACACCAGCAGCACTCCAGGGTTCACAAGTAACCACACCAGCAGCACTCCAGGAAGAAACAGCAGCCTCGCCAGCAATACCCCAGGATGCACAAGGAACTACACCAGCAGCACCCAAGGGTGCACGTAACCACTCCAGCAGCGCCCCAGGAAGCAACAGACGCCACACCAGCAGCATCGCAGGGTGCACAAGTAACCACGCCAGTAGCGCACAGAGAGGCAGCAGGTCGTCCCAAGGAGCCGCTCAAGCAGCAGGTTGATGAAGGTGCTCGCATTCCGACCTCAGCTGCCGCTTTTCCCGAGCCTGCTCTGGCTTGGACAGTTTCTTCTAGCACTGCGAACTCGAACCCGAGGTGATCGAGAACCTGCCCATTATATTGTGGGTGGGATTTAGAACGTATTTAGATGTGTTTTGAGCTAGGTTTCTTGCGCAGAAACTTAGTTTCTAGTTTAGTTTAGGACCAGCATGGAGAAGATTTACCCTTTGACTATGCGAAGTGTAACTGAGACACGAGGAGTTTTCTAACGTTTAATGTAATAAGATGGAGTTCGATGAAGTTTAGTGTACGAATCGGAAGAAGTTTGGATGCACCTAATTGTTTTTCATCAACAATAAATAATTTATTAATCAAAGGAATGTGTTTTGAAGACTTATCTGTGAAGAAGCTCTGAAGGTCTCCGACGGTGAGATCACATGCGTATAAAGACATTCCCCTTAACCATGTAGTCCATTTAGCGGCTAGAGGGAGTAATCTCTTGAACGATATAAAAATCTGCTGCTACATCTACTACCCTTTGTATTTGGAAAGGCAAAGATTAATTAGGTCCATTCAGCATTGCATTGTGCATAGGAAATCAAATCTCACAAATTTGATTGAGTTCTTCCAAAATGTGACCGAGGGGATTGATGAAAGAAGAGCAGCAGATACTGCCTACACAAACTTGAGCAGGATCTTCAACAACATCTCTCATGTAAGTCTGCTCCGGAATATTAAAACAGACATGATCCAGGATGATCAAGCCAATTGAATACTAAATTATCTTAGCAGCAGAAAGTACAGGGTGGTAGTGCAGGGCTTTTTTTTAAAAAACAGTTGAGGGTTATAACCAATGATATGCCATGGGGATCAGTGCTGGGGCCTCTACTGTGTGTCATACATAATGATTCGATGAGAATGCGAGTGGCACTGCAGTAGAATTGCTTCCTTACAACGGCTTCCTGACTATGGGTGCCATCAGTACAGAGTTAGTATGCTCTCTTTGTGACTGCGTGGGTTTCTCCAGGTGCTCCGGTTTCCTCCCACCCTCCAAAGACATACAGTTTGTAGGTTGTCTTCGGTAAGATCGTAAATTGTCCTGTGTGTGTTGGATAGTGTCAGTGTCAGTGTTGACACGGTGAGCCAAAAGGCCTGTTTCCGCACTCTCTCTCTCTAAAATCTAATGCAGGTGGTATGATTAGCAAGTTTTCAGAGGAAAACAAAATTGGTGGCAAAGTGGACAGTAAAGGGCCTGTCCCACTTAGGTGAATTTTTGGGTGATTATCATATTCGTGGCAGGTCGCTGAAAAAACGGCGACTGGACCCGCCCTTGACAATGTCTACGACAAGCTACCACCATCTACCACCTAATCGACGTCAAGCAACCGATAACTGGCGACCCATTAAGACTTACACCAACGACAAGCTTTGACAAAACAGGCAACAACCTACAACAACCGAAATCAACCTACATCCATTTTAGATCATGAAAGCTCACTAAACCCAAAAGATCAACTATCCATGTCCCCCACTGATAGATGTTGCCAAGCCTGATGAGTCACTCCAGAACTTTGTGGTTTACACGAAGATTTGGGATGTCATGTTAATGTCATACAAACTGTTTGTCAGGCTGCAGAGGAAGTGCTGTGTGCATTTGGGGTTGCAAAACTATAGGTTGGATATGATTTAGGGTACAGAAACAATTTACAAGGGTATTAACTGTTTTGATTCTTGGAGTCTTTCGCCCAGAATGAAGGAGGCCAGGGGATGACCTTACATAGAAAATAGGTGCAGGAGGCCATTCGGCCCTTCGAGCCAGCACCACCATTCAATATGACCATGGCTGAACATCCGCTATCAATAACCCGTGCCTGCCTACTCCACATATCCCTAGACTCCACTAGCCCCTAGAGCTCTATCCAACTCTCTTAAATCCATCCAGTGATTTGGCCTTCACTGCCCTCTGTGGCAGGGAATTCCATAAATTCACAACTTTCTGGGTAAAAAAGTTTTTTCTCACCTCAGTCTTAAATGACCTCCCCTTTATTCTAAGACTGTGGCCCCTGGTTCTGGACTCACCCAATATTGGCAACATTTTTCCTGCATCTAGCTTGTCCAGTCCTTTTATAATTTTATATGTTTCATGTAGATTGATGTTGCATGTTAACCAATCACACACAAGCCAGCATCTCTAACTCCACCCCATTGTAATACTTATACTAACACTTGTTTCCAGCACGGGCAACTGGTGCAGCCAGGATGTACTGACAACTAACCATCCTTTATGCTGTTAAGTTTCAGTGCTGATTAAAGATGTATTTGAATCGCATACTGAGTCTGGTGTCCGTTTACAGTTTAGACATGCTAGAGGCAGGAAACATGTTCCCGATGTTGGACAATTGCAGAACCAGGGGCCACAGTTTAAGAATAAGGGGTAAACCATTTAGAACGGAGACAAGGAAACACTTTTTCTCAAAGAGAGTGGCGAGTGTGGAATTCTCTGCCTCAGAGGGCGGTGGAGGCTGGTTCGCTGGATACTTTCAAGAGAGCTAGATAGGGCTCTTAAAGATAGCGGAGTCAGGGGGTATGGGGAGAAGGCAGGAACGGGGTACTGATTGGGGATGATCAGCCATGATCACATTGAATGGCAGTGCTGGCTCGAAGGGTCGAATGGCATACCTCTGCACCTATTGTCTATTTTTGCCTAACACCCTATATTTATTCTGCAGGTCAAGCTTTATAGCGCTCCTATAGAATTGTTTTTAATTTACAAAGGATATAAAGTAGGTACGTTACAAAACTTGCAGTTCTGCCACTCTCAGTGTGCGCGACTTTGGCGCCTTTCAGAGGGGGCGGGTTTAAAATGCCGTTTTTCTCTTGACAATTCAAATCGATCGATCTTCGGGGATTTCGTTGCTAAAGAGAAATCGCTCCGACATGATGTTTTATGAAGGTATTTTAAAACTACGCTAGATCATTTATTAGCAAGAGTAATTTAAAAATCATCTTCTAAAGCCGACAACGGGACGGATTTTATGTAGGGGATAAAAGGTACAGAGTTTATTTTTACATAAAAACGTGGTTCTTAGGAAGCCTTTAATCAAATTTTCATTTTGCGAAAAGGGAACAAAAAATATGTACGAACCGGCAGTATTTTTCCTGCCAAATGTGGATTAAATTCACCGCAAACCGCAACGTTCCAATCCACCGCGTTCCACTAAAACCCACTCACAAGTTGATTTAAATGCCCATTAATTTTTTAAGGGAATTAAACACTAAATTCCTTCCATTTGGCCTATAAATTAATGAAAATGAGATTTAAAAATCATGTTATATTGTGAATTATTGTGTGAATGTTATTTGGACACAGGCAATTTAAAAATGTTTATCTTTTCTTAAGAAATGGATAGATGTTTAGAGCTAGTAATTGAATTTTGTAATTAGCTACAATTAGGTAACTAACTAATTATAGGCTTTAAAATCAGTTCATCCAAGTAAGATTGTTTCATATTTGTTGCAGAATGCTTCAATCTATAGTAACTGAAAATGTCATGGAGTGCTCTTAATTTTTAAGAAAGTTATGGACTTTTGACTGTCCTAGATCACAGCTTTTGAGTTAAGTCAATGGAAAGGCAATGGGGAACAAGATGCTAATTTCAGAGTATGAAAATGGCCATATCTTTTTAATACTGAAGATATGAAAGTGAATTAGGTGTCAAATTAAACTTCTTTTTATGCTTTATCTGATGGGATAAATTGCAGACTTGATTTTTAAAATCTCAAAATTTTGTAGCATCGCTATACAAAGGACATTTATTATCACATACACCAATGGTGTAGTGAAATTTGACTTGCCATTGCAAATGTATGTATTGTTTTCCTTTTATCTGCTTTAAAATCAACAGAAGCCTAAAGTTAAGTGAGGGCTGGTACTTCATTTGACATGACGACATAAGCAAGTTCAGTATTCTGAATTATGTAAGGAATCATGGGATTTGTCAAAGGTCATTCACCATAAAGAAAAAGCGAACGGAGCGCTGGCTGAAGAAACTTTGTATAAATTCTTATAAATTAATTGATTCCAGACAGGAACACAACGATGATAGTTTGAGTCGAATTTCACTATTCTGCTAATTTTAAGGCAATGGAATTCGCAGCCTCATGTATGAATACAAATGAGCAATGAAATTCTCGATTCAAGAGAGACATCCGTAAATGGTCAAACTCTTCATCCCCCCCCCCCCCCCCAAAGGAACAGGTAGCGAGAGAGCGGGGTGTAACAGCAAGAGAGGGGCAGATGCGAGTGGGACACATGGGAGAGCGCACACACAGGTCCGCGCCTAATCCACAGCCAGGATCGAACCCAGGCCCCCGGCTGCCGAACCACCACAGCACCGCCCCGTCCCCAGCCCAGCAGCATCTCAACAGCACCGGGTCCGATCCCGACCACGGACGAACACGATCTCGTACTCACCAAAGCATAAAGCAATAAAAACAAAATAATCTTAGCTTTTAACAAAGGAACAATGAAGACAACTAATTCATAGTTTGAAAGCAGCATTTTCTTACCTAGAAGAATTAAAGCTGGAAATGAAGGTGTATATGTATACGGCTCCACTGCTTTCCAGCAATATTTGTGCAGTGACCTTTGACCTGGGCATGCAGTCGGAATACCGAACTCGCTTATTAGGCATACCTAGCAATAATGTTCTGACACTGGCAAATGTTAAGTGGATCCGAGGTGGCAACATTCGAGCTGGTAAATGTTCTCGTTATACCTGGCAAGACTGATGTTATTAATTATTAACAGTTCAATATGCTTTTAGTTCACTTTTCTTTTAAGATGTTCCATTACAGCATGAAAAAAGATTCCAGTGAATTAAGTTTAAAGAGAGCATGGGAATTGGAAGGGACGCAACTTCCAGATGTTGAACCATCATAATTCCTCAACAGCGAGATGGAGTTTTATTGTGATATCACATAGCATATGCAGAGCACAAGAATTATATACTTTGGCATTAGTCTGACTGATATTGGAAGTGGGCTAGCAATGTTTAAATTTTAAAAGACACAATCTATGAGGATTTAATCAAGCCAATTATAGTGCTGAGTGGTTAAAAAAAAGACAAAATTGGAAATGTTGGAACATTTTTTTATATCACTTAAAAAAAAATACATTTTCATTAGAAGCAAACACATATTATGGTAAAAACATTTCATATGTATCAATATACATTATTAATATTATCAATTGTGGATTCATTCTGCTAATTTTTTAAAATATAGGTAGAAAGTAAGAAAGAAAAAAACACAAATGTCAAGATAAAAAAAAGAACGGAATGATTTACTAATAGTACATCATTGGAGATCGTTTCGAAGATTATAAAGTATAACTTTTCATCTAATCCTGAGTTCAAGTTTCAGTTAGGTTCCCGTGCCGAACCAATCTACCCTTTCAAATAATCGATGAATGAAGACCATATTCTAACAAAAAGTTCTTGTTTGTCCATTAAGACAAATCTGATTCTTTCCAGGTGTAGGGTCTCCGACATATCCATAATCCACACTTTAATTGTGGGGGTTTCCAAAATGTCTTTGGAAAGACATTTCAAAGGGCCTTTATAGGGCCTTTCCAAAATGTTAATATTAATTTCTTCCCAGTTATTATACCGTAGTCTAGAAAGTTTATTTGGCTTGTTGTGAGTGTTAGACTTTGCTCTGGTATTCCAAGTATTATTAGTTTTGAGTCGGGATCCAATTTAGTATTAACTTCAGAAATTATTCTAAAAGTATCAATCTGGAAATTTTTTATTTTTATACAATTTGCAAAAGTATGTGTTAAGTTAGCCTCTAGATGCTGACATTTATCGCAGAAAGGAGAGATGTGGGAAAATTCTATTTAGTTTCACTTTAGAGTAGTGTAATCTGTGTAATACTTTAAATTGTATTAAAGCATGTATGGCATTTAACGAGCATTGATGTGTATATTGTAGACTTTTGTCCCAAATATCTTTTGTTATAGGTTGGCCTAATTCATTTTCCCATGTATGTCTACACGATTCCATCGATGGGACCTCACTATCTAAGAGGGTATTATAAATATAAGTTGTTAATTTTTCTGCATTAAGATGTTTATTCAAACATTCATCAAGGATTTCTGGTTCCCTACTCCTATAATCTTGTGCATTAGATAATCTCTAAGTTGTAGATATCTAAAAAAAATCATTTGAGTGTAGTCCATAAATGTGTTGTAACTCCTGAAATGAAAGAAAAGTGCCTTATAACCATATAACAATTACAGCACAGAAACAGGCCATCTCGGCCCTTCAAGTCCGTGCCGAACAACTTTTTTCCCTTAGTCCCACCTGCCTGCACTCATACCATAACCCTCCATACCCTTCTCATCCATATGCCTATCCAATTTATTTTTAAATGATACCAACGAACCTGCCGCCACCACTTCCACTGGAAGCTCATTCCACACTGCTACCACTCTCTGAGTAAAGAAGTTCCCCCTCATGTTACCCCTAAACCTCTGTCCCTTAATTCTAAAGTCATGTCCTCGTGTTTGAATCTTCCCTATTCTCAAAGGGAAAAGCTTGTCCACATTAACTCTGTCTATCCCTCTCATCATTTTAAAGACCTCTATCAAGTCCCCCCTTAACCTTCTGCGCTCCAGAGAATAAAGACCTAACTTACTTAACCTATCTCTGTAACTTAGCTGTTGAAACCCAGACAACATTCTAGTAAATCTCCTCTGTACCCTCTCTATTTTGTTGACATCCTTCCTATAATTGGGCGACCAAAACTGCACACCATACTCCAGATTTGGTCTCACCAACGCCTTGTACAATTTTAACATTACATCCCAGCTTCTATACTCAATGCTCTGATTTATAAAGGCTAGCATACCAAAAGCTTTCTTTACCACCCTATCTATATGAGATTCCACCTTCAAGGAACTATGCACGGTTATTCCCAGATCCCTCTGTTCAACTGTATTCTTCAATTCCCTACCGTTTACCATGTACGTCCTATTTTGATTTGTCCTGCCAAGGTGTAGCACCTCACATTTATCAGCATTAAACTCCATCTGCCATCTTTCAGCCCATTTTTTCCAACTGGCCTAAATCACTCTGTAGACTTTGGAAATCCTCTTCATTATCCACAACACCCCCTATCTTGGTATCATCTGCATACTTACTAATCCAATTTACCACCCCTTCATCCAGATCATTGATGTACATGACAAACAACAAAGGACCCAACACAGATCCCTGAGGCACCCCACTAGTCACCTGCCTCCAACCCGACAAACAGCCATCCACCATTACTCTCTGGCTTCTCCCATTCAGCCACTGTTGAATCCATCTTGCTATTCCTGCATTTATACCCAACAGTTGAACCTTCTTAACCAACCTTCCATGAGGAACCTTGTCAAAGGCCTTACTGAAGTCCATATAGACAACATCCACTGCTTTACCCTCGTCAATTTCCCTAGTAACCTCTTCAAAAAATTCAAGAAGATTAGTCAAACATGACCTTCCAGGCATAAATCCATGTTGACTGTTCCTAATTAGACCCTCTTTATCCAGATACTTATATATATTATCTCTAAGTATCTTTTCCATTAATTTGCCCACCACTGAAGTCAAACTAACCGGTCTATAATTGCTAGGTTTACTTTTAGAGCCCTTTTTAAACAATGGAACAACATGCGCAGTACGCCAATCCTCGGGGACTATTCCCGTTTCTAATGACATTTGAAATATTTCTGTCATAGCCCCGGCTATTTCTACACTAACTTCCCTCAATGTCCTAGGGAATATCCTGTCAGGACCTGGAGACTTATCCACTTTTATATTTTTCAAAAGTGCCAGTACTTCTTTTACTTTGAAACTCATAGTATCCATAGCTACTCTACTAGTTTCCCTTACCTCACATAATTCAATATCCTTCTCCTTGGTGAATACCGAAGAAAATAAATTGTTCAATATCTCCCCCATCTCTTTTGGCTCTGCAGATAGCTGTCCACTCGGTCTCTCCAATGGACCAATTTTATCCCTTGTTATCCTTTTGCTATTAACATAGCTGTAGAAACCCTTTGGATTTGCCTTTCTTATATAGATGTCCCATCTTTTTAATTCCATAATTTTTTCCATTATGTGAAATCTTTATCCAATATGGAAGGTTTAAATAAGGGATTGTTTACAATAGGAAAACAGAGTGATCTATTTTCCAATTTTAAAGCCTTTTTTAATTGTTTCCAGATTTGTATGCCACTATGTATTTATAGGGTTTTCCCTATAGGTTTTTTTGTGCAATTTTGTGGGTGCAAACATAATCAAACCAATTTCAATAGGGAACAAATCTTCCTTTTCCATCCTTAACCAGTCTGGTTGCTGATCCATTTTTGTCAGCCACAAATTCATGTTTTTAATATGGACTGCCCAAAAATAAAATGAAAAAAAATGGTAAAGCCAAACCTCCATTAGTCTTTGATTTACATAAATGTTTTTTGCTTATTCTATGATTCTTATAATCCCAAATGAAACTTGTAACAATGGAGTAGACTTTTTTAAAAAACATATTTCGGGATATATATCGGGATTAACTGAAATAGGTTCAGAAATTGCGGCAAAAATATTATTTTTATAGCATTAATTCTACCAAACATTGAAATGGGGAGTGTTTTCCAATACTGAATATTCTTATTTAGTTTATTCAGTAAAGTTGGGAAGTTTGATTTGAAGAAGTGTCTTAGTTACATAAATTCCTAAATATTTAAATTTTTCCTTAACTATTTTAAAAGGGGATTGTTGTAGTGTATGTAAACTAAGTTCCGTTGTTGGCATGATTTTGCTTTTATTCCGGTTAATTCTATATCCTGAAAACTGACCAAATTGAGTTATTGGATTTAGTAGGTTTGGAATGCTAGTTTCTCGCTTTGTAATATATATTAATGCATCATCTGCATATAAGAATTTATTCATTGTATCTTTAGTATTATGCCCGTGTATTTCTGGATGAGCTCTAATACTCTATGCTAATGGTTCAATTGCAAGAGCGAATAATAATGGGGATAGCGGGCATCCTTGTCTACAACCTCTAGGAACATTAAATTTAGTTGATAACATTTGGCTTGTTAATATTCTAGCTGTTGGGTTAGAATATAAAAGTTTAACCCATATACAGTACTTCTCTCCCAACTGAAAATTTTCCATCACTGAAAATAAAAATGCACCATTTTACCTGATCAAATGCTTTTTCAGCATCTAGCGAGGTAATTGCTCAGTCTGCATTAGCAATTCTATTTGAGTATATAATATTAAATAGTCGTCTCAAATTGTAAAATGGGTAATGCTTTGGTATAAAACCCGTTTGGTCGGGGTTATTAATTTGTTAATCACTAAACTCAATCTATGAGATAGGATTTTAGTTAATATTTTCTGATCAGTATTTAAGAGAGCTATTGCTCCATATGAACCTGGGTCTTCAAGATCCTTTTCAGTTTTTGGTATAAGTATTATTGTAGATTCGTTTAAAGTTTCTGGGCGTTTCTGTTGAGTGTAAACGTGTTTATACAAAATCTGTAAACGTGGGGAAATCAGATCATAATTTTTTTAATAAAATTCAGAGCTTAGGACATCAGGGCCTGCGGCCCCTCCGTTTTTTTTTAAAGATCTAATTGACTCTTCGATATCTTTTACCGTTATTTCAGCACCCAACCATTCTCGCTCTTTCAGATCTAAACCCGTAAGATTACATTTCTGTAAAAATGCCTCCATTCCTGTTGATTGTTCTGTAACTTTAGTTGAGTACAGTTTTTGATTGTATTGTGAAAATCTGTCTTTGGGTAGCGTTAATATTTCTCCCTTGACGGATCTCATTTTATAAATTGTTTTTTCCCCCGTCCAGTTTACAAAGCTGGCGTGCTAACAGTTTTTTATCACCAAATTCAAAGTTTAATTGTTTTGTATGTTGATAAAAGTTTTATAACTTGGTCTGAGTATATTTTATTTAACTTATATTTCAGTGCTGCAATTTTATTGTGTTTTGCCATAGAAGGTGCTACTGCGTCTTATGTCTAATTGCCTTTTTTCCATTTCCAATGTCTGTTGTTTAGCCCTATTCTCTTTATTAAGAAATGCCTGGGAGGAGATTAATGCTCCTCGTACAAATGCTTTAAATGTTTCCCAAAGAAGGGAAGCAGAAGATCCAGGAAGGTCATTAGCTTCGAAAAACATTAATCTGTTTAACAAGGTAATCATGACATAACTTTTCATTTAAGATTTGGGGGTTAAGTCTCCATTGTGTCTGCTTCTCGGCCATTCCGTTTAGTTTAATCATAAATGTTAGTAGAGCATGGTCCGAGATTATAATATTATGATATTGCGAGTTGTAGGTGAATGGAATAAGTTTAGAGTCTCCTAAGAAATAGTCTATCCTTGAATAAGTTTTATGCACCGGTGAATAAAATGAATATTCTCGTCCGGATGGATTTTCAATTTTCCAGACATCCTTGATGTTGGTAGTATTAATATATGAGTTTAGAAATTCACTTGACTGAGATATTAATTTTCTTTGAGTTGATGATCTGTCTAAATAAGAATCTAGTGTACAATTTAAGTCTCCACCAATTATTAAGTTATATTGTGCACATTCCGGGATAGTATTGAATATCCTCTTGAAAAACAATGCGCTATCAAAATTTGGTCCATATACATTAAGAGTCACTTTTTTAAAAATATAACTCACCTACTAATACAATATATCTGTCAATATCTTCTATAGTTGATAAGTTTAAAAGGTATACCTTTACGGATTAATATTGCAACCCCTCTAGATTTATGTGAGAATGAAGAGTGATACGTTTTAGCAATCCATTTTGCATTCAATCTGTGTTGCATTTCCTTTTTAAGATGTTTCCTGGAGGAATATTATATCTGTTTTAAGCGATTTTAAATGAGCTAATACTTTACCTCTCTTGATGGGTTAATTAATTCCCTTAACATTCCAACTACAGAATGCAATTCCTTCACCCCCAGTTTTCATATTTACGTCTTGCAAACTATAATTAAGGTGGTTAAGTTTTTAAGTTATAATTAAGTTATAAATTAAGTTTTAAATTATAATTAAGTTTTGGTCTCCAAATCTGAGGAAAGACATTCTTGCCATAGAGGGGGTACAGAGAAGATTCACCAGACTGATTCCTGGGATGTCAGGACTTTCATATGAGGAAAGATTGGATAGACTCGGCTTGTACTCGCTGGAATTTAGAAGATTGAGGGGGGATCTTATAGAAACTTACAAAATTCTTAAGGGGTTGGACAAGCTAGATGCTGGAAGATTGTTCCCGATGTTGGGGGAGTCCAGAACAAGGGGTCACAGTCTAAGGATAAGGGGGAATTCCTTTAGGACCGAGATGAGGAAAACATTCTTTACACAGAGAGTGGTGAGTCTCTGGAATTTTCTGCCACAGAAGGTAGTTGAGGCCAGTTCATTGGCTATATTTAAGAGGGTGTTAGATGTGGCACTTGTGGCTAAAGGGATCAGGGGGTATGGAGAGAAGGCAGGTACGGGATACTGAGTTGGATGATCAGCCATGATCACATTGAATGGCGGTGCAGGCTCGAAGGGCCGAATGGCCTACTCCTGCACCTATTTTCTATGTTTCTATGGTCTATGATAGAGCAAATGGTTCAACACATTAAACCCTACCTTACGCCCGAAAATCAGGTGGATGAATTTTAGATCTTGTAGATTTTCCTCTCGGACATATCTCCTTAAATAAAACTTATAATTCCATTCAAAATAAAATTTTTATTATATAAAATAGAAAAAGTAAAAAGGTATTATATTAGTAAAGTGTAAAAGAAAGAAACTACATCTTTCCTTAAAAGAAAAGTTTCAATTTCAATTAAAAAAACAATATATGGGGAGGGGAAACAATAGTTATATTCCATTAGTGGAATAATTAATAGTCTCAAAGTTAAATATTAGTCTCATATAGCAAAAATATTAGGCAAAGATTAGTTAAAAGAAAACACCTCCTAAATTGTTATGAATAAATCGCCTGAATCACACATAATTCATCCTTTTAGCTAATTCTAAGTTGATCCAGTTAACAATAATAATTAGTTATCATGATTAGTAATAATTAGTACTAACATATACATATTATATATCAATAGCCAGTTAACTACTCAATTCTCATTGTAAATTCTATACAGTCCTTAAGTATAGCAATTTAAAGTTTCATTTCATAACAATATCCGGTATCGTCAGGTGTATGTTGAGTGTTATTCAATCCTCGGTCTCACCCTCGCTCTCGATGTTCTCAATGTTCTTGATGTTCTGGGCGAATTCAAGGGCGTCTGTGTGTTTGATGAAGAAATATTCCTTCTTGGCGTAGGTGATTCTCAGTGTTGCGGGGTACATCAGTCCATATCTCAGGTTTTTTATATTCTTAAGTATTCTTCTTGTGTCCGTAAACAGTGCTCTTTTCTTGGCGACCTCCACAGGGTAATCTCGAAATATACTGATCTTATCTCCTTCAAATACGAGATTTCTGCTGCAAACAATTTTCTTCATCATATCATCCAAAACATGATCATATTGCACCTTCACTATCAGTTGTCTTTTGGGGGGGGCGGCATCCGCCCTTGGACGGCGTCTCAATGCTTTGTGTGCCCGAGCAAGTAAAGGTGCTTGATCCAGATTTAAATATTTTTTCAATAGATCAAGGAGTCAAAAAGAGTCAAAAGTCAAAAGAGTTTATTGTCATGTGTCCCTGACAGGACAATGAAAATCTTTCTTTGCATAGCACAACAGAACATAGTAGGCATTGACTACAATTATATACGTAAATACACACATGAATTAATAAATTAATAAAGTGCAAATAACAGATGGAGGGATATTAATGTTCAGAGTTCCGAGCTAAGATCTGCAGCAAATTCACGGGGGTCATGGTTCCCCTCTCTGCCTTCCCGAACACCCACAATTCTTAGATTCTGGCGTCTCTGACGTCCCTCCAAGTCAATACATTTCAGTTATTTTATGCAATAAGTCTGATAAACACTTGTTCTCTGAGAGAAGCTTTCTTGTAGTTTTAGAGCTTGTTTCAGCAATTTCCTCTAATTCAATTAGTTTTATGTTGTTTATCTAGTGCCCGGGAAATGAGATCCAACTTTGAATTAAATCTGGATTCAATCAATTTCAATTTAGCATTTACCTCTTCATTTTTTTGATTAAGATTTTCTTCCATGTGTTAACTTCCAGGTGTCCAGTACCTCATGTACTGAGGCTATGACATCTTTAATTTCTTTTAAAAAAAAATTCAATTCTTCCTTGAAGTTCTGTTTGAGTTTTTTTTAAATCCTTCCATTATATTTGTGACTTCTTGTGCGAGGAAACTTCTTAGTTCTTCTACTTCTGTGTTTTTCTTCTTTGAGATCTCTTCTTGGGACGATGTTAAAACTGAGCCTGAGGCTTCAGTCAGGCCTACTTCTCTGCCCTTACCGGCTTTTCTCATCTTGGGGTGGGGGGGGGGTATGTTGTGCAGACATACCACCGGCGTTGCGCGCCTGATGACGTCACACGCTTACTGCAAGAAGCCGGTACCGTTGTACTGCAGGTAAGTTCCGCTCTTTTCCCCCGTTTTCAAGCAGTTTTTTGCGGAGCTAATCGGCGCAAGTCTCTCTTACTCCATAGCGCTGCCAAAAGTCTCTTAAATCACTTTTATCCTTGACATTTTTCATATAGAAAACTAGCAACTTTGAAAAAGTCTTTTGCGTGTTTTACTACAAACTGGAATACAGTTGTGACATAAAAGAATGTTTGATTCAAAATAACTATGAAGTGTTAGAATAATCCTAAATGAAACCATTAGGCAGGAATATGGCAGGTTCTGATCACAAAGCTTTCTGGAAACAAAAGTGGAACACTAGATCTGCATATTCATTCCCAACCCCAATACACAGTAGTTTATTCATTTGATTGTATTTTGAATAAATGATGCTCAATATAACATTGACAAATTTTAATGAATCCAAAGGCGTTGCTTCCAATTTCTTGCACATCAACATAAACTTACACATCAAACATTGAAAACAGTTCATTTTTAAACATTTCAAATTGGGTTCTCCAAACAAAACCATACAATATCAAGCTGAAAATATTAAGCAAATCTATTAATACAGGTACATTTGAAAAAGTAGCGCAATTAATTCCCGACAGTGAAAAATTGTCAAGTAGTTAAGAAATCATTGAATTAATATGTTGCAGCAAAATGCCAGTCTAAAATCATTCATCATAAAGCCCTCTTTGCTTTAACTATTGAGTGACATACTGACAAAATGAATTTGAGTTCAAGGAATAGAAAACTATACATTCAGTAAGGGGGAAATAACGTGTCAAAGGTAAAACTAGAACCAAAGCCAGTACATTAAATATAAATTCTTCCTTGTATTTGGTTCTTATACTACTGGCCCTTACACTCCGTTTCCTGAAAGACAAGTTATTTTGTGTGAAGAGCATTGCAAGTTCAGTGTTGAATGACAAAAGCCAAACTTATTACATCTTCAAAGCAAAAAGGACTCAACGCATTCGAGTAATTTAGTGGCTCAGGCAGCATCTCTGAAGAACATGGACAGGTGATGTTTTGGGTTGGGGGGGGGGGGGGGGGAGAGAATGGTGAGAGCTTTCACATTTCCCATCTTCAAAATCTTTTCCAGACCTATGACAGCAAGTACATTTCCAGCTGTACCCTCAAATGTACCCCCTACTATTGCACTAAAGTGAATGCCAATGCTTCTCAATTTCCAGTCCCTTCAATTATTGTGGCTCAATTAAGTGTTTACAGTAAAACTTGTAGCATTTAACCTATTTTAAACAAAAACAAAATCATAACCTGGGTGCCATGGTACACCAGTCATTGAAAATATGCATGCAGGTACAGCAGGCAGTGAAGAAAGCAAATGGTATGTTAGCATTCATAGCGAAAGGATTTGAGTATAAGAGCAGGGAGGTTCTACTGCAGTCGTACAGGGTTTTGGTGAGGCCACACCTGGAGTATTGCATACAGTTTTGGTCTCCAAATCTGAGGAAAGACATTCTTGCCATAGAGGGGGTACAGAGAAGATTCACCAGACTGATTCCTGGGATGTCAGGACTTTCATATGAGGAAAGACTGGATAGACTCGGCTTGTACTCACTGGAATTTAAAGATTGAGGGAGGATCTTATAGAAACTTACAAAATTCTTAAGGGGTTGGACAAACTAGATGCTGGAAGATTGTTCCCGATGCTGGGAGAGTCCAGAACAAGGGGTCACAGTCTAAGGATAAGGGGGATTTCCTTTAGGACCGAGATGAGGAAAACATTCTTTACACAGAGAGTGGTGAGTCTCCGGAATTCTCTGCCACAGAAGGTAGTTGAGGTCAGTTCATTGGCTATATTTATGAGAGCGTTAGATGTGGCACTTGTGGCTAAATGGATCAGGGGGTATGGAGAGAAGGCAGGTACGGGATACTGAGTTGGATGATCAGCCATGATCACATTGAATGGCGGTGCAGGCTCGAAGGTCTGAATGGCCTACTCCTGCACCTATTTTTCTATGTTTCTATAAGATCTTTAATTTTTTGCACATGTTCTGCCATACAATTAGATTATGACTGATTTATACCCCCAGTAATTTGTTCATTTATTCCTGGCTTTATTCAAACGGTTCCTGGCTATAAACAAAGGAGGTAATCGTTGACTTCAGGAGAAACCGGCAGTGTCACACACCACTACACATTAATGACATCGATGTGGAGTTGGTCAGTAGCACTAAGTTCCTGGGGGTGCAGATCACGAACAGTCTGACCTGGTCACAAATCATCGCATCACTAGTTAAGAGAGCGCAGCAACGGTTGCACTTTCTGCGCCGGATGAGAAGAGCTCACCTCCCCCATCCTGTCCTCACCACTTTCTACAGGGGCACCATAGAGAGCATTTTGACCAGCTGAATCTCTGTCTGGTTTGGGGACTGTAAAGCCTCCGACTGGAAGTCCGTGCAGAGAGTGGCGAGGACGGCTGAAAAAAAAAATCAGGACTTCTCATCCTTCAATTCGGGACATTGAGTGCAAATGTTGCTTATCCAAGGCCAACAGCATTATAAAAGACTCCACACATCTGCATCATGGACTGTTCATTCTGCTGCCCTCGGGCAAAAGATATCGTAGTATAAGGAGCAGAACGGCCAGGTTTTGCAACAGCTTCTTCCCCCAAGCCATCAGACTCTTGAATTCCATGTAATGTATTGCCACTATTATCTATTTTATCTTTTTATCTATTTTAATTTTTTATCTATTTTATCCTTTTGTTATTTTATGTTGCATGGTGAGACAGATGCAACAAAACTTTGTTCAGACTTGCATTTATTGGTATATTTTTGAATGACAATAAAGTCTTTGATTGATTCCCTACCCCTCAATCATAAAAAATCTTGAAAATTGCAACCATTTGACAACACAAGAAAAATTCTAATGTTCTTCATGTAAAAGGCAGTCATCACGATTTCTCTGATTAATGAGCTGGTTTTAATTTTATAATGATGCTCCTTTGTACTGGATTCCCCACTACAGGAAGCTTGTAGATGATAGAAAAACGTTGGGCTCTCAGGTGAATGCAGTGAATTAATATGCTGAAGACTGGATTATGTGATGATGGCAAACACAGGAGGAAGCAGGATGGATCATCTATTATTTTCTCCTGTCTGTGAATTCACTGTTTTTAGCAATTAAGCAGGGCTTGTCCATGGCTAAGGAAGAGTGTGTTCTTTGACCCTCCTCTTTCCATTCACTAATTGCCTAGCACGGCAAGATAGTTGAAGCTGTGATGAGATCCATTAGCAGCATTTTAATGGAAATCTGCAGTTCCCTGCTTATCATCTTCAATCCTCAATAAACCATGGTGAATCCAAATCTTTAAAGTAATCATAAAGTAGGGGATATATTGTTACATATTACAAATGATCACTTGCCAAGGTTACAAATAGGCACGAAAAGCTGGAGTAACTCAGCAGGACAGGCAGCATCTCTGGAGAGAAGGAATGGGTGACGTTCATCAGTCAATTAAAGTAAGCATGCAGGTAGAGCAGGCAATGAAGAAAGCGAATGGCATGTTGGCCTTCATAACAAGAGTTGAGTATTAGAAGAGCAAAAAGGTCCTTCTGCAGTTGTACAGGGCCCTAGTGAGACCACACCTGGAGTAACATTCTTGCTATTGAGGGGGTGCAGCGTAGGTTCACAAGGTTAATTCTCGGGATGGCAGGACTGTCATCATGGTTGACTAATCTTCTGGAATTTTTTGAAGATGTAACTAGGAAAATGGACAAGGGGGGGGGGGGGGGGGGGGGGGGAGGGAGGGAGGGAGGGAGGGAGGTCAGTGCTCCTCGGACAACATTGCCTGCTGCCTTGGCCATCCCTGTCCAATGCCAAAGTGCCGCCACCAAAGGGGGAGGCGGTTGGGAACTCGTCGTCACCGCCTCCCCTCCTCCACCAGCCGACAGCAAGGTGCAGGGCCAAGCGGTGCAGCTCAAAGATTCTATACCTATAAGATCTTTGGTGTAGCTGCTTCAGTCGGCGGAAGGAGGCCTCCCCTCCCTCTCTCTCTCCCTCCTCCCTGCCTCAGCGTGCGAGAGGGGTTGTTTTGAAAGCGCTGTTAACAGATTTGCAGGCAGCAGCCGTTATCAGGGCGACAGCAGCCGCTGCCTGCAAATCAAAAGATACTACTGCAAATCCACCAACTGTGCTTTCAAAACAACGCCTCTCGCACGCCGAGGCCGGGAGGAGGCAGGGAAGGAGGCGGAGGAGATGGAGCTGCTGTCGTGGCCGCTGTTGGCGACGTCATTCGCTCCGACCCATCATCACCACACACCTAATATCTTTACCCCGCAATCAAAGATACTAGAAGAATATAGCTGCCGCCGACACGAGACATCACGCTCCTATTCTCCAGAGATGCTGCCTGACCCGTGCAGTTACTCCAGTTTGTGTCTATATCGGTATAAACGAGTATTTGCTTGCCAAGCCAGGCAAAATCAGTCGGCGTTTAGGTTGCCCGGCGGCACTTTGGGTGGTCATTGGCACCCGGGCAACCACTAATTTCGAGCCCCGATTTCTAATTTCCTGTTTGATGCCATCCAACTCCACTACTGTTAGGTGGCCTGTACACAACTCCCACTAGCGTTTTCTGTCCCTTAGTGTTTCGCATCTCCCACCCATATCGATTCCACATCCTCCAAGATAATGTCCTTCCTTTCTATTGTGTTAATCTCAGCTTTTACCAGCTATGCTACTCCACATCCTTTTCCTTTCTGTCTATCCCTCCTGAATATTGAACATCCCTGGATGTTCAACTCCCAGCCTTGGTCACCCTGTAGCAGGCACGTGCCGTGAGTAATTACTCGGGGTAGGCACTCAGTCCGCTTTAAAAAAAATGTAAACCGCGCATGCGCAGATTGTTCTCCCCGTTAAATAAATAAATAGTGACATTTCAATTTGCCCAAGGCTTCCTAGTCCAATTGGGGGGACAGTTCCTTTCACAGCGTGTGGAGAGTCTGTGCCAGGGGTAAAGTTGTGGGGAGGGCACAAGTGTTGAGAAGGAGGGTGTCGGGGATACTGCCAGCACTGGAAAGGACACAGAGAACATTTACGAGGAAGGTGCCAGGACTAGAGGTTCTGAGCGATATATAGAGGATGTAGGCTGGACATGTGAGGAGCAATGGTGAAAATCGCAAGAAAGTACTTATCACAAAGTACTGGAATCTTCACTCCCTCTCCGCTGCCGCAGCTCTCTGGGTGCGAAGCCACACAGTGTAGCTGGGGATAGAAGCAGCTAGGGGAGCGTCCACCGGGACCCGACAGCTGAACTGGCCGCCACTTCAGCGCTTTCTGCCGGCCCGCTCACCTTTGGCAGTGCTCTCCGTCTGAACACCTGTCACCTGCCGTTCGCCGACTTCGCTCATGTCAGCGACTTCCTGCAAATCCTTAAATTCCCACAGCCGAGTAACCTCAATCGCGCTGTCGGAATTCAAGGACATGAGTGAGGCCAGCGAGCGGCAGGAGAGAGGTTTTTAGATGGAGAGCTGCCAGAGGTGGGCGGGTGGTTCTGGAGCTAAGGTGGCGGCTGGTTCCGCTGTCCGGTCCGGCCCGGCGGCCTCCCTCCGTCTCTCCCTCCGTCTCTCCCTCCGGCCTCAGAGCAGTGTCATTTCACGCCCCCTTGCAAGGAACGTCGCAAGTGGATGCCCCCGACCCCTCATTGATAACATTTGTGCCCTTCCTGCAACATTACCCCGGGCCAGACTACCCAAACGCTGTGAAAGGAGCTCTCCCCCCACTCCCCGGCAAATACGGTATTAAAAAAAAAAAAAATCACAAAATGTACTTACCACATCATTGGGACACGACAAACCATGGTTGAAACCCCCGCCAATAAACTTGCGCTGCGCATGCGCAGGAGACTGATGCGCATGCGCAGTATGATGCTGCGCATGCGCAGTGCTACAAAGGCAGAATTTCTGCTGCCTTCAGCCCCGATTAAAATGGACGGCTTCAGGCAGCGCTGACGGCACGTGGGCTGCACAGAGCTTCCCGTGCCACAAGCACTGCGGGTGCAAGGCACGGAGAATTATGCCTACCTAAGAAATCAGTCTCTTACATAGGCATAATCCTCCCATGCCTTTACTATTTAT
The DNA here is from genome assembly GCA_963514005.1 of Raja brachyura. The sequence goes on from OY740784.1 coordinate 72,391,999, forward strand.
ATTTAGTAATTGCCATTTCATAATTTTAGTCAGGGTAGGCAGTGCCTACCTTGCCTACCCTGACGCCATGTCTCCATGATCCCAACTATATCATATTAATTAATAACTATCTGCACATTCAACTCACCCACCTTATTATGAACACTCCTTGCATTGAGACACAAAGCCTTCAGGCTTGTTTTTACAACGCTCTTACCCCTTATACAATTATGTTGAAAAGTGGCCCTATTTGATTTTTGCCCATGGAATTTTCTGCCTGCCACTTTTACTTTTCACCTTGCTACCTATTGCTTCTACCCTCATTTTACACCCCTCTGTCTCTCTGCTCATGCTCCCATCCCCCTGCCACGTTAGCTTAAATCGTCCCTGACAGCACTAGCAAACACTCCTCCAAGGACATTGGTTCCATTCCAGCCTAGGTGTAGATCGTCCTGTTTGTACTGGCCCCACCTCCCCCAGAACTGGTTCCAATGTCCTAGAAATTTGAATCCCTCCCCTTTACACCATTTTGCAAGCCACAAATTCATCTGAAATATCATCCTATTTCTACTCTGACTAGCACGTGGCACTGGTAGTAATCCAGTTATTACCTTTGAGGTACTACTTTTAAGTTTCTCCTAGCTCCCTAAATTCACCTTGAAGGACCTCATCCAGTTATTACCTATATCGTTGGTGCCAATGTGCACCATGACAGCTGGTTGATCTCCCTCCAGAATGTTCTGCAGCCGTTCAGTGACATCCCTGACCCTTGCACCAAGGAGGCAACATACCATCCTGGAGTCTCATTTGCAGCCGCGGAAACGCCCATCTATTCCCCTTACAATTGAATCCCCTATTACTATAGCCCTTCCACTCTTTTTTCTCCCCTCCTGTACCGCAGAGCCACCCATGGTGCCACGAACTTGGCTGCTGCTGCCTTCCCTGATGAGCCATCTCCACCAACAATATCCAAAATGGTATATCTGTTTAGGAGGGACATGACCATGGGGGACTCCTGCACTACCCGTCTACTGCTACGCTGGCTAATGGCCACCTGTTCCCTTTCTGTCCGCTTACCTTTTACCTGCAGTGTGACTAAATCACTGTACGTGCTACATTTGCTGCAGTTATGTCATTTGCCCATCTCTTGTCAGTTAGTGTAATGTTTAACCGGTCAGATGGGTATAGTCGGTTTTAACAGCTATTATCATAAAATGCCTTTAGAAATGTCCTTGCAACCTGTATACTTTGTTATGGATAAATTATGTGGGAAGCCAGAGTGTTTCTGCGCCAATAGCAATAATGACCTATGCTATGGCCATGTCATGGTAATTTTCGGGCCTTCACAGAAAACATGCTTGCATCAATCTGTAGTGTGCATCGTTAAGCATATATGTTGCCATGGTCCAGGATTTATTGACACAGGTTGATCATTTGCTGAATAATCCAACCACATTTGTTTGGAAGTGGAAAGAACTAATAGAAATTGCATTAATTGCAATGTGTAAAAAGAGTTGAGATATTGTATTATAATTTTGCTGCATGTCATTGTGGTATATATCATGTCTTGAATGGTGAATATGTTTAGTTTGTGAGTTATTTGAAGCAGAAATAATATGCGAATGGAGACAAAAAGTGCTGGAGAAACTAGCGGATGCGGCAGCATCTATGGAGCGAAGGAAATAGACAACGTTTCATGCCGAAACCCTTCATGAGACTGATGGGTTTCAGCCTGAAATGTTGCCTATTTCCTTCGCTCCATAGATGCTGCTGCACCCGCTGAGTTTCTCCAGCACTTTTGTCTACCTTCGATTTTCCAGCATCTGCAGTTCCTTCTTGAACATAATATGTGAATGCATCATTGAGCATAATTCCGACTGGTAACTACGCACTTCATCCAAGCACATTATCGTACGCCTCATGCAAACCATCTTAAATGACCACCTAAACTGTCATTGGGCAACCTAAAAAGCTGTCAAGGTTGCCCGACCGGCAACAGTGAAAAAACATTAAGTGAGAGCCCTGTAGATGGAGCACAGTGAAGTAATCACTGTATGGCCTGAATGCACCAATTCTGGTCATATGACTTGTGTATCACTGTATGATGTATAGTACTCTTGTTTATATTTAAGCAATTTAGAATAGGAATATCTGAAACTGAACATTTCTACTCTGCTTGCAAGTTGAGAAGTATATAACTAGAATTCACCTTCTCAGAACAAAAGATAGGCGTTTTGGAACAGAGATGGAGACATTTCTTCACTCAAACAGTGGTAAACCATGGGAATGAATTACCTTAGAACAGTAGAAACTTGATATTAATAGGAACTAAAGACTATGGGACAGTGCAGGAAAGCGGCAATGAGATGGCAGACCAGCCACGATCTCAAATAATGGAGCAGGGTTCAATCCCAGGTGGGCGACTCCTGTCATATTTAATGTACTCATATGCAACTGGTTAAAATTTAACTTCATCACGATTCGTCAGAAAAATGGTCACAGCTGCATTTCTTCAATTGTACATAACTGAAAAATACTGGCAATTCAACGGAGGCTAATGGTTTTAAATGTACTCAAAGACTTCAGTACACTTAAAATCATGAGGATGGGTTTAACTTTTTGCCAACCAGGATTGATAATTATTAACTTCAACATCAAAAGCAACAGTTATTGGCTTTTATTATTTAAATGATAAATACAATAGAACACAATAATTGTTTTTTCCCCCAAGATAAAGTGCAACACTGTTCTAACATAGCATGGAGTACAAATACAACAATTTCTGCATTGTTAAGAGATATTATAGCTAGGCCCGACATTTGTGAATTTACCAAACAGATTGGAATTTGCATGTTGCGTTGACTTGCTGTGAAAATATTAGTATTCAAATAATTAATGCAAATCAAAAGTTAGTAGACTAAGCTGATGCTTTTCAGATCCTTAAGATATTTGCCGAACAATACTCATGTATGAGTAAAGGTTTTCACTGCTGACAAGTAGCATTACTCCTTTGACACCATTTAGCTCATGAGATTTATTTTAAACAATAAAACTTTGTTGAAACAATTAGTGGTAAATAATGTGCAATTATTCATCCCTAACCAAATACTGGGGAAGAGCTATGTGAAACATTAAAAAAAAGCCCAAAACATTCTCCATTGGTTAAGAGATCGTTCTGACTAGAATTTAATGAGGAAGAGTGCGCAGAATAAATAAAAACAATTTACTTTGTCCCATGCTATGGGCGCCATGATGAAATTATTATTTTAGTCTAAATATCTAAAGACCATAAATAACCCAATTCAAATTTAAAACTTTTCTTTGAAATAAACATAATCTAGTTCCTTACCTTTGGAAATTGTTTAACAGGAATTAACACTTTTTGAGCCAGCTTCATGTTTTTGTTACTGACCACATCCACAAACTTTTCTTCATCACTTCCCTCTCCTGCCTCTATTTTGGTTATCTCTGTAATGTAAATATATCAATGATTATGGACATATTCAGACATTTGATTAAAAAAAAATCTGTTCAATATCCATGCATTCAAGTAAACAAATACATTAAAATACCCCAAATTAGGCTGAACTGAAACTGAATAAAAAAAATCAAATTTTTACATAAATCCTCTTGATTGACTACAACATTTATAAAATGAAAAATGAGTGCAACTGTAAAACAACTTCTGAAGACATCTGCTCTCAGTGGCAGTGATTACAAATCAACATATTGGCATTCCAAATCCATGGTGTGAATTTACACACCAATGTGCTGACCATTTGCATTGTATCTATTAAAATTGGGTTTATAAACCATTTTTCAATTATCTCCAAGTATAGTTATAATTTCAGATGATAAAACATTTACTAACATTAACTGACAAAGAAATAAAAAGTGATCAGGTTAAATGGTAAAAAAGAGCCTAAAGCATAGGAGGCCGAGGTGACTGAAGTATATAATATGAGGGGAGTAGATAAGGTGGGTGGTCATAGCTTTCTCTCTCTCCCCCCCAAAAAAAAAAATAGGAGTTTAAAACTACAGCATAGAATTAAGGAGGGGGGGGGGGGAAATTGGTAAAAGGGGCACCCGAAGGTCAACCTTTTACCCAGAGGGTGGTGAGTACATGGAAAAAACTTCTAGGAGCCATAGAGTTATAGCAGTTAAAAATACATTTAGACAAGTACACAGATGGAAGGGATTTGGAGGGACATGGACTAAGCACAGGCAATGGGACATTTCAGATGGGCATTTCTGTCAGCATGGATGAGTTGGGTCAAATGTCTGTTCTGTGGTACTCCATATAGAAGCATTTAAGAATTGTCTTTTAACGGGCAAAAAATATAGGTCTAGTGACAATAGAAATAGACAATAGGTGCAGGAGTAGGCCGTTCGGCCCCTCGAGCCAGCACAGCCATTCATGGCTTATCATCCCCAATCAGTACCCCGTTCCTGCCTTCTCCCCATATCCCCCGACTCCGCTATCTTTAAGAGCTCTTTCTAGCTCTCTTGAAAGCATCCAGAGAACCTGCCTCCCTCCGAGGCAGTGAATTCCACAGACTCACAACTCTGTGAGAAAAAGTGTTTCCTCATCTCCGTTCTAAATGGCTTACCCCTCATTCTTAAACTGTGGCCCCTGGTTCTAGACTCTCCCAACATCGGGAACATGTTTCCTGCCTAAAGCGTGTCCAAACCATTAACAATCATATACGTTTCAATAAGATCCCCTCTTATCCTTCTAAACTCCAGAGTGTACAAGAATAGAATGCCTGCAAAGACTGTGGCTTCATTAGCAGAAACTACCAAAGCCTACCTATGTGACCAAATTATAACCTGCAAGGTCCTGGACCACAATCAAAACTTAACAGATCAGACCCAATAGGCTTTCAACTAGCAACTCCTTCCCAGAAAGGATTCAAGTGTGTGCAGGACAGCTGGTCAATTGAATTACAAGCAAAGGTGGCGAATGACGCTCAAAATTGAAGCCATATAAATCTTATCAAAGTCTGCGCCATTGCACTGCAGCATTATCAAATTTACTAACATTTCTGCACAAGGAAGCATTACCCTTTGTAATAAGATTTTGTAACCGATGGTAGAACAATAACAAAAGTTTTTAAAATTATAATCTTGTTTATTCAGATGCATTAATGTTTGGTCATGCTGTTGAAATCAGTCATTCCCACGAATTAGGAATGTTACAATACTTACCTTTAGCAGTGCTGCAGTTCTGTCGCTGCCTGTGTGCGCAACTTTGACGTCTTTGAGAGGGGGCGGGTTTAAAATGCAGTATTTCGGAAGCTAATTTAAATCGATCTTGAACAGGCTATTTAGTTGATGAAGAAAAACCGCTTTGACTGCCGTTCTCTGAAGTGATTTTTAAACTGAGCTTGCTAATTTAATTGCTGTAGAAAATTAAAAATAATCTTCTAAAGCTGTGAACGCCGACAACGGGACGGACCTCGCGTAGGGGACAAGGCAAGGTGCACAATTTATTTTTTCATTTTACTTCGGAGTCACGTGAGTGACTACGTGAAGACCCCGCCAGCACGCATGCGCGACATATCGTCGTACGCATGCGGAAGCGACGGTCGGGAGGAGCGGGGCTCCTCCAGCGTGAGTTTAAAAAGCTCACGCCAGGTAAGTCTCACCGAAGGAGTGAGTCGACCAGTATGGAAGGGAGAAAATCTAAGAGAGCGGCGGGCAAATCAGCGGCTAAGGACAGCAGCCAACGGAGAACCGCCTCTCCAGAGCTACAGGTTCTACCTGCAGCTCCCGACTTTTCGGACTTTGAGACCGTTGGTACGCCACGGTCGGGGAAAACTACCCGGAAGTCGGCCGGGGCCGACTCAGCGGAGTCCGGTCCCGAGGGCACCCCGCTCGCAGGCAGCGACGGAGGTCGCCTTGACCGCATTGAGCGGATGATGGAGCAGCTGCTCCAACGTGACCTGCTTAAGCAGGGGCAGGATCACAGTGGGACCCCTAGTAGGCCCACGGCAAGTTCCCTTAGAGGACTGCCAAATGTATCCCCTTCTATACAGGGGAGCATTGAGGGTCAGAACTGGGCTGACCCAGAAGAAGGGGAGTTGGCTGAAGCACCTGCCGCGTCAGGGGTGTGTGAAGATTATATGGATGTGGTGAGCAAACATGCCATGCCCAACCAGAAGGGCCTACCCATCCACCCCAAGCTGGCTGCCAGCATTGATTATATGGCCACTAACCAACTTCAGGAACAGGCCATCAATGCCACAGCAGACAAATACATGGCGCCGGAAAACTGCAAGTCATTAAATGTACCCGCGGTAAACAACCCGATCTGGGGAAACATGAGCCCCTCGAGTAGAGGGCAGGAGATGAAACTTCAGAAGATCCTGAAGCTCCTAACCGCTGGGATCACTGCAGTAGCCAGAACAGCAGTGGGAGTGGATATGCCGGAAGAACTACAAGATGCTTTGGCCTCACTGTGCAACACACAGTATGAAATAAATAATTTCAGGAAAAGCATTATAAAGCCGGCGCTTAACCCCAAGTTCGCGGGGTTGTGTAAGCCTGGGAAGACGCAGCCTCCAAGCCTGCTGTTCGGGGAAGATCTCCCCAAACAGGTTAAAGATCTGGACGAGGAGGCTAAGGCTTTGGGCCTTATTAAAGTACCTGGGTACACTAAGCCTCATCACCCACACAGAACGCACCCCTACGCACCCACCGGGCAGAGTTACCCTAACAGGTCTGCCGGTGGTGAAAGCTCGAAGGCCGGCATACCTGCTCAGCGGTCTTTTTTAGGCCAAGGCCCAGGCCGGCCTTCTTGGAAGATGCGCCACTCCCAGAACACCTACAACCAGCCGAGGAAGCAAGGCCAGAAACCACCACACCGGTAGTAACCATGGAGGTAGGTGGGTCTGGGATCCCCAGGAACACTACTGGCCCAAATTCACTTTGGATAGGGGGTAGGTTGCACATGTTCCTCGAGAATTGGCTCACTTTTACCTCTGATCCTTATATACTCAGGAGTATTCAGGGCTACAAAATTGAATTTATTCACGAACTCCCTACCCCGGTACATCATGCACCTAGTCGGAAATTCGTCCTGTCTCATAGAGATAAGGCAGCAGGGCATGCTGAACTACAGAGGTTGATAGAAAAAGGGGTAATTGAGAAGGCCATTAAAGAACCTCAGGAGTTTGTGTCTAATATATTCACTAAAAATAAAAAAGATGGCGGTTGCCGCATCATCATAGATTTGACCGACCTGAATACTTCTGTCCAGTATATTCATTTTAAAATGGACACCTTCGACACTGCTATACAGCTTATAGCCAATGGGTACTACATGGCATGCGTTGACCTCAAAGATGCATACTATTCAGTACCCATACACAAGGATCATAGGAAATACTTAAAATTTATCTGCATGGGACAATTATGGCAATATAAAGCTTTGCCTAATGGGTTATCGTCAGCACCCAGATTGTTTACCAAGATATTGAAACCAGCTTTGGCCTACTTAAGGAAACAGAATCATACTGTTATGGCCTATCTTGATGACATCCTCATAGTGGGGGAGAATTTGGAAATGGCTACCTTGGCAGTCACAGCCACGAAACATCTTTTTCAGAAACTGGGGTTTACGATACATCCAGATAAATCAATATTGGAACCCTCTACCACCATGAAATATTTGGGGTTCATTATTGACTCAGTGCAAATGTCTGTCACGTTACCACCAAGCAAGGTGGAAGACCTGATAGAGGCTTGCAGGAGCCTCATTGGCATTAAGGTCCCATCCATTCGGCAGGTGGCCAGGGTGATAGGGAAGATAGTAGCTGCATTTCCTGCAGCACAACATGGGCCCTTACATTACCAAAACTTACAAAGAGCCAAAATTACAGCGCTCAAAAATCATGCTGGCCATTTTGATAGGCCCATGAAAATTCCAGGAAAGGCAAAAGCCGAATTATATTGGTGGATGGGTAATGCCCAAAATTGTTCCAAACCCATTACTATCACCAACCCCTCGATCACCTTACAAACGGATGCCAGTGCCATAGGGTGGGGAGCTACTAACACTACCTCTAGCTGTGGAGGTAGATGGAGTGCACCAGAGTTAACCCTATTTAAAAACTTAGGGATTAACTATTCAGAAATGCTGGCAGCATTTCACGGCCTTAAGGCATACTGCACTAACATGCACAAAGTTCATGTCAGAATACAGATTGACAACACCACGGTGGTAGCCTATATTAACCACGTGGGCGGTGTAAAGTCGATATCGTGTGATGAATTGGCCAACAATATCTGGCACTGGTGTCTGCAAAGAGAAATTTGGATCTCCGCAACTTACCTTCCAGGTAAACTAAACACAGTGGCAGACACCAGGTCACGGAAATTCAACGACAACATAGAATGGATGTTGGATCGGAATGTGTTCGCAGATATTGTAGAACGTTATGGGACACCAGATATCGACCTTTTCGCGTCCAGGCTAAATCACCAACTACCAACGTATGTTGCTTGGGAACCAGACCCGGGGGCAGTAGCGATGGATGCTTTCTCGCTACACTGGGGGGATTTATTTTGCTACGCTTTCCCCCCTTTCTGCCTCATCAGTCGGGTCTTGCAAAAAATCAAGCAAGACTCCGCATCGGGTATCTTGGTAGTGCCCGACTGGCCTACTCAACCATGGTTCCCTCTGGTACAGAAGATGGCCACAGAACCCTGTATCAGGGTGAATAAAAGACCTAGCCTGCTTGTTCATCCTGTTACAGGAGAATGTCATCCATGTCATGACCGCATGGGATTATTGATTTGCAGATTTTAAAACGGCCACTTCATGGATTCGGACTCTCCAACAGGACCATTGATACCATCACGGCAGCCTGCAGAGAGTCCACAAGGAAGCAGTACCTGACCTACATCAGGAAATGGGAAGGATTCTGCGTGACTACCAAAACAACATACGAAACCGCCACCATCACGGAAGTGCTGGAGTTTCTGGCTACCCTTCATTACGATGAGGGTCTAAGCTACAGCGCCATTAACTGTGCCAGGAGTGCCCTATCGTCTTACTTGGGCAAGGGGAGTGACCAATTGGGAATTGGGTCACATCCCCTAGTATCCAAATTTATGAGGGGAATATTTAATTCCAATCCCCCCCAGGCCCAGATATAGCCATACCTGGGACATCAGCACGGTATTGACGATGCTGAGAGGATGGACACCGAACACGGGACTCCCTTTGGCCAAATTAACCTACAAAATGGTCATGATTATGGCACTGATCACGGCGCAACGGGTCCAGTCCCTGCACAAACTCAGTCTGGATGCCATGGCAATTACCAGTGGGAAGATCACATTCCAGGTGCAGGGACTATTGAAGCAAGATCGACCCGGAGTGTCTGGACATACGTTTGAGTTCCTGGCTTACCCAGCGGACACCCGTCTTTGTATCGTTACATTGATTCTGCGATACATTTCAGTCACTAAAGATCTAAGAGGCACGGAAACAGCTTTGCTTGTCAGTCACAAGAAGCCTCATCACAGGGTCACGGTGCAAACCATTTCCAGATGGTTAAGGGTGGTTCTGGATGCGGCGGGGGTGGATACTAATGTGTATAAATCTCACTCCACCAGGGCAGCATCCACCTCGGCGGCTAGAAGGATGGAGGTACCACTGGATCACATCCTGGCCACAGCGGGTTGGAACAATGAGAGAACCTTCCACCGCTTTTACAACAAACCCGTGACCTCCCCTGGCAATTATGCAGGGAGGATTTTAAGTGCTGCCAGATAAATAACCCTTATGGGACACAATATTGTGTTTGATATGAATAAATACCTGTTTTGTTTTTCAGCCAGTGTCTTGTCTGAATCACGTCCATCCTCTTATCCCAGCTTTAGAGGTGTGTGAGCATGGAGCTTCCAGGGCATGAAATCACAGAGCTTTGAAATCTTCACGTAGTCACTCACGTGACTCCGAAGTAAAATAGTAAGATTAAACGAGAACTTAACAGTTTGAAGTTTGATCTTTATTTTATGAGGTGTTACGATGAGGGATTACGTGCCCTCCGCTCCCGACCCTCTATTATAAAGATCACCTGGTATGAACGTTCTCTTTTTCTCTTACTATGTCAGTCATTGTGACTGTTTGTTCTGTGATTTCACACCACTGCTTTGAAGAATGTCGCGCATGCGTGCTGGCGGGGTCTTCACGTAATCCCTCATCGTAACACCTCATAAAATAAAGATCAAACTTCAAACTGGTAAGTTCTCGTTTAATCTTACTATTAAAAAGTGCTTCTTAGGATACCTTTAATTAAAATTTCACGTTGCGAGAAGGTGATTTGTTCCCATACGAACCAGCAGTATTTTTCCTGCCGATATGGGGTTTAAATTCACCGCAACGTTCCAATCGATCGCGTTCCAGAAAATCCCACTCGCAAGATGATTCAAATGGCTATTAATTTATGTGAATTAAACATTGAATTCCTTCCATTTGGCCTATAAATTAATGACAATGAGATTTAAAAATCATGTTATATTGTGAATTCTTGTGTGAACGTTATTTGGAAACTTAGGCCATTTAAAAATGTTCATATTTTCTTAAGAAATTGATAGATGTTTAGATCTAGTAAATGAATTTTGTAATTAGCTACAATTGGGTAACTAACTAATTATATGCTTTAATTTCAGGTCATCTAAGTGAGATTGAAGTATTCTGAAACAATCTATAATAACTGAACATTTATTTCAGTTCTCTTAATTTTTAACAAAGTTATGGGCTTTTGACTGTCCTCTATCACAGCTCGTGTCAAATCAAAGGAAAAGCAATAGGGAACAAGATGCTAATTTCCGAGTATGAATATGGCCATAACTTTTTTTAATACTGAAGATATGAAAGTGAATTAGGTGTCAAATTAAACTTCTTTTTATGTTTTACCTGATGGGATAAATTGCAGACTTGATTTTTTTAAATCTCAAAAATTTGTAACATTACTACACGAATTACCTTGCAAAATTAAAATCATTAAAGCACCACATATAAACTGAACCTTTGGGTAGCAGTTTATCAATTTCTCAAACCATTACGCTACAAATGTTGGGCATTACCTCAGCCTAAGTTTAAAACACTATCATTTCTATAATTCTGTGCATTCACAATGAATGTACCTTATTTTGCATTGACTCATTTGATGCTCTTCATTTATCCCGAGGAGAAACCCCGTTTTTCTTTACACTGCAGCTGTGCTATGTTTGTTCCTCTTTTGACATATTTATGTATAGTATCATCTGACTGGGTGGAACACAAAACAAAGCTTTTCACTGTATCCCAGTATATGGGATAACAAATATTATAATTAGAAAGGTATTAAATGTTATTCGTTAACCTGAAGATGTAAAAACTAATTACTTGTGAAGATGTCTTTCCTAGTTTTTCCCCCTTGCAAATAAATATACAATATACCATTTACAATCACTATGTGAACTGACGAGATTAAGCCGAATATTTGAGTTGCACAAAACACATCAATAAGTCATGACTTAGACAATAGGGCTGGGAGTAGGCCATTTGGCCCTTTGAGCCAGCACTGCCATTCACTGAGATCATGGCTGATCATCGACAACCAATACCCTGTTCCTGCCTTCTCCCCATAAACCTATCATTAAGAACTCCATCTAACTCTCGCTTGAAAGCATCCAGAGAATTGACCAGCACAACCTTCTGAGGCAGATAATTCCACAGATTCACAATTCTCCGGGTGAAAACAATGTTCTCATTCTGTTCTAAATACCCTACCCCTTATTCTTAAACTGTGGCCCCTAGTTCTGGACTCACCAACATCGGGAACATGTTTCCTGCCTCTAGTGTGTCCGGACCCTTAATAATCAATATGTTTCCATAAGATCCCCTCTCATCCTTCTAAATTCCAGTGTATACAAGCCAACCGCTCCATTCTTTCAACATATGACAGTCAAGCCATCCCGGGAATTAACCCCGTGAACCTACGCTGCACTCCCTCATTAGCAAGAATGTCCTTCCTCAAATTTGGAGACCAAAACTGCACACAATACTCCAGGTGTGGTCTCACCAAGGCCTTGTACAGCTATAGAAAGATCTCTTTGCTTCAATACTCAACTCTTGTTATGAAGGCCAACACGCCATTAACGTTCTTCACTGCCTGCTGAACACTCAATCACTGTCACACTTCAATCAAGAACGCATATCGGTCCGTTACCCGAGCGCCTCTGGGTCCCTCTGATCATTGTTTAGTTCACCTTATTCTGACCCACAGGCAGAAACTAAAATCTGCTAAGCCTGTGTTCAGAACAATGAAAAGGTGGACAAGCGAGGGCATTGAAAACCTACAGTCCCGCTTTGTCTGCACTGATTGGCATGTGTTCTGGGAAGCAATCATAAGCCTCAATGAATATACAGACACTGATATCATACGTCATGTTTTGTGCAGACAGTTGCATTTCCACTAGGACCCGGATGTGTTTCAACAATGACAAGCCCTGGTTTACAGCAGAACCAGTCTAAAGATGAGGCCTACAGGAACAGGGATGAAGGCCTCTGCAGGCAGGCTAAATACAAGCTGAGAAGACCAATCAGAGCTGCCAAGGAAAGGTACTCTGAGAAATTGAGGAGCACGTTCTCAGCTCATGATTCTTCGTCAGTTTGGAAGGGCTTGCAAGAAATCACCAGCTACGAGGGGAAAAACCCCTGCTCCTTGGACAATCGTCAGCAGACCAACGACCTGAACGAGTTCCACTGCAGGTTCGATAAACAGAAACTTAACCCTGGTACCCCTTCCCCAATCACCACTTCACACCTACTCACAGCCTGACTCCAGTCAGCAAAGACTGGGCACTCGTTCATTACCTGCCCCCTCCTTGCTGCCCAACATCAGTCTGGCCACTTTGTCACCAACAATAGAAATTGTGGAAGTGGAGATCCTATTCAGAAGACAGAAAAGCGAGAAATCTCCAGGACTGGACAATGTTTCCCTCTCTACCCTCAAGCTCAGTGCCAAACAACTGGCAGCAGTCTACAGAGACATTTTCAACCAGTCCCTGCAAACCCGTACTGTCCCTGCCCGCTTCAAAGTCTCCACTGTTGTCCCTGTACCCAAAAAGACGCGGATTACTGGTCTTAATAACTACAGGCCTGACGCACTGACCTCTGTCAAGGAGGACTCTCTCTAACTTCTACAGGTGCACAGTAGAACTTGCTGACTGGTTGCAACGTGGCTTGGTTCGGCAACTTGAGCGCCCTGGAGAGGAAAAGACTACAAAAAGTAGTAAACACGGCCCAGTCCATCATCGGCTCTGACCTTCCTTCCATCGAGGGGATTTATCATAGTCGCTGCCTCAAAAAGGCTGGCAGCATCATCAAGGACCCACACCACCCTGGCCACACACTCATCTCCCTGCTACCTTCGGGTAGAAGGTACAGGAGCCTGAAGACTGCAACAACCCAGTTTAGGAATAGCTACTTCCCCACAGCCATCAGGCTATTAAACCTGGCTCGGAACTCTGAACATTAATATCCCTCCATCTGTTATTTGCACTTTATTAATTTATTCATTCATGGGTGTATTTATGTATAGAATTGTAGTCAATGCCTTCTATGTTCTGTTGTGCTATGCAAAGAAATTTTCATTGTCCTGTCAGGGACACATGACAATAAACTCTTTTGACTTTGACTTGTAGCTGAAAAATATCACAAACCCCCTACTGGACCCTCTGCAGTTTGCATACCAGACCAATAGATCAGTGGATGACAGTCAACCTAGGCCTGCATTTCAACCTCCAGCACCGATGAGAATATCCTGGTTAAGTAATAATTGTACTGTAAAATATTTTATTAAGTAAAGGATTAGCTTGACTTTTTTGGGTTCTGAATACACTGAAGTTGTATAATTATGTACTATATTAGAGGAGCTGCAGTAATCAGGAAGCCTGCATACCAAGATTTTCTGATCGTGCTTTCCGTTACGCCCAAGGTAAAGACAATTGACAAAGGTGGGAGAGGACGTTGTTTTCTGTGGATTTGAAAATTGGGTAAACAGACACTTCTGTGGGTTACTGATAAAGAACCTTACATTGGTTAAGAAGGAATTGCAAATGTTGGGCCTTTGACTAAGTTCCTGTTGTTTAGGGGTTTGTGATTGATATAACCACAATATGACAAGTGTTGTATTAGTGACAAGTACACTTTCAATGGGTACAGCCCGTGATTGATTTGTGTTTAACATCATTGCTGTAAGTTTGTATAAACATATGACAATGTTTCCAAAACACCATAAAATATATGTCTTCATTCATTGACTGTGCCTGAACACCTCTGTCAGTGGACCACAAACTTCCTGACAGGAAGCAGCATGCAGGCCCTCAGGATAGGAGCACCGCAAGGCTGCGTACTCTCCCCTCTCCATCAAGGACTGTACCTCCACAGACTCCTCTGTCAAGCGTCTCAAGTTTGCAGACGACACAACCCTGATTGAACTGATCCAGGATGGGGAGGAATCTGCCTACAGACAGGAAGTGACACAGCTGGCATCCTGGTGCCTTTGTAACAATCTGGAGCTCAATGCTCTTAAGACAGTGGAAATGATAGTAGACTTTAGGAGAGGAATCTGCCTACAGACAGGAAGTGACACAGCTGGCATCCTGGTGCCTTTGTAACAATCTGGAGCTCAATGCTCTTAAGACAGTGGAAATGATAGTAGACTTTAGGAGAGCACCCCCTCCCCTCTCCCTACTCATCATCAACACCAGAGTCACATCTTCCTGGGAACCATCATCTCCAAGGTCCTTAAATGGGGAGGCCCCACCATCAACTACACAGTCAAGAAGACCCAGCAGAGGATGTACTTCCTGTGGCAGCTGCGGAAATACAATCTGCCACAGGCAATGATGGTCCAATTCTATATTGCTATCGTAGAGTCTGTCCTCGCCCTCTCCATCATGGTCTGGTTTCGCTCAGTCACCAAGCACGCCGCTCAGTCCTCCTATTGACGAACTGCACACTGCAAGGGCCAGAAAGCGAGCGGGTAAGATCTTCTCCGACCCCTCTCACCCTGGCCACAAACTCTTTGAAGCGCTTTCCTCTGAAAAGCGACTCTGGACTGTCAAAGCCACCACAATCAGATATAAAACAGCTTTTTTCCCCACGAGCAGTAGCTCTACTCAAGAACTAAAAGTCTGCAGCCTACTTTTGTTCTGGTATTTTATTTCATTCTCATGTTTAAACTAAAATGTTTTATTCTCAATGTTTTAATGTTTTGTTTTATTCTTAATTGTTTACGGTATGCCGCGTCATTACTTGCAAGTGGAGCACCAAGGCAAATTCCTTGTATGGGTACAGCTGTTCCTTGTAAACCGAAATCCGCGATATATTGCAATCACTCGACTGGATGTGACGTGCGGCACGCTGCCGTTGCTAAGCGCTTGCGAATCGAAAAGTCAAAATATCACAAGTCGAAGCATTGTTAATCGGGGAGCACCTGTACATAATTTGCCAATAAACATTCATTCATCTGCATGCTTACTTTCAGTGACTGATGAACAAGGACACCCAGATCTTGTTGTACTTCCCCTTTTCCTAAATTGACACCATTTAGATAATAATCTGCCTTCCTGTTCTTGCCACCAAAGTAGAGAACCTCACATTTATCCTCATTAAACTGCACCTGCAATGCATCTACCCACTCACCCAAGTCATCCTGCATCCTCAGAGCATCCTCCTTACTGTTCACACTGCCACCCAGCTTTGCATCATCTGCAAATTTGCTAATGTTACTCTCAATCCCTTCATCTAAATCATTCATGTATTGAAGCACAATAAAGCAAGTTGTAAACTTCAGAGTTGTAAATAGCTACGTTCCCAGCACCGAGCCTTGCGGTACCTTACCAGTCACTGCCTGCCATTCTTAAAGGGACCCATTAATCCCTACTCTGTTACCTGTCCGCTAACTAATTTTCTATCCATGTCATTACCCTACCCCCAATACCATGTGCTCTAATTTTTCCCACTAATCTCCTACATGGGACCTTATCAAAGGCTTTCTGAAAATCCAGGTACACTACATCCACTGGCTCTCCCTTGACCAATTTCCTAGTTACAGCCTCAAAAAAAGTCACGATTTCCCCCGTGTCAATCTATGCTGACTCGGATCAATCCTGTTACTGCTGTCCAAATGTGCCACTTTTTCATCTTTTATAATTGACTCCAGCATCTTCTCACCACCTTGGACGGGCTAACTACTCTATAATTCCTTGTTTTCTCTCCTTTCTTAAAAAGTGTGATAACGTTAGCTACCCTCCAATCCACAGGAACTGATCCTGAATCTCTAGAACATTGGAAAATTATCACCAATGCATCCACGATTTCTAAAGCCACCTCATTAAGTACCCTGGGATTCAGACCATCAGGCCCTGGGGATTTATCAGCCTTCAGTCCCATCTGTCTACCCAACACCATTACCTGCCTAACGTGAATTTCCCTCAATTCCTGCATCACCCTAGGTCCTCTGGCCAATGGTACATCTGGCCAATGGTACATGTGGGAGATTGGATCTGTCTTCAGAATCAGATTATATTTGCCAAGTATGTTGTGGAACATACGAGGAATTTCACTGGCCAGGTCACATACAATTAAAAGCAACAGACTCAAAAACACATTTTAACATGAACATCCACCACAGTGACTCCGACACATTCCTCACTGTGATGGAAGGCAAAATAGAGTTCAAGTCCTTGCCTTGTGTTCTTCCTTGGTTGGGGGCCTCGAACCCCCGGGCGATCAAACCTCGCATTGGGGCTGGTCGAACCTTCCGCGGTGTTGGAGTTCCCGACTTGCCTCTCCCGAGACTGCGAGCCCTTGATGGTAAGCCTGCAGGCCGCGGTTCGTGCGATCAGAGGCAAGGGATCCGCTCCAATGTTAAGTCCGCACCCAGCTCACGACAGTCCGAAGCGGCTTCCAGCTTCAACGATGGTAGGCCTCAGAGCCCGGAGAATGCGATTCGAAAAATGATCACATCTCCGGGAAGGTAAGAACCGTCCTCCAATTTCCCCCCACCCCCACATAAAACAAACTGAAGTACATTAAATCAAACTTAACACTAAAAATAACGAAAGATGAAAAAAACGACATACTGCCAGCTTGGCTGGCCATCCCCCCGGCACCCCTGGTGGTCTTCACTAAGGAATACACAAAGTATCTGTTCAACTTGTCTGCCATTTCCTTGTTCCCCATAATAAATTCACCTATCTTCAAGGGACCCACATTTGTCTTATCAAATTTTTTCCCCCTTCACATACATACAGCTTTTACTATCCTCCTTTATATTCTTGGCTGGCTTACCTTCGTACCTCATCTTTTCTCCCTGTATTGCCTTTTTAGTTATATAACCATATATCTTCTATTATCCATTATTCATTATCTTCTGTTGCTCTTTAAAAGTTTCCCAATCCTCTGGCTTCCCACTCATCTTTGCTAATGTTATCCTACGTTTTTATTGGTATACTCTCGTATACTTCCCTTGTCAGCCACTGTCGCCACTTACTCCCCTTAGAATCCTTCTTCCTCTTTGGAATGAACCGATCCTGCACTTTCTGTATTATTCCCAGAAAGACCTGCCATTGTTGTTCCACTGTCATCCCTGCTGGGGTCTCTTTCCAGTCAACTTTGGCCAGCTCCTCCATCATGCTTCCATAGTCCCCTTTGTTCAACTGTAATACTGACACTTCAGATTTTCCCTTCTCCCTCATATTGCAGATTAAAACTTATCATATTATGGTCACCACTTCCTAATGGCTCCTTTACCAAATCAGTTTCATTACACAACACTAAATCCAGAATTGCCTTCTCCCTGGTAGGCTCCAGTACAAGCTGCTTTAAGAATCCATCGCGGAGGCACTCCACAAACTCCCTTTCTTGGGGTCCAGTACCAACCTGATTTTCCCCAGACGATCTGCATGTTGAAATCTCCCATAACTACCATAGCATTAGCTTTGCGACATGCCAATTTTAACTCTCGATTCAACTTCCACCCTATATCCAGGCTACTGTTTTGGGGGGGGGGGGGGGTGCTGTAGATAACTCCCATTGGGGTCTTTTTACCTTTACAATTTCTCAGTTCTATCCATACTGACTCTACATCTCCTGATTTTATGTTACCCCTTGCCAGGGACTGAATTTCATTTCTTACCAACAGAGCCACCCCACCCACTCTGCCCACCTTTGCCTTTTCAGTATATCCAGTTCCCAGCCCTGGCCCTTATGCAGCCATGTCTCTGTAATTCCCACAACATCATACTTGCCTATTTTTAACTGAGCCTCGAGCTCATCCACTTTATTTCTTATACTTCATACATATACAACACTTTAACTTTGGTATTTGCCTCCCCTCTCACACTATTGGCCCTGACCTTACTCTCTTATCTTTCTCGAACTTTCCTTCCCACTAATTCGGGAGTCTTTTGTAACTTTCCCTGTACTCGCTTCCCCTTTAACTCCATCTTTATACTCCCAATTTGTCAACACACCCCCCCCCACCCCAATTTAGTTTAGCACTAGCAAACCTGCCTGCCAGAACATTTGCCCCTCCAGTAAAGGTGTAACCTGTTCCTTTTGCACAGGTCATCCCTACCCCCAGAAGAGATCCCAGTGGTCTATAAATTAAGTTCCTGCTCCCTGTACCAGCCCCCCAGCTACACATTCAGATCCGCCATCTCCCTGCACCAGCATGAGGTACAGGAAGCAATCCAGAGATAATCACCCTAGAAGTCCCGCTTTTTAGTCTTCTTCCTAACTCTCTAAACTCACGTTGCAGAACCTCCTTCCTCTTCCTCACAACGTCATTTCTGCCCACGTGCACAACTACGAGATGTTCACCTTCCCTCTCGAGGATATTCTGAAGTTGGTCCGTATCATCTTGAACCCTGGCACCAGGGAGGCAACAGACCATCCTAGAGTCTCGCCTACTACCACAGAATCTCCTGTCCGCTCCTCGGACAATGGAGTCACCCACCACTATGGCTCTGCCCGACGTCGGTCTCGCCAGTATAGTCTCATCGTTAGGATTGGAGCCACCGACATGTCCGCCGCTTGGACTGGAAGCGTCGTCTGCCCCGTCAGCTCCCAAGAGGGCGTACATATTTTCATTTGGCACAGCCATTGGGGTCTCCTGCACTCCACATTTGCTTCCCTTTCTCAGTCACCCACCTTCGCTCTTCCTGTATCCCTGACATGACAACCTCACTGTAGGCCCTGTCCAGGAAACTCTTGTTTTCCCGGATGGCCCCCAAGATCATCCAGTTGTTTCTCCAGTTCCCCAACATGTTCATTCAGGCGCTGCACCTGGACACAATTTCTGCAGGTGTGGTTTCCAGAAGCTCCAGCGGCGTCCCTGACTTCCCACATCCTGCAGGAAACACACTGCACCAACTTGACTGCCATTTCTTCAGTGGACAAAAATCACAAATTTAAATCAAATGCCTTCTTGCCTGAGCCTCCTTGCCGAAAACTCTCACACCAAAGACTCACACTTTACTCACCAAGGCACTTCACCTCAAGGCTGGTCCTCTACAAATGCACTTCTTTACCAGTTGTGAATCTGGGGAATTTTCTGCCACAGAAGGCAGTGGAGGTCAATTGAAACATATAAGATTGTTAAGGGTTTGGACACGCTAGAGGCAGGAAACATGATGTTGGGGGAGATGTTCCTGATGTTGGGGGGAGTCCAGAACCAGGGGCCACAGTTTAAGAATATGGGGTAAGCCATTTAGAATGGAGACGAGGAAACACTTTTGCTCAGAGAGTTGTGAGTCCGTGGAATTCTCTGCCTCAGACGGCGGTGGAGGCCAGTTCTCTGAATACTTCCAAGAGAGCTAGATAGGGCTCTTAAAGATAGCGGTGTCAGGGGATATGGAGAGAAAGCATGAATGGGGTACTGATTGGGGATGATCAGCCATGATCACATTGAATGGCGGTGCTGGCTGGAAGGGCCAAATGGCTTACTCCTGCATCTATTGTTTATTGTCTATTGACTGGATGTTTTCAAGAGAGTTAGATTTATCTTTTAGGGCTAAAGGAAACAAGGGATATGGGGAATAAGCAGGAACAGGGTACTAATTTTAAATGATCAGCTGAATGGCAGTGCTGGCTCGAAGGGCCGAATGGCTTAATCCTGCACCTATATTTCTATAACTCCTTGAATATTGATTGAAATGCTCTACATCATACTATCTTAATGGAAGTATCAACAAATCTGAAATGTCCATCATGCTACCATGAGTCTTTTGAAATTACAATGTCAAATATCCATCACATAACAGGTGCAACTCAACAAATAATTGAAATGACTTTCACCTGGTACACCAGTGAGATTAACATGGCCTTAAGAGTAATCTTTCTCAAGCACACCACATTAACAGTAGTAGAAAAGGATCCACAGTATATCTGAACAAACACAACTGACAGCAACTATCAAAACAATACTTAATTTTCAAAATAAATTATATTCAATCCAGTATTGATAAGACAAACTGTATATTTATCTCAACAATCAAAAAGCTATAATTCCACAAAGCGGAGCTCTGTTACTACGACTGCATGAGTTTTAATTGAAACTAATACCCTCATTCATTGGGCAAATCCAAGCATTTGTGAAGAAAGCAAGCAAAAAGGTTGAGGGCAAAGCCATAGACATCATCTATGTGAACTTCAGTAAGGCATTAGATAAGGTGAAATTACATGGGATCTGGAGAGTTAGTTGACTGGATAGAATTGGCTTCATGGAAGGAAGTAGAGGATGATAATGGATTTTTTTCTGACTGGAGGCCTGTAACTTGTGATGCGCCTCCGGAATCGGTGCTAGGTCCTTTAGTGTTTGTGGTTTATATTAACAATTCAGATGTGACTGCACAAGCCATAATTAGCAAGATTGAAGATAACATTAAAGAGTGTGGTACTGTAGGTAGGGAAGATAGTTATCAAACATCACAGCATGATCTTGATCAGTTGGGCAAGTGGACTGAGAAATGGTTAATGAACCAGGATACCGCGTATAAAAGTTGGGATGTTATGTTACAATTATACAAAACATTGTGAGGCCGCATTTGTAGTATTATGCTCACTGCCATAGGAAGCATGTCATGAAGCTGGAAAGAGTGCAGAGAAGATTTACAAGGATGCTGACTTGAGCTATTTGGGGGGGTAGCCCGTAAGGTCATTGGGTCAAAGGGAGTGACGCACGGAGCAGCACAAACCACGTGGAGGACATGGCGGCCTCAGCAGACACTGTTAACACACGAAACACGCACCTTCTTACCTGTTAAAAACAGCTGAAATGGCACATTGTGCTGTAAATAATTATGGGTGCTGTCATTGAAAGCGGGAACGTATAAGGTTTAAACTGGTTTTATCTCATGGTGTAGCGTCTTTTACAATCCGCGACTAGTAGTGCATTCATTGTCGTGTCCAGACAGCACCATCTCGATAAGCCTTCGCTATATAAAGTGAACTTAAACTCAGAGCAATTTGGAGGGGGGGGGCAGAGGGAGGGGGGGGGCAGAGGGAGGGAGGAGTGAGAGTCCTGGAGACAGGAGTGCCAGGGGCCAGTGAGCCCAAACACCTCCTGTCCACAAACCACCTCATCTACACCCCCCCCCCCCCCCCACACACACAGCCCCCTTCCCCACACAGCCGTGTCCAGACAGCCACGAGCAAGCCCAGAAAGTGAGTGTCCAGAAAGCAGTGAGTCAGTGTGTGAATGTCCTGAAAGCTGCAAGTCAGTGATTGGGTGCCCAGAAAGCCATGAGGGAGTCCAGAGAGCCGTGAGTCAGCCGCACCTGCACAGTTGGGGGCTATGGGTGAGTGGTGGAATATTGCATTGTGAGACCAGGCCTCCCGTGTGAGAATGGGACCTATTAGGCATGCAGGTGCAGCAGGCAGTGAAGAAAGCGAATGGTATGTTAGCTTTCATAGCAAAAGGATTTGAGTATAGGAGCAGGGAGGTTCTACTTCAGTTGTATAGAGTCTTGGTGAGACCACACCTGCAGTATTGCGTACAGTTCTGGTCTCCAAATCTGAGGAAGGACATTATTGCTATAGAGGGAGTGCAGAGAAGGTTCACCAGACTGATTCCTGGGATGTCAGGACTGTCTTATGAACAAAGACTGCATAGACTCGGTTTATACTCTCTAGAATTTAGGAGATTGAGAGGGGATCTTATAGAAACTTACAAAATTCTTAAGGGGTTGGACAGGCTAGATGCAGGAAGATTGTTCCCGATGTTGGGGAGGTCCAGGACAAGGGGTCACAGCTTAAGGATAAGGGGGAAATCCTTTAGGACCGAGATGAGAAGGACTTTTTTCACACAGAGTGGTGGGTCTCTGGAACTCTCTGCCACAGAGGGCAGTTGAGGCCAGTTCATTGGCTATATTTAAGAGGGAGTTAGATGTGGCCCTTGTGGCTAAGGGGATCAGAGGGTATGGAGAGAAGGCAGGTACGGGATACTGAGTTGGATGATCAGCCATGATCATATTGAATGGCGGTGCAGGCTCAAATGGCCTACTCCTGCACCTAATTTCTATGTTTCTATAACAGGTCCCACTTAGTCTAGTAACCATCTAAATCTGGCAGCCAGTTGAATATTGTCACTCTGAAGAAACTACACCCAAAATCTAATAGTCAGCCATCTTAATTATTATATATTCCTTTGTTGGGACATTGACAGTTTAACCAATATTAATTTAGAGAACAATCCTAGATAATTAGCAATAAACTCATTCAATCTGCTTTGCTGGTTCAAAGTCAAGCTTTGCTGCTTAACTGCAGAAATAATAAATGTCATGAATGAAATCTATAAAAATTCAACTCTAGCACAATTAAACAAATTGAATCATTGGGCAAGGTCCTCAGTGAGTATTTCCCCTCTGTATTTAAGTAACTTTATTGGGCAAGTATTTACATACAAGGAATTTGCCTTGGATCTTACCAAAGAGAAATACTTGGGGCAATCCATGGAAGTGTCTTGCGAGCGGTCAGAGTTACAGTCGAAGAAGTACTGAAGTTACTGTCTTGTATGAAGGTAGACAAATCTCCAGGGCCTTATCAGATATATCCGAGGACATTGCGGGAGCCCAGATTGAAATTTACGAGTCATCCTTAAATACAGGAGAGGTGTCAGAAGACTGGCAAATGTTGGGCCTCTCATCAAGAAGGGCTACAGAGAAAATGCTGGGAACTAACGGCCAGTGAGCTTAACATCTGTAGTTGGAAAGTTACTAGAGTGTATTCTGAGGGAGTCACTCACGGCAGGTGGACTCACAGTTCAGTCACTCCGGCTGGTGGACTCAGTTAGGTGGACATAGTTCACTCACGGCTGATGGACTCATCCAACACACCCACCCTCCATCACACACGCGCAGCACAACGCACACTCAAATTAAAGGTTGCCCGGGTGCCTTTGACCACCCAAAGTGCTGCCGGGCAACCTAAACGCAGAGTCCTTTTGCCCGGCTTTGCACTGCAGATACTGGTTTCTACAGATAGACACAAAAAAACTGCAGTAACCGAGCGGGTCAGGCAGCATCTCTGGAGAAAAGGAACTTGACGTTTTGTGTCGACGACGGCTGTAGTGCGGGGCAAAGATACCAGGAGCGGGGTGACGAAGGGTCAGAGCAAATGACAGGCCCCGAACAGCAGCGGCCACCTCCTCCCACATCCCGCCCGCCCTGATCACAGCCAGTGCCTACAAATCCGCTAAAGGCGCTTTCAAAACAAACCCTCCCGCACGCCGAGCCGAGGCCGGGGGGGGGGGGGGAGAAGATGGGGAGGCCTCCCTCTGCCGTCTGAAGCAGCTGCACCAAAGATCCTAGGATCGTTGAGCTGCACCGCTCGGCCCCACACCTTGCTGTGGGCTGGCGGAGGAGGGGAGGTGGTTGTGAAGAGATCCCAACCGCCTCCCCCTTTGGCTGCGGCACTTGGCCGCGGACAGGGACGGCCAAGGCGGCGGGGCGATGTTGTCCGAGAAGCGCTGACCTTCCTTCCTCCCACTTCCCCTCTATCTCTCTCTCTCTCTCGTCCACCCCCCCGCCCCAAACCCCGCCTTATCCCGAGACCTCTCCTCCCCATCCCCACCTCTATTCAGTCCTCACTGACATCCCCTGTGCTCCTCTCCCCCATCTATTCATCCTGTGCTGATCGCCCTATCCACCTCGCATTTGATTCTCCTGCCCCCCCACCATCCATCCTATGCTGGTCCCCTAATTAATCCTGTACTGACCCCTCTTCCCATCCATCCCGCACTTCTTCCGCACTTTGTTATGGATACATTATGTGGGAAGTGAGAGCGTTTCTGTACCAATAGCAATAACGACCCATGCTATGGCCATGTCATGGTAATTTTCGGTCCTTCACTGTATTGCAATATATAAAAAGAGTTGTGATATTGTATTATAATTTTGCTGCATGTCATTGTGGTATATATCATGTTTTAATTGGTGAATATGTTTAGTTTGTGAGTTATTTGAAACAGAAAGAATATGTGAATGTAGACAAAAGTGCTGGAGAAACTCAGCGGATGTGGCAGCATCAATGGAGCGAAGGAAATGGGCAATGTTTCGGCCAAAACCCTTCTTCAGACTAATGGGTTTCGGCCTGAAACATTGCCTATCACAACTGCAGAAGGACCTCTTTGCTCCTATATTCGATTCCTCTTGTTATAAAGGCCAACATGCCATTCGCTTTCTTCACTGCCTGCTGCACCTGCATGCTTACTTACATAGACTGATGTATAAGGACCCACAGATTCCGTTGTACTTCCCCTTTTCCCAACTTGACGCCATATAGATAGTAATCTGCCTTCCTGTTTTTGCTACCATTTTTTAACCTTCTTAACTTTACTATTATTTCACCGATCAGAACGAAACTTGGTGGCTTGGAGCAGAGAACAGTAAGGTGGCAAAAAAAAGATGAGTGGTCAAGATGAAAGTTTTAGTAATAGTATAGACAGATAGATGTCCATAAATCGCAGACTTCATCAGTCATTCCATGCAAAGGAAATGCAACAAAATATTAAACATTATAACTTTCACTTACGTGAGTGATTTGCTTTGTCCCAAACATTATGGTGCCCTGAAATGGGGGGGGGAGAGAGAGACTATGTTTTAACACTGCTATAATATCCACATGGTAAAGCTAAAACATAAAAGTGGCCTTTATTAAAATCTGACAATATGCACTTTAACCACATGTGATTTTTTTTCTATTACAAATCTCAAATTGTGGGGTACAGAGGCAAATAAATAAATGATGGGTCTTTGTCCCTAACATTATGGACGCACTAGGTTTAAGGCAAGATTTAATAGGAACCACAAATGGGCAACTTTTTCAGAGGGTGTTAGAATGAGCTGCCAGACGTAGCCCATGCAAATACAATAACTTTTGAAACACATTTGGACTGATACACGTTAAGAAACTTCAGCCTAAGTTGTAGATCAAGGATAGACATCCAGGCCAGGCCAGAATCAGTTCCTGGGTGGATGGTTTTGATGCCCGCAGGGAAAAGCCTCAATGGGCTTTTCCCAGAGAAGAAAAATATTGACCAATGGTGGGGCATCTTCATTAGCATTGAAGAGTTGGGCCAAAAGGCCCTTTTCCATGCTGTATTAAATCAAATTGAATCAGTGCCCAATACGATGCTAGGTTACACTTCCCTGCCTGCATGTGATCCTTCCAAACCTTGCATATCCATGTACCTAAATGCCTTTTAAAAGCAACTAATGCATCAGTTTCCATGACCACTCCAGACAGGACACTCCAGGAACCATCATGACTTAAAAACAAAACTTGCCCAGCTCAGACAGTAAAACTATGCCGTTTTGTCTTTGACATTTCCAAGGAAAATGGAAATGACTGCCTACTCTATCTATTCTTCCCACAATTTCATATACTTCTATTACGTCTCCCCTCAAACACACCAGAGAAAACAATCGAAGTTTGGCCGGATACAGAATGGATTCGACCCACAACACCCGTACTAGCCCAAGAAGAGTCCATTCAGCCCACAATGTCCCACGAGCCCTCCGGAAACCAGTCCCTCTGGCCCACAACGCATACACTGCCCCAGGAAAAGTCCCTTCGGCCCATAATATCTGTACTAGCCCTATGGAAACCAGTCAATTTGGCCCACAACACCTGTACTAGCCCTACAGAGAGCCCCCACCTGAAGCCATGCCCCCTCCCCAGGATGCTTCACCCCCCCCCACCCCTTGACACCCCCTGCCTGAAGCAGTCCCCCTCCGCCGACTGCAGTACACTCCCCCCCGCCCCTGACAACCCTGGCTACAGGACGCTCCTTCCCCCCCCCCCCCACCCCCCCAGCCTGAAGCAGTCCCCACCTGAAGCCGGTGGGGTGCAGCAGCGGTTACTACAACAGCGATAGGCCACAGCAGAAATAGGCAGCGATAGGCCACAACAGCGCTTTCCCCTCTCCCCATCGGCCCTCAACAGGCCCCGTCTGAAGCAGTCGCCCTCCCCAGCTGCAGAACACAACAAGAAAGAATGGACTGAATAAATCTCATTTTCAACGTTTAAATTGTTGTTATATTTATTCACAATTTATTCACAATTTAAGCTTTAATAAATCCATTTTCCACTTTCCGTGCCCGTCAGCTGCACTTGCACAGTAATACCTGCGTGTTCCACATCCCAATGGGAACTCAGTGAGCTCCAATGGCTGCGCCGTTGGAGAGCTACTGAGAGTGGATGGGGGGGGGTTGAGGGGGATGAAGTGAGTACAGGACACTCCCCTGGCCCCCGCCTGAAGCCACCCGCCTCCCCCGGCTGCAGGACTCATGCACCCACCGGCCCCCGCCTGAAGCCATCCCATCCCCAGCTGCAGGACACTCCCCACCCCACCGGTCCCCGCCTGAAGCCGTTCACAGCTACAGGATGTTCCCCACCGGTCCCCGTCAGTGGGGAGCGGCAGCGATAAGCCGCTGCAGCAGTAGGCCACGGCAGTGGCAGGCAGCAATAGCAGTGGGAGGGATAGGCAGAGGCAGGCCACGGCAGCACTTCCCCCCTCCTCCACACCGGCCCTCGACAGGTCCCACCTGAAGCCGTCCCCCGGATGCAGGATGCTCCCCCTCCAGCCCCCACCTGAAGCCATCCCCTTCCCAGCTGCAGAATGCAACAAGAGACGCAACAAGAAAGTACTGCACTGAATACATTTCATCTTTAAAATTTAAATTGTTGTTATATTATAAGTGTTACTCACATTAAGATTTAATAAACACCTTTTCCACTTGCCATACCCATCAACTGTGCCTACGCAGTAATGCCTGCATGTTCTATGTCACAATGGGAACCCAATGGGTGGGAAAGGTTGCGCTGTCGGAGAGCTGCTAAGAGTGGATGGGGGGGGGGGGGGAGATGGAGTGAGTGGATGAGGGGAGTGAGTGTGGGATCAGGAGTGTCATAAAGGGAACCATCAGCCGCGCCTGCGCAGTTGAGGACTATGGGTGAGTGGTGGAATATTGTGTTGGGGGACCAGGCCTCTAGTGTGAAAATGAAACCCAACGGGTCCCACTTAGTCTAGTATACCCTATAACCCAGGAAGCATTTGGCAAAGCTCTTCCACATTCTCCAAAGCCTCCACGATGGGGCATGCAAAATTACATACAATACTACAAATGCAACTTAATCAAATTTTATGTCCAACACACATCACAATGCATTCCATCAGGAAATCTTTGTCACATCTCCCTCCACAAAATTAAAAAAATCAAAACTTTGAGTGCAGGTGCTTCTGCACAGCTATTTGCATTTCTATTTGTATTTCACTACATTGAAATGGCTTTAAATTAACATAGATTAAGAAGCCTATTTTTTTATTTTGCACTTAATCTGCATCTGGACCCCTCTCCAAGACTACCAATTTCAAAAGCCCACCAAATTGATCACCTCAGACATTCCCTCGTTGTGCGCACCCGTCTCTGAAAAAATGAAATTTCACCTCAAGAATTGAATAAACTACGCTGATATTACAGCAAGAAAGCGCACACTTCTACTTCCTGAAGAGGAAATTCAGCATCTCAAATAACTTAGTAATTTCTATGGATGCACCATAGAAAGCATCAAATTACTTAAATATATAAATGCCTCATTGTAAAAAAGAGAATCATGCATTGACAGTTTGACAGATCTTAATATGCGATAAGCAAATGCCAAAAAACGTTAATACACATCATACACAAAACCTTAAACCACTGGAATGCAACTCTTACATTGAATTTGAATTATTTAAAAGCAGATTCCACAATGCATTTGCTATAAACCTGCAAATCACCTTCCTTCACCCTCAAATTTATACTTCTCCACTCATTAGCAAACACTACTTCCTTTCATGTTGGAAGCATCTAACTCTCAAGTTAGAAATTTCACTGCAGACTCCTTTCCTGAACAATAAATGTTTTTGATTTACTTCATTTGTCACATCTGGCAGTAGTGAATCAGTACTAATAACAGGTTAGCCCCATGGCAGCCTCTTGCTCCTGAAGTGGCCAAATGTTTGTAAGAAAAACCAGAGAATCTAATTAGCCTTTCTCCATTATTATCAGATCAGATTAAGGTCATCATTGAACAAATTACTGCCCAGGAAATATGAATAAATTCAATAAGAGCAGTGTGATTGGGGGCAGCAATAAATACAAGTTCAAGATTATCACATAATAATAAGTGTTAGAAAAGTTACAGCGAAGCCTTTTTAAAAAAGATGGTGGCAATGTATTATTAATCAAATAGAAATAGGATCAGCACAGTGTACCTCAACCCAAATAAAAAACTCCCAGACTCCAAAATGTTAAAAAATGCTCAGATGTTAGTACTGTTACAACTGTTTTGTGTAGGTCAGGGGCTCCATATGTACAAGCGGTTGTCCAGAATATAAAGTGTACCAGAATGGGTGCAGAACAGAACTTGCTACATAGACAATTCACATTAAAAGCATAGACTATGTTCCAACAGTCAAGTCCAGGAAAGTACCCATGCCATCTACAGTAAAATGTTTGACAATGCCAGACTCAATTTTCTGCACTATAGTTTGTTACTTGTATTACTATCCAATAACTTAGCAAAATATATATATATATTTTTGAAGTAGGGAATGAGGAACAGTTTCAACATATATTTCAGCTAATTTTGACAACACTAGACCCCAGTTCCAACAACAAACTTGCTTTCCTGACCCCCAGTACTCGAAAGCACAGATGAGAGTCCATGCCTGGTTGAGTTCTCAAAACCTGTGCAGACCAACTGGCTGGAGTTTTTGCAGACATTTTCAACCTCTCACTACTGACGTCCCCACCTGCTTTAAGAAGGCATCAATAATACAGGTGCCCAAGAAGAGTAAGGGAACATGCTTCAACGATTATCGATCAGTGGCACTAACATCCTTGGTGATTAAGTGCTTTGAGAGGTTGGTTATGGTGTATATCAACTCGTACCTCAAGAACCTCGACCCACTACAGTTTGCCCATCGTCACAACATTTTAACGCAGAATGCGATCTCAATGGCTCTCCACTCCACACTGGACCACTTGGACAATAAAAATGCTTTACAGAGAGCCCCCACCTGAAGCCATCCCCCTCCCCAGGAGAGTCAGGCTGTTGTTTATTGACTACAGCTCAGCATTCAATGCCATTATCCACTCCAAGCTGGTTACCAAGCTCACGGAACTGGGTCTCTGCGCATTCCTCTGCAATTGCATCTTCGACTTCCTCATCCACAGACCACAGTCTGTTCAAATTGGCAGAAATACTTCACCCTCAAACAATCAGTACCTCATGGCTACGTGCTTAGCCCCCTGCTCTATTCACTCTACTCATATCTGTGTAGCCGGACATAGTGCGAACTCCATCGTCAAGTTCGCCAACGACACCACCGTTTTGGGACGAAAAACAGATGACGATGAGTCAGAGTATAGAAATGAGATCGACCCATTAACCAAATGATGCCAGCACAACAACCTGGCTCTCAATATCAGTTAAACCAAAGAACTGATTGTGGACTTTGGACTGGGAAGAATGAGAACCCACAATCCTACTGATATCAATGGTACGATGGTGGAGAGAATAAAAAAACTTCAAATTCCTGGGTGCCCATATTTACGAAGATCTTTCCTGGACACGGCACACTGATGCAATTATAAGGAAAGTACTTCCCGAGAAGATTACGGCGATTCAGTATGTCAAAGAGGATTCACATGAATGTCTACAGGTACACAGTGGAGTGCATATTAACTGGTTGCATCATTGTCTGGTTCAGCAACTTGAACATCCGGAAGAGGAAAAGACTGCAAAAAGTTGTGAACACTGCCCAGTCCATCAGCGGCTCCGACCTCCCCACCGTCTAAGGGATTTACCAGAGTCTGGATGTTACTGTTTTCAGGCTCCTTTACAGTCCTTATGGCAGTGGTGAAATGAGTGTGAGGCCAGGATGATGTGGGTCTCTGATGAAGTTGGCTGTCTTTTTGAGGCAGCGACTCTGGTAAATCCCTTCGATGGTGGGGAGATCGGAGCTGCTGATGGAGGAGGGAGGGAGGGGGAGAAGAGAGAGAGGAAGGAAGGCCTCCTTCTGCCGTCTGAAGCAGCTGCACCAAAGAGTGATCCTATAGCTATAGGGTCTTTGAGCTGCACCGCTCGGCCCTGTAACTTGCTGTCAGCTGGCGGAGGAGGGGAGGCAATGGCGACGAGTTCCCAACCACCTCCCCCTTTGGAGGCGGCACTTTGGCGTTGGATGGGGACGGCCAAGGCAGCGGGGCAATGTTGTCCGAGGAGCGCTGACCTTCCTTCCTCCCCACCTCTTCTGCCGCTTTCCCCCCCCTTCTCTCTTTTATGCCCCTTCCACCCCTCTTATCCTGGGACTCCTCTCCATCCCCTCCTCTATTCAGTCCTCACTGACATCCCCCATGCTCCCCTCCCCATCTACCCTCCTCCCCCCCACCCAATCTATTCATCATCCTACCCACCTCTCATTGATTCTCCTGCCACCCCCCCATCCATCAGATTTCAGATTACCTTTATTGTCATTCAGACCTTTTGGTTTGAACGAAATTTTGTGCCTGCAGTCATACATATATTAAAAGTAACAAAAACACACAATAAACACAAATTTAATATCCACCACAGTGAGTTCACCAAACACCTCCTCACTGTGGTGGAAGGCAAAAGTCAGAGTCTCTATCTTCTTCCCTCCTTGTTCCCCCTCTGCGCCGAGGAGATCCAGGCCTCCGATGCTGCCGTCCACCAGGCCCACGGCCGAGCCTCTGAAGCCGGGCTGCCTCCACCGGCGGAACACCGACACAGGGCCCGCCGCCAGAACGCCGGAGCACTGCAGCTCCAAAGCCAGGTTGCCGCTGGAACGTCGCTGGAGCACCGCATCCCCGAAAGCCAGGCTGCCGCTGGAGCACCGCAGCCCCGAAAGCCAGGCCGTCGCTGGAGCTCCGAAGCCCCAAAAGCCAGGTCGCCGCTGGAGCTCCGAAGCCCTGCCACTGCTGCTGGAAGCTGGAAGGCCGTCGTAGCTCCAAGGCCGCCAGCAACGCCATTAGGGCCTCAGCACAGACAGACAGTGATGGGGGACACGACAAGAAAAGTCGCATCTCCCCCCCCCCCCCCGAAGGGAGAGACTAAAACCCTGTTTCTCCCACCCCCAACACACATACACAGCCTAATAAACCAAAATAATGACAGATACAAGACAAAAATAAAATAAAAAACAGACAGACTGCAGGTGAGCCGCAGCCGCCACTTACGAATGGTCCTACACTGGTCCCCCAATTCATCCTGTACTGACCCCCTTCCCATCCATCCTGCACTTCCCCCCCCCCCCCATTCATACTGCACAGAGTCACCCATTCATCCCGTACTGACCCACCATCCATTTACCCTGCACCAAACCCCCCCCATCCATCCTGTAGTGATCTCTCCATTCATCTTTTACTGAACTGTCATTTGGCAACCTAAAAAGCTACAAGGTTGCCCGGCTGACAACAGGGGAAAAAAGGTTGGTACCCGGGGGGGGGGGAAGAAAATCACCCGATGTAGGTGGCGGGGGGGGGGGGGGGGGGGGGGGGGTCAGTGACTCTGGGTGGGTGGCGGGATCAGACAGTCCCCAACTCTGCTGCAGCTGATGGGGACGTTGCCGGGTTTTCGACCCCATGTGACCACTGCCCGGAGCCGCGGCCTCACTCCACCTGGCCCCGTGTGGGGGCGCTGCCGACCCACAGCCCGTCACAATGCGGCACAGGGGAAACGGGCCAGACAGCATTAACCAAGGGGGGGGGGGGGGGGGGGAGTGCACTCTTGACATCCAACCTTTGCTACATGTCCTGGTCACTCTCCATATGTCTGGATGACAGTGCAGAGGAATGAGAGTCAGATTTTGAACCATTAGATAAAAGGACTACTTTGCTATCAAGACAAGGTTGCTGTTGTTAAAGGCTATAAATATTTGATCAGAGTACTTTGATTGTTGGATAAAAGTGCATCTTTTCTGAGTTATTTCAAATAGCTAAAATAGAAGACATGAATCCCAAATTAAAATTTCAACAGGTGACTTTATATAAATACGAACAAAGTTGCAACATAATCAATAACACGCAAGAACGCTACACTTGTCGCTTTACCTCCCCCCTCGACTCCATTCAAGGACCCAAGCAGTCTTTCCAGGTGCAGCAGAGGTTCACCTGCACCTCCTCCAACCTCATCATTGCATCCGCTGCTCTAGAAGTTAGTTAATCTACACCAGTGAGACCAAGCGTAGGCTTGGCAATCACTTCGCCGAACACCTCCGCTCAGTTTGCAATAACCAACCTGATCTCCCGGTGGCTCAGCACTTCAACTCCCCCTCCCATTCCGAATCTGAACTTTCTGTCCTGGGCCTCCTACATGTTCAAAGTGAGCACCACCGGAAATTGAAGGAGCAGCACCTCATATTTTGTTTAGGCAGTTTGCACCCCAGCAGTATGAACAATGACTTCTCTAATTTCAGGTAGTCCTTACTTTCTCCTCCCCTTCTCAGCTCTCCCTCAGCCCTCTGGCTCCACCTCTTCCTTTCTTCCTCCCACACCTCCACCCTCACATCAGTCTGAAGAAGGGTTTTGACCCAAAACGTTGCCCATTTCCTTCGCTCCATAGATGCTGCCTCACCCACTGAGTTTCTGCAGCATTTTTGTCTATCTTCGATTTTCCAGCATCTGCAGTTCCTTCTTAAACATTATCAAATAATGAAGATACTGCTTTAGTTCCTCTTAATCTCACAGGGCTGCCAGTCAGGTGCGAGAGTCCCAAGTTATTTGGAAACTGCAATGAGTGAAAATGTATTGTACTTTCATTTAACAAGTGTAAGTGAGTGAGTGAAAAAAGAAAACTTTAGATGCAATCCAAAACAAAAATAAAAATGCTTGAAACACTCAACAGGTCAGGAAACACCCATGTAAAGAGAAACAATTGATATTTTGTGACTTCACCCAGCTTTGATGAGTGGTCTGAGGTCCAGAACATTAATGGTTTCTCTATCCATGCATGTAAAGTATCCTTTATTGTCATTCAGATCTTTCGGTCTGAACAAAATTCCGTTGCTTTGCAGTCATACATTTAATAAAATAACAAAACACACAATAAACACAAATTTAACATCCACCACAATGAGTTCACCAGGCACCTCCTCACTGTGATGGAAGGCTAAAGTCTTAAGTCTGTCTCTTCCCTCCTTGCTCTCCCTCTGCGTTGAGACGATCCAGGCTTCCGATGTTGTGACCCCACTGGGTGATGGTAAGTAAGTCCCGCGGCTCAACCGTGCTCTGCGAACGTGCCAGTTCAAACTCCGCGGCCTGGGGTGGTCAAAGCTGCCGCCCTCCAGTCCAGCAGACGAAGCTGTTGCTGCGGGAGCTCCGGAAAAACAGGTCACCAACCTGTGACCTGCGAGCTCCTGATGATGTCATCCACTGGGCCCGCGACCTAACCTCCGAGGTCAGGCCGCCGGGTCACCACATCAGCCCCGAGTTGGGCAGTCACTGCCGGGACACCACATCAGCCCCGAGTCCAGCCGTCACACCGCCTCAGTCCCGAAGTCTGCCAGCCTCATGCTGGTAAGTCGTGGCTGGCTCTGCCTCCGGAGCCTCGAGGTCGGTCGCAGTTGGAGGCCACCAGCTCTGCCATTAGGCCTCAGCACAGACGGAGACGGGGGATACAAGTTGCATCCCCCCCAGAAGGAAGAGACTAAAACAAGTTTCTCCAAACCCCCCCCCCCAACCAAACATACACAACCTAATAACTCAAATTAACTAGCTAAAACAGGACAAGAAAACAACAAAAAAGAAACAGACGGACTGCAGCTGCTAAGGCAGCACCGCCATTTCCGTTGCCCGACCTGATACATTTTTGCAGCATTTTGTGCCTGCATGCAAGGCAATGTACTTGCCTTGTTAATTTATCATTTATTCTGAAAACATCCATGAAGTGATTTTTTGCATTGCCAAGAGAGATATAATCAGAAGATAAAGTATAGACCCTTGGTATAAAGCAATAAAACTGCAAATAATCAGGATAAAGTAAAACACTATCTCACTCCTTTGAGCAATGCCTCCAGTACAGTCATGCAGAAAAATAGCAATTAAACACAGCCAGTCCACGCAGAACTAAAAAAGATTATGAACAAGAGGCATGGTCTAGTATAAAATTAAGGCCTACACCTTTTCGCAATCAAGTACCCAGCAAAAATGTTGCATGCCAAATCCAACCCATACTTGAATGATTTATGAGCATATACATCCCATCTTAATAGAGTATAAAGTATAGACCCTAGGTATGGCATTCTCGATCGACATCAGGCTATGGTTGAGTAGTCCAATTCTAACATTGATTATTACATGATCAATGCAACAGAAATTTTATTTTTCTTTAAAGTGTACTTTATCACAAATACCCATCAAATTTGGGATGGCTAATTTATGTGCTCTTGAGAATATAAATCCTATTCTTTTAGAAAAATATCTGAATCATCTATAACCATTTTAAAGCACAAATACAAAACATGCATTTAAACCAGATGCAATTCTAAACTACACCAAAGTAGAAAAGCAAAGATGTTCAAATTCTTTCTTCCAAATATAGTATTTACAAAACTAAAAAAGCAGCGCCAAGTTAACTGAAATTGAATGAACATTTGCAAAAAGTGAAGAGAAAAAGCAATCAACATTCTGATATGCCTATTGAAACTAAAATACAATGTTAAGCTTAAATGAACTTACTGCAAAAAATCACCACAAGGCAATTTCAAGGACCTCATCCTAATGAATTTCACAGCTGCAACATCTCTCCTCATTGGCCCTAAAAGCCAAACTTCAAAAGTAAACACCAAACAATTCCAGCGTTCAATTTCAGTGAAAGTATATTGTTAACCCAATACTGCATCGTTGTTTTTCCATAGCAAATTATATTAATCATTTTCTAAACAGCAATCTAGTTCTAAAGTCAGCTTTCAAAACCTCAAACGAGTCAATTTTTTAAAAAATCAATTAAAATCATGTCTTCACCAATAAATCTAATTTACAGTACCTAGTTTAATCAGTTCCCCCCCCCCCCCCCCCAATCTTATAGTCTGATTCCACTAATGACACTTTAACATAATGGAAATAGTTACAATATATAATTTTTTGGGGACATGGGCTAAATTTCTGCAGCATTATTAAATTGGATTGCACACCACATTTGGCACGCAGTTGGCTGCAACATGCATTTATCTGCACAGCACGAAGTAAACCATCTCAAATTTGATGCATAAAAGTAATCAAATGACGTTTAAAACCAACTTGACACAAAAAAGCAAGCAAAAATATTATAATCCTATTTTACAATGAGGTCCTCAAAGAAAATATGCATTAACACAAACTAAAAGGCCCAATTGACAAGGACAATGTCATCACCGAATTCAAAAACCAATTACTTCCATAATTAGTTGCAAAGTTGTAGCATTCCAGCTGCTTATACTCTTTACAACAAAGTTATGACTGTCAGAACCATTAAGTATACCTTTTTCATTGGGTATTGCGACAAATGACAATATTACTTTGCATACTTTCACAACTATATGGAATATTCCAATATCTCAATGCCGGAATATGAAACCAGGAATGTGTTGCTCATGTCACCGTTCAATATAAAATATCCTTAAGCAACTGGTAATGATCCAAAGCTATTATTAAATTTGTCAAGAATTATAATTTCTTTGTGAAGGATTAGTTGCATTCCCATTCCATGATGCCCTAAACAATGGAATAAATATCCCTCGTTTCAGAGATAATGGAATGCTATTTAATTGGGAATCAAGCTCATGAAAAGAATGTTTGCTCTAATGTCCTCGTTTCACTACAAATCTCCAAAAACAGAATAATTTATCAAGGTTGAAAGAGCTCCTTGCAACATTCCACTGGATTTTTAAATTCACAATTTTTCTATTAGTAGTCTTTTTGCCAGGTTACATGTCATGCTGAAGTGTAGCAAGGTATTTCCTGTATGAAATATGCTGATTCTAACACCCAAATTTAAATTATCTGTTCTTTAAAACATGCACATGTATTAAATCTGAAGAGATCTGTTGAAAAGGAAAACAAAAAATAGGTATGTATTTCAGGAAATATTTCAAAATAACATGTCTGCCACATTAGTGTAGAAACAAGGTCCATATGATTGATAACTTATGAAGATTAGGATGAATGGCTTTTAGTTAGGTACATAAATATGTTGGTTATGGAGGGACATGGATCACATGCAGGTAGATGAGATTAGTTTAATTTGGCATCATGTTTTGCACTGACTTCATGGGCCATAGGGTCTGTCCTGTGCTGCACTGTTCTGTGTTGGATGAAGTCACATTTCACCAAGATTGAGAATAGTAAAAAATTCCTCTACCTCGATTGTTAAACATTTTACAACACTTAGAGATAAAACTGTTTGGGTCTTTAAAATAAACTAAAAATTATCATATTAAAAGCACACAATACTCCCTCATAACACTGAAGCCAGTGCTTCAACAATACAGGCTTTGAAAATGCATTATAACCCACTCAATTGGAGGATTATTTTATATTTGCATAATCTGGGTTCAGCACAATCTACTTCAAATTGCTATCACTTATTCAGTGTTAAATCAATGCAAATCCATGCACATATTCAAAGCAAAATTCACATTATAAATATAATGTAGACAGAAATCTAGTTGTCAAAATCCATCTACACGATGACATTCAATATCATTCCCATTCTAAACAATTTTGTATCTCCATAATTACACAGCACAACTGCCAGAAACATGTATATTTGTGTAAATTTTGACTTAAGGACCACCTGCATAACAAGTCCACAAAACAAACTTTGTGGATCCACTGCAGCATAAAACATACAATTTTAACACATGCTTAGAAAATATCATTGTTATCACATACATGTCCTGAAAGTACTAGTTATCAATTTCAAGTCAGCTCTATAAATAATAGATCAAGTTATTTTCATGCTGAAAAATGTCAAGATTGTATCCAATTTCCTTTCCATAAAATTTGGATTAAGACAAGTACGGTCGACATGGTTGAGTCAGCAGGTAGAGAAGTTAAAATATAATCACAACTATGAAAAGTTAATTTTATTACCTCTGCCAAGCCAAACCTGCAAAACAATGTGAGGCCGATGGTAGGTGCAGCTTCATCACCTAATTTCCCTACAATCTTATATTTCCAATCAACTATTTACATTCACTGCAAAAAACACAATTCAAGGCACAAGAGGCAAAAGAGTGGTATGCAGTCATCACTCAAAAGCATCACTTCACACGAATAATTAACTTTCAAACCAACCACATCAAATTAAATATTAGTTCGAGCATAAAAGCTTCACAGAACATGTTAATGGACATGCTGTCAAACAGCAATTTTAATCTTGATACATGCCCCAAATGTATTGAAAAAAGATGCAGCGAATACCAAAAGATTTAATACGAAACTCCATTCTTGTTTTTTTCCCCCAATCACAAACTATTGTTTATTCTTTACGCACCATATACAAATGCATCCAAGAGTAAGTGCAAATTATAAGATGCTTGTCTATTTTAGAGAGATTAAAATTTAAAAGTTCAGAACTTTTCAATAATTCAGTTGATGAGTTAGTTCACTGGTGCTACTGCTTCTGAAAACTGCCTCACAATATAGAAGGCATAAAGCTCAACATGACAATGGGAAACAATGGACAAATAAATGTACTTTAACCAAAAAGATTGAGAAATGCCAACTTTCTTTCCTCAAAAAACCCAAACTGTGTAACCCAAAATAAACCTTGAATGTAAATTTAAAATACACTTTGGATGCTATCATGCAAGAATTTAAATTAGTTCTTCATCACCAAGCTAGATATACTGTATGTTTTTAATAAGTACTCCTGAAGCAAATAGAACAGTCTGCACTGAAGAACCTAAACAGTGCTTGATTTATATTAATCCATAAGGAACTTTCCATCACTAGACTTCACATATCCATTCAAATTTTGTGAAACCGTGAGCAATTTAGTGACATATACAAATTAAAAATGATCACCCCCCCATAGAGGTACTGCACAAGAAAGTAGTGTTGAACCATGGCCACTAAATAATTAAAGTCTAATTTCATTATTATCTATATTACAAATATTTTCATTATTTCCATCAATCAACTGATAATTAAATGTGCTTCAGGTTAACAGCCAGCACATGCCATTCGCTTTACCCATATTTCACGATACCATAATCGGAAGTACCAAAGAATGAATCAATGTATTCTTAAACTCGCTTCCCCGACCAGTGGCTGAAGCAAAGGATTTTTTTAATTTATAAATTAGAACAAAGATTATACATTTCTTCAGATTACATGCGAAATTTAACCAGGGATGCATGATGTTTTGGACATGGGCAGAACTCCTCACAATAACAGTCGTTTTCCTAAAACCGAATTTAAATAGGTGCATATGTTGAAACTTTAGGACAAATGACAGAAACGCCGTATACTGGATGTAAACGAGCAGCACAATCGAGTAGGGCTGCAGAATGATTCGATAGCTCATTTAATCCTCCAACATGTCCAAAAACATAACAGTGATGTCAAAGAACTTCCCAGTACAAGCACCCTCCGCAGCATTTTAAACCTCCATTCAACGAATCTCAAATCATGCCAAATGCTGGAATAAAAAGGTCTCCAAATAAATAAAAACCCGATTATGTGCGGATTATGAGGAATGGGAACAATCGAACTGATTGGAAATGCAAGTCAATGAAAAATGACTCGAGGTTTGCAAAAATTAATTAAAAACCCTCCTAGCTTGACAACTTTTTTTTGCCCGAATGTGCAATTGAATTAACTATAAAAATCTTTTATAGAGAAAACAAGTACCTGGTTTTGAGTTAAGCAATGTTTTTTTTTGCATGGTGAAACACCAGTGGAGAGTTCAGTTGCTGCTGGGAGAAGAATAATTCAATAATTACAAAGTTTTACCCGGGTCTATAAATACACGGAGCATCTACCTGCTGTCACCAGCCTGCTGGCGTGCACGAATGAAGGGTCCAGGCTATCCTTTTCGGCCATCAGCTCGGGTAAATACTTCTCATCGTCCATCCTGCAGCAAAGGGCGACCCGGGTCAGTTTTGTGTTAAGTACAGCAACGACTAATGATTTAATTATTCCCCCTCCCCTCAAAGGAAAACCCTCACGCACGCAAAATGATCAGCCGAAAGGTCCGACTCCAGCGTTGAAAAGACGCGGCTGTGGTATTTAATTTACAACAAATTTGAGAAAGCACAAGATAGAAGAACAATCCTGAAGACACGCCTGCGAGGTGACGGCTGCCCCGTGCCCCTCTCGGGCTGTATTCTCTCACTCGCACCTTTGCTTTCTCTGCTTTGCCCCCTTCTCCTTTTTTTTTTACCCCCTTTTCTCCGCTTCGGGCGACAACGCAGATTATAAAGAGGAGAGGAAATCAAAAATAACCGTCCGCTGCCTCCCGCAGAGCCCGCCCCCTGCCCCGCGCCTATTGGCCGTTCCCACCTCCCGCTCACGATTACCTCTACTTTCATTAGTCGCTGAGGCTGTCAATCGATGGCGTCCCGGCCAATGGCCGCGCCGGCTTTTGTGGCGGCAGCCGACGGAGCCGCGGCACCTGTCAGTCACCCACAAAGCCCCGCCCTCCCTTAACCCTGCCTTTCTCCGTGAGTGGGCGCCCAGCCCCTCAATCAAGGCTGCAGCACCGCTGGCTGAATGCAGTGACACCATCTATCTCCGCGGGGGCGAAATAATTCTCAAACTGCAAAGGAATTGTGCTTCTTTTATTTTTTAATATATTTTCAAAATATTTATCACATCTTAGACCATTGTATTTTCATTCAGTTAAAGAAATTCCTACTGCATATTTGCTAATCGTCGGAACGTACAGGAATCTATTTCAATGAATTTAATTGAATAGTATTAATTGGCATTTTATTATTTTTGCCAAAAGGACACAGGGGTGTGAGATGATAATGAATCCGACCAAAAGTGAACTCGAGCTGATAAAATATCATGATTTAGGGATGGATGGATGTTATTTGCTGCAGGTTGACCGGGAGAAGTAATACAGCACTTGAAGAAAGTTTTGTACTGAGAAGAAGCAATACTGCCTCCCTGTGGTTTGATTGTTCTCTACATATTTCATAATCAACTATTACATTTATTGATGTGTAAGTAATATTTTAACGATTATCGACAATGTCTCCTAATGTTACGTCAAGATTATCTGATCATTGTATAAGTATAATTATAGTGGTATGAATTAAACAAAGCTTTAAAGTATTCCTTTATTCGATTATTTTAATATTGTGAAACACCAATTTCTAGAGATTTTCTCCCTTTCTCTCCTGAGAATGCTAAAAATGTTGCATCAGCCGCACCATTGCATGTTTGTGTTGCCTTTTCTACAATAATATATAAGATATTGAACTACAGGAGCATCGCAGAAATAGGAAATCAAACAGCTAATTGCGTAATTCAATGAGATAATGGTTGCTCAGCATCCATACCGTGCCTTCATCTCATGTCCCTTCAACAAACTATCAGTCGTAGATTTGATCTTTGTAATTGACCTAACTATTATTGGAGTTTACACACGGAAGTGTATGTAGCAGAACTTTATCATTTCATTTTTGTAAGACGTGGCACCTGTTTTCAGGCAATTAACCCATGGCCCTGGAATAGATAAGTTACAGTTTTTTTCACCCAATTATCCGTTAATGTCATGAAGTCTATATTACAAACCATTATAAAACGTATTAAATTCCAGCAAATACTAACCTAGTTTACATAATCTGCTTTTGTAATTTAACAACATAACTTATAAAAACCTATGCTATTCTACACAAGAAACTGCAGATGCTGGAATCTTGCATAAAACTCAAAATGCTGGAGTAACTCATGGGCAGCATTTCTGGAGGACATGGATAGATTACATTTCAGGTTTGGACTCTTCTTCAGTCTGATTGTAGAGAAAAGAGGTGGGGGTGGGACAAAGCCTGGCTAGAGATAGTTGGATACAGACGAGGTTTGATCGGGGTGGAAAGGGTCAGGGGTGGGATAGTGTAAGAATGGATGTACACCAAAGTCAGGAAAGGATTGGGGGTTGGGCTGTTACCTAAAATTGGAGAATTTAATTTTCATACGGTGGGTTGTAAGCTACCTAATCAGAAGGGCCAAATGGCCCACTCCTGCACCTATTGTCTATTGTCTATATTAGAAGGTGCTGTTCCTCCAGCCTCACTCTGGCAACAGAGGTGGCCCAGTACAGAAAGATCAGCCTGTGTATGGGAAGAGGTGGAGTCAAAATGTTTAGCAACTGGGAGATCCAGCAGGCCTAGATGGACCAAATGCAAGTTATGGTATGCTTGCCTTGA
Source organism: Raja brachyura (assembly GCA_963514005.1). The sequence continues at coordinate 72,433,974 of OY740784.1, forward strand.
TTGGTTGGGGCACTAGGTATAAGAGTATTGCATGCAGTTCTGGTCTGTCCCTCACAGGAATGATGTAGAGACTTTGAAAGGATGCAGAGGAAGTTTACAAAAATGATTATGGGATGTTAGCTGCAGCGAGATGGTGGACTGGCTTGGATTGTTTTCTGTGGAGTGCCAGAGATTACAGGGGCACCTGATAGAAGTATATAGAATTATGAGAAGCACAGATAGGGTAGACAGTGAGAATGCTTTTTTTCCAGAATTGAAATATCAAATACTGGTGAGCATAGCTTTAAGATGAAAGCAGCAAAAGGAGATGTGCGGGGCAATTTTTTTTACACATGGGGTGGTGAGTGCCTGAAATGTGTTGCCGGGGGTGGTGGTGGAGGCAGATATAATAGTGACATTTAAGAGATTTTTGGATAGGCACATGGATATGCAGGGAATGGAGGGTTATAGATTATGTACAGACAGAAAAGAGTTGGTCTTGGCAGACATTGTGGACTGAAGGACTTGTGCCCGTGCTGCAGTGTGCTATATTCCATGTTAACTCTTCATGTTCCAAGCACCAATCTGGTAAGCATATGCTCTCCATGGCGAATGGTGGTCGACAGAATTGCTTACACTGTGCAGTCTAACTTGATTTTGATTTGCCATACCATAACATGTGTTCCAGAATCTATAGGACAACATTATGTTAGCTCCTTTAATTATTATCAGTACTTTTTCTGTTATTATCATAATCGTAGCAAACAAAACCCCATTGATCTTCTGCAGCTTTTGGCATTTCAGCAGGTAGAAAATGGTCTATTTTTCAAATTTGTGATTTCACATTTACCTATGTTGAAATCTGTTTGATAATTTGTAACCCATTTGCCAAAACTATGAAAGTGTCTTTCTAACTTCCTGCTACCATCTACATTGTTGACATTGGGAAACTTAAATAAGGGACTTTCTATTATATGGGTCCAAGTAGTTCATAAAATAGTCAACAGTTGCAATTCCAATACAGAACATTGTAGGTCATCACAAGCTACATACTGCTAATTTGAATACCTGCCTACCATTTCACCACTTTCTCGTGTTGAAAAACCAATGAATCCATGGACTATTTGATGAAGCAAGGAAAGAATGGTAATGGTATGAGGAAGAAATAAAAGTTCACTTGCCATATGCAAAATGGAGTACATGTTTTGATGCATTTCACTAATGAAAGCATTTGCCCTAGCTTATTTAATAATGACCATACAATATGATACGATACAAGAGCACTTTATTTATCCCAGGAGCAAAATTAATTTGCGAACAGTCATAAAAAAACACAAAACAAAATATATGAAACATGAAAATAAAGTGCAGAGTGGTAAGGCTTTGGGGATGTGCAAAGATTGAGGTGGGGCGGGGCAATCTCAGTCTATCCCATGACGGAAGGGGGAGGAGTAGTAAAGTTTGATAGCCACAGGGAAGAAGGATCTCCTGTGGCATTCTGTCCTGCATCTTGGTGGAACGCCAGTCTGTTGCTGAAGGTGCTCCTCAGGTTGAACGGTGTATCATGAAATGGGTGAGCTGTTTTGTCCAGGATGTTCCTCAGTTTGAGGTGCATCCTCCCCTCCAAGACCACCTCCCAAGAATCCAACTCCACCCCCAGGGCAGAGCCAGCCTTCCTGATGAGTTTGTTGATCCTATTGGTGTTCGCAGCCTTCACCCTGCTACCCCAGCACACGGCAGCAAAGAGAATGGCACTGGCTACCACCGATTGGTAGAAATCTACAGCATCGCACTGCCGATGTTGAAGGAGCAGAGCAATCTCAAAAAGTAAAGCCGGCTCTGTCCCTTCTTCTACAGGGCCTCAGCGTTTGGACCAGTCCAGTTTACTATCCAGGTATACTCCCAGGTATTTGTACTCCCTGGTAAACTGCACAACCACACCATTGATGGAGACAGGTGTGTTCCTCTCCTCCTAAAGTCCACCACCAACTCCTTAGTCTTGTCGGTGTTGAGCTGCAGGTTATTCAGCCAACACCACTCAACAAAGTGACTGAAGAAGGGTTTTGGCCTGAAACGTTGCCTATTTCCTTCGCTCCATAGATGCTGCTGCACCCGCTGAGTTTCTCCAGCATGTTTGTGTACCTTCGATTTTCCAGCATCTGCAGTTCCGTCTTAAACTCTTAACCACTCAACAAAGTTGTTGACTTCACCTCTGTATTCATCTTCCTTCTCCTCGCTGATGCCCCCACAATTGCAGAGTCATCTGAAAACGTCTGCAGGTGGCAGGAGGCAGAGATATATCTGAATGTCCGAGGTGTAGATGGTAAATGAAGGGAGAGAGGACCATCCACTGTGGGGCTCCTGTGTTGCTCACCACCATGTCTGAGACACATTTCTGTAGCCTGACATATTGTGGTCGTCCAGTCAGGTAGTTGGTGATCCACGACACCAATGGAGCACCCACCCGCATCTTCGTCAGTTTGCTCCTAGCAGTGCAGGCCAGATCGTGTTAAAAGCACTGGAGAAGTTAAAAAACATGACTCTCACAATGCTTCTCGGCTTACCCAGGTGAGCATATGAATGATGGAGCAGGTGTATAATGGTGTCCTCAACCCACATCTTTGCTTGGTAAGTTATACTGTTCTTTGGCTAAAAACATGAAATGAAGTAGTCAAGCTCATGTTAAACTGTTCAAATCATTTGTAGTACTTCTTTCCATAATCATTCTTTGTCTTAAGTAAACATCACCATGTATTAATCAAGGGGTATGGGGAGAAGCAGGAACAGGGTACTGATTGTGGATGATCAGCCATGATCACATTGAATGGCAGTGCTGGCTCGAAGGATTGAATGGCTCCTGCACCTATTGTCTATGTAATATTACAACTCGTATTGCAAATGAGTAAATACCGGGGGAGTCAGTCTTATGTATGTTTATAAAGATATTGAGTAAAATAAAGCACTAATGCTAGAGGAATTAAGCAGGACAGGCAGCATTTCTGGAGAACATGAATAGGTGATGTTTCAGGTCAGAACTCTTGTTCAGACTCATTGAGGTAGGGGGGAATGCCGGAAATAAGTTCTCTTCCTCCTATGTCCTATCTTCTAATTTCATTTCTCTTTAGTTTAGTTTAAAGATACAGCGTGGAAATGGCCCCTTTCACACACCGAGTCCGCACTGACCAGCGATCCCCACACATTAACCCTATCCTACACTTAGACTAGGGACAATTTTTTTTTACATTTACACCAAGGTTTACCTACAAATCTGCACATCTTTGGACTGTGGGGGGAAACCAAAGTTCTTGGAGAAAATCCACGCAGATCACGGGGAGAACGTGCAAACTCCTTCCAAACAAGCACCTGTAGCCGGGATTGAACCTGGTATCTGTAAGTGCTATAAGGCAGCAACACTACCACTGTGCCACCTGTGCCGCCCTATTCTCTCCTTATCTTGCACCAATTTGTCTCCTTTTCATCTCTTTATTTTATTATTGTCATGTGTACAAGGTAAAATGAAAGGCTTTCCAGTTGCGTTCTATCTAGTCTCCAAAAAGACTATACATGATTACAATCAAGCGTGTACGGATCACAGTGTACGGATAGAGGATAAAGGGAAAAACTTTTAGTGCAAGATAAAGTCCAGTTAAGTCCGATTAAAGATATTTTGAAGGTCTCTAATGAGGTCAGGATGAACTTGACTTGAAACATCATCTATCCATGTTCTCCAGAAACTCTGCCTGACCACTCTTTTCCATCTTTTTTCAATCTCAGAGCAAAATTCTTCAATGCACAATGACACTTATTCCTTGTTTATCTGCATTAATATAATGACAATGTACTGTAGAAGTTTGTCAATTTTCACCTGCCCCGAATTTGGATTGAATTGTCATGTTTTTTAATCGATTGCTCATTGAAAATCAGAGGCATGGTTCAATTATTGCATCAGTTAGAGGGCGACTAGTTCAGTGCAGTGCCAAGGAACTGCAATATTGGTGCCACATGGAGGTGCTACATAAGATTTGACAGAGAACATTCACTGAATCTTCCTTCCAACTGCCCAATATCCCAACTTGCAAAATCTATATGTTATCAAGTGTTAGATCCAGCTTAGGTGTGGTCTCTGCATAAAGAATGATCTGCTTTAACGAGCTGTCTTAAATGGTTACTATACATGGTTTTATATGCCATCGACCCCATATCTTCTCCTAAAAAAAGATATTATTTGAATTTGATGTAGTTATTAAAAACTGCAGAACTAAATTTTTATCTTAAAGTTACACGTTAAAATTATTATTACATATAATAATAAATAATGTTATTATTTTCAGTGATGTATACTGTAATTGATTATTATATGGCTGGTGCACTTTCTAAAATGGAATGAAAACCAGTGAATATTAAATCAAAACATATCCCTTTCAGAACATTTCCCATTTTAAGGATTTAGTAATAAGTACATTCAGACTGCTCTCCGATAGACTAAACTATCCAGACTCTTTGCAACACTGACAAAGGTTTAACAGTAATGACTGGGTAAGCCAAAGTTCTCAGACAGTGCTCAGCATTCAATAAAAAGTATGGGTCAGGGACCAAGGGAGAGAAAGAAAAAAGTAAAAATAGTGAAAAGTTTATTGAAAAGTACATTACCTGATCAATGGCAGACACACTGGCCCCACCAAATGAGGTAATTTGTTTATTCTACAAACTACACAGAAATATGATGTATTTTATGTTTTATTGCGTTGAATAATTCTCTATTTAAGTTACATTTTTAAATATTAAGGCAAGTTCATTCATCAGGGAGCCAAATCATACAAAACAGGAAGGGCCTGGGGCTACATCTTCCATTAGCATTCAGTTAAATAGTCTCATATCTAGGATAGGTCAGATGATTGAGAGTAGGTTGACTGGTGACAGTCACATGCAGACTGTAATTAGCTTTGTCAGTTTGACTTAAAGAGAGGAAAATCTATAAATATTTTATTTATTTCCATAACAGAGAGACCTAGGGGTGCAAGTACATAGTTGCATGTACACAGTCAGCACCGTTGGATGGGTGGCAAAGAAAGCATTTGGCATACTTGCCTTCATCAATCATGGTGTTTAAGAAGGAACTTTTGTCTGTCTTCATCGATCATGGTATTGAGTCCAGGTGCTGTGATACAGTGTACAAGACATTGGTAAGGCCATATTTGGAGTATTGTGTACAGTTGTGGTGACTCTGCTATGAGAATGATGTCATTAAACTGGAACTGTTGCAAAAAAAAAATCATGGATATTCCTCGGTCTGGAGGGTTTCAGTTATTAGGATAGGCTGGATAGGCTGTTTTACTTTTCCCAAGAACATAGGAGGCTAAGGGATGACTTATAAAGGTTTATAAAATCACTTTCCCAGGGTAATGGACACTTAAACTAAAGGGCATAGGTTTAGGGTGAGAGGTGAAATATTTAAAAGGAACCCCAGGGGTAACATTTTCACACATGGTGTGTTACATACAGTATATGGAACAAGCTGCCAGAGGAAGTGGTAGCAATATGGGCCAGGCGCCGGCAAGTGGGACTCGTTTGGTTAGGTAACCTGGACGGCATGGAAAGTTGGGCTGAAAGGCCGGTTTTCTGTATTATTCCATGCCTTATTCCATGTGAACAATAGGTGGAGCTGAGGTCAGCCAGAGCTGTGAAAAATTGCACTGTCATCTAACAACCTTCATTCCAGTTCCTAATTAATTTGTGTAGGAAGGAACTGCAGATGCTGGTTTAAACTGAAAATGGACACAAAAAGCTGGAGTAACTGAGCGGGTCAGTCAGCCTCTCTGGAGAAAAGGAATAGGTTCGGGACTTGACCCAAAACGTCACCTATTCCTTTTCTCCAGAGATGCTGTCTGACCCGCTGAGTTACTCAAACTTTTTGTGTCTATCTTCTACTAATTAAGTTGGTTATGCTGAATGTCATACGTAAGAAAAAGAAGGAACACGGTATTCATCATGCTGTGTCTACAATACAATTCAATACCATAATTGTATTCAATTCTATTTAATAAGGTAAGGTATTTTACCTCATTAACATTTTATTATACTAATATCCCTTGATTCCCAATACATCCAAAAAACTATCAATTATTGCCTTGAATCTTCTGTGACTTGAGACTCTCTTTTACATTTCTAGGAAAGAGAACTATAAAGATTCACCACTCTTCATAGGGTCATAGAGAGTTATAGAGTTATATAGCCCCAAACAGGGCCTTTAGCCCAATTCTTCCATACCAAACAAATTAGCTACCTGAACTAAACCCATTTGTCTGCTTTTGTCTAAACCTTTCCTTTGCATGTTCCTATCTATAAACGACCTGTCCATGTAACTGTCTCTCGGTGAAGACATTACTTCTCATCTCAGTTCCCAGTGGCTGACCTGTTATTTTGTTATTGTGATCCAAGCTTCTAAAATCTCGTGAGTGCATGAAGCTCTCATAGTTGAACAAAGATGTAAAAATATGATAAGATAGCTTGCAGGCATGACAATTAGCGAGGAAGAGGGCTAAATAAGAGGCTGAAGAGGATTCCATATTCATTGCAAGGGATATGGAGTACAGAAATAAGGAAGTTATGATGCACCCTTCCTGGGCCCTGGTAAAACCACACACAACCACCCTCAATATCACCCTCAACTACAAATGGTAAAGTGAGAGAAGAGAGACTCGAATCTCATCTCACTGCTTAATGTGGGTTACAAGATTCTGTCCAAGTCCAGTGCCAGGCAAATCTGCCCTAGGTGCAGGTGATTAGCCCGAATCACATACTTCTACAGGAGAGGATTTCTACAAGTCATGCACCAGGGATACCATTGCCTACATTGGGGGTTGGGAATGGATAGTTGTTTAGTCAGTTTAGATGCATATGATGGACATGCTCTCTATAATGGGGTTTGAGTCAAAGAGTCAACAGCAGAATATGACTGCCCCACAAAGACTTGGGTAGCACATTCCTAATTAATGGATGACAAATAAAAAGCTTTCTGATTGAATCTGGACATGGTCTTATCTCCTCTGTCTTGATTCTGTGCTGTTCTGAGCATTTTGGAAATCCATCAGGTAAGATCAGGCAAAATGAGTGATAATCCCATCAGTGTATGTAGTCAATTTATCCCAAACAACTCTATAACATTGGACTCTATACGATATGATACCTTAAGATACGGTAGAACTTTACTTATCCCAGGAGGGAAATTGATCTGCCAACAGTGATAAAAATACTAGATACATGATACATGAATTTAAAGTGATGAGTGGAAAGGATTAGCCAATTTTAGGGGAGATCATCTCTAATACGTATCTTCGTTATTAATTAGAGATTAATGATCCTAGCTCCAGAACATCGCACAAGAGTTATTCATGGCAGTGTATTAGGTGAAAACATCTTCACCCTCTTCATCAATGACCTTCTTTGCATTATTAATCCAGTCTTGGGAACGCTCACTAATGATTGCACAACATTCACTTTGATTCATAACTTCTCTGCAAATGAAGCAGTTTATGCCTGCCTGCGGAAAGTACTTAGACAACATTCAGGCACAGGCTGCGCACCTATCCTTAACATTTAACAGTATCACTATTGTTGAGTCCCCAGCATCGACAGGAAGCTGACTTAGAACAGCCAATAAAAATCAGTGGCTCCAAGGGCAGATCAGAGGCTACATATCTTTTGGTGAATAGCTCATCCAGTGACACCTCAAGGTTGTTTCACCATCTTTACACTACTTAAGGAGCATCATGGAATACCTCCCACTTACCTGATGCATGCAGTGCCTACAACTCCCTAAAACCCCAATGTTATCAAGGACAAAGCAGCCTGCCTGCCAACACTCTGACAACAGCTACCAAACCTGCAACTTCAAACATCAACGACATGAGCAATTGGTCCATGTGAATACCACAGCCATTCCCCATCAAGTTGCACACATCCTGATTTAGAAATGTGTCACAGTTGCTCCATCAAATGCTTCTAAATCCGGGAACTCCCACTCAATGGCACTGCTGGTTCCCCTTGAACAGAATGCCTGCAGCGGCTCAAGAAGGTAGCTTACCACCACTTTTCCAAGGGCAATTAGGGATATGTAATGTATTTTGGCTTGCAAAGGATACCATCAATTCCATCTCTGAGATGTTGACTCTATTCCATTTCCATTACCAATGAAACAAACCTTTTTGTTTTTGTTTTTTTTTTAATATATTTTTATTAGAGGCCATACATATAACAAATAATATAGCATTTTTTTCCAAATATAGTTGATACATCTTTCCAAAATTATATAAATGTTAACAAAATATATATAATGGCCTCACTTTTTTTTATAGAGTGAAAAAAGTATAAAGAAAGAATAGTGAATAATTATAAGAGTATGATTATAGTTGATTAATATAAAGAAGAGAGAGAAGAAAAAAAAAATAATAAAAAATGAAATAAAATAAAATAAACAAAAACAAAAAACAAAAAAATAAAAAATAAAAATAAAAATATTTGTGGAAAAGAAAACGGTATACAACTTGTCAATGAGTGGAACAAATTCTAATTATAATATATGGAGACAAGTATATAAATCTGATCTTAAACATTTTTGTTTGATCTTTCCACTGGGTACTCTTTGAGTTTCAATGCTGAGCCCAGCTACCCCTTCATATAATCAGTGAATGGAGACCATATTTGTTCAAAAATCTCAGGTTTATCCATTAGGATAAATCTAATTCTCTCCAATTGTAATGTCTCCAACATTTCCACTGTCCACATTTTAATTGTCCGGGATAATGGTCCCTTCCAAAATTGTAATATTATTTTTTTTCCAATTATTAAACAGTAATCCAGAAAATTTCTTTGATTTACTGTTAAAATTTGAGTTGAATCTAAAACCCCAAATATAATTAATTTTGAGTCAGGGCTTAATGTGATTTTTAAAACTGTGGAAATAATTTTAAAAATCTCAGTCCAATAACTTTTAAGTTTTGTACATATTACAAAACTATGATTTAAATCGGCTTCTATGTGCTGACATTTATCACATAATGGTGATATAGTAGGAAAAATTCTATTTAATTTCTTTTTTGATTAGTGTAATCTATGTATTACTTTGAATTGTATCAAGGTATGTCTGGCATTTAACGAACAGCGATGAATTCGTTGTAAGCTTTCTTCCCATAAATCTTCTGTTATAGGTAAACCAATTTCATTTTCCCATTTTTGTCGTAATAGTTCCGTTTTTGGCATTTCCCTGTCCAAAAAAATATTATATATATATGCTATTAATTTTGCTGTTGTTGGATGCTTGTTAAGTACTTCATCCAGTATACCTGGCTCTCTATTTCTGTAATTTAGCGTATTTAATTTGACATAATCTCTAATTTGTAAATATCTAAATAGATTATTTGCTTGCAGTCCATAAATCTCTTTCAACTCCTGGAATGAGAGGAATTTCCCATTCCTGTAAAGATGTTCTATCCTTATTATTCCTAAGTTTTTCCAATGTCTAAACCCCACTTCCAATGTCGAAGGTTTGAACATAGGATTATTCATAATTGGTAAACAAAGTAGTATTGTTTCTAAATGTAAAGTCTTAATGATTTGTTTCCAGGTACGTATATTATTTAAAATTATAGGGTTTGCCTTATATTTTTTTTTGTACCACCCCAGGGGCAAGGAGTATTGTGCTTATGTCGAAAGGGAAACAATCTTCCTTTTCAATTCTTAACCAAGCTGGGTCTTGTTCCATCTGTATCAACCAATAATTAAAGTTCTTAATCAGAACCGCCCAAAAATAATATAAAAAATTAGGTAAAGCTAATCCACCATTTATCTTAGATTTACATAAGTGTATTTTACTTATTCTATGATTTTTGTAATCCCAAATGAAGCTATTAACTATAGAATCAATTAAAAAAAAAAAAAAAATTTAGGAAGATATAACGGAATGGCTTGAAATAAATATAGTAATTGAGGCAGAAAAATCATTTTAATGGCATTTATTCTACCGATCATTGATATCGGTAATGTTTTCCAATATAAAATATTTGTTTTTAATTTATTTAATAATTGAGGAAAATTAGATTTAAATAAAGAATTATAAGATTTTGATACATTAATTCCAAGATATTTAATTTGATTATTAGCTATTTTAAATGGAAATTTTTGTAATTTATTCAATTTAATTCCTGTTATAGGCATAATTTCACTTTTGTTCCAGTTAATTCTATATCTTGAGAACTCACTAAATTCATTTATCACTTCAAGTACTTTCGGGATGCTAACCTCTGGTTTTGTTATATACAATAATACATCATCTGCATATAAAGATATTTTATTAATTGTAGTTTTAGTATTATATCCATAAATTTCTGGTTCTACTCTAATCCTTTCGGCTAATAATTCTATAGCGAGTGCAAATAGTAACGGTGATAACGGGCAACCTTGTCTACAACCCCTAGAAAGATTGAATTTTGCTGATAACATTTGGTTTGTTAGGATTCTTGCTGTTGGGCCTGAATATAAAATTCTAACCCATTTGCAAAATCTTTCTCCCAGTTGAAATTTCTGCATTATCCTAAATAAATAAGGCCATTCAACCTGGTCAAACGCCTTCTCCGCATCCAGGGATATGACTGCTATTTCAACATCAGTCATTCTTTTCGAGTAGATAATATTAAACAGACGTCTTAAGTTATAAGTAGAATATCGTTTAGGAATAAAACCTGTTTGATCATGATGTATTAATCTATTGATCACTAAACTTAACCGTTGAGATAAAATTTTTGTTAATATTTTTTTATCTGTATTTAAAAGAGCTATTGCTCTGTATGATCCTGGGTCTTCTGGATCTTTGTCTGCTTTAGGAATAAGTGTAATTGTGGATTCTTTTAAGGTTTCTGGAAGTTGTTCTTGTTCGTAGGCAACTTTGTACATAATTTGTAACCGTGGGACGATCAAATCATGAAACTTCTTATAAAATTCAACCCCCAAACCATCGGGTCCTGCAGCTTTACCATTCTTCAATTATCTAATTGATTCCTCAATATCTTTTGCTGATATTTCGGCATCTAATAATTCTCTACCTTCCCGATCTAATCCATTAATGTTAGATTTCTGGAGAAATGTTTCTATTTTCTCGGGTTGATCCGTCACTTTTGATGTATATAGTTTTTGATAGTATTGTTGAAATCTATCATTAATATCTTTTGGTAAAGTTAATATATCTCCTTGTTCAGATTTGACCTTATGTATCATTTTCTCTTCTTCTGTTTTTCTTAGTTGCCGAGCTAACAATTTATGCGGTTTATCCCCAAATTCAAAATGTATTTGTTTGGTCTTTTGAAAAAGTTTAATAACGTACTTTGAATGTATCTCATTTAATTTGTATTTTAATGTTACAATTTTATTATGTATATCCCTAGACGGAGACATAGCATTTTCCATGTCCAACTGCCTTATTTCATTTTCCAATTTCTGTTGAATCTTTCTATTTTCCTTATTCAGATATGCCTGCGCTGAGATTGTAGCACCCCGTATAAAAGCTTTAAATGTGTCCCATAAGAGAGATGATGAAATTCCAGGTTTGTCATTGGTTTCAAAAAATAATTCAATCTGTTTAACCAGATAATCTGAGCACCTTTTATCGTTTAATATATGAGGATTAAGTCTCCATTGCGAATATCCTTTAGTTATACCCTTTAAGTTAATCTTAAATGTTAATGGAGCATGATCCGAAATAATAATATTATGGTATTTTGAGTCATACGTAAATGGGACAAGTTTTGAATCTATTAGAAAATAATCTATCCTGGAGTATGTTCCAAATACCGGCGAGTAAAATGAGTATTCTCGGCCATTAGGATTTACATTTCTCCAAATATCTTTGACATTAGCTGATTTAATAAAATAATTTATGAATTCGCTTGATCTAGAAATAACCTTCCTTTTGATTGAAGATCTGTCTAAATAATTATCCAAAGTGCAATTTAAGTCGCAAACGTCGCAAACGTTTTGACTTAAGCTTCCATATTTGGCTTTTTCATTGTTCCGCTCATTAATATCTTTCTCTAAACCAACTCAACCAGAGCTCTGCTGTTGATGAGTTCAATTAATCCCTCACCTCTCATTCTTGAGCTTCATTGACTTACTATCAAGGCGTGAATTTCATTTTGATAAAAAAAGATAATTTACACTGGTATATGCATTACAAATGGAATTAGACTGCTTTTGTGTGAGCAAATTGGTTTGGACTAAAGGATTACTAGACATTATTACATAGAAACATAGAAAATAGGTGAAGGAGGAGGCGGCCATTCAGCCCTTCGAGCTAGCACCGCCATTCAATATGATCATGTCTGATCGTCCGCTATCAATACCCCGTGACTGCCTTCTCCCCATATCCCTTGACTCCACTAGCCCCTAGAGCTCTATCCAACTCACTCTTAAATCCATCCAGTGATTTGGCCTCCACTGCCCTCTGTGGCAGGGAATTCCATAAATTCACAACTCTCTGGGTAAAAAAGTTTTTTTCTCAGCTCAGTCTTAAATGACCTCCCCTTTATTCTAAGACTGTGGCCCCTGGTTCTGGACTTACCCAACATTGTGAACATTTTTCCTGCATCTAGCTTGTCCAGTCATTTTTATAATTTTATATGTTTCTATAAGATAAGTCAAAGTCAAAGTCAAAAGAGTTTATTGTCATGTGTCCCTGACAGGACAATGAAAATATTTCTTTGCATAGCACAACAGAACATAAAAGGCATTGACTACAATTCTATACATAATTACACCCATGAATTAATAAATTAATAAAGTGCAAATAACAGATGGAGGGATATTAATGTTCAGAGTTCCGAGCCAGGTTTAATAGCCTGATGGCTGTGGGGAAGTAGCTATTCCTAAACCGGGTTGTTGCAGTCTTCAGGCTCCTGTACCATCTACCCGAAGGTAGCAGGGAGATGAGTGTGTGGCCAGGGTGGTGTGGGTCCTTGATGATGCTGCCAGCCTTTTTGAGGCAGCGACCATGATAAATCCCCTTGATGGAAGGAAGGTCAGAGCCGATGATGGACTGGGCAGTGTTTACTACTTTTTGTAGTCTTTTCCTCTCCAGGGTGCTCAAGTTGCCGAACCAAGCCACGATGCAACCAGTCAGCAAGCTCTCTACTGTACACCTGTAGAAGTTAGAGAGAGTCCTGCTTGACAGACCAACTCTCCGTAATCTCCTCAGGAAGTAGAGGCGCTGATGAGCTTTCTTAATAATTGCATCTGTGTTCTCAGACCAGGAAAGATCTTCACAAATGTGCACGCCCAGGAATTTGAAGCTCTTGACCCTTTCAACCATCGACCCGTTGATGTAAACGGGACTGTGGGTCCCCATCCTACTCTTTCCAAAGTCCACAATCAGTTCCTTGGTTTTGCTGGTGTTGAGGGCCAGGTTGTTGTACTGGCACCATATGGACAGTCGCTCAATCTCTCTTCTATACTCGGACTCATCCCCATCAGTGATACGTCCCACAACAATGGTGTTGTCAGCGAACTTGATGATGGAGTTCGCGTTATGACCGGCTACGCAGTCATGAGTATAGAGTGAGTACAGCAGGGGGCTGAGCACGCAGCCCTGAGGTGCTCCCGTGCTGATTGTTATCGAGTCCGACATATTTCCACCAATACGAACAGACTGTGGTCTGTGGATGGGGAAGTCGAGGATCCAATTGCAGAGGGATGCGCAGAGACCCAATTCTGCGAGTTTGGTAACCAGCTTGGAGGGGATGATTGTGTTAAATGCCGAGCTGTAGTCTATGAATAGCAGCCTTACATATTAGTTTTTTTTGTCCAAGTGGTCCAGAGCGGAGTGGAGGGCCAGCGAGATCGCGTCCACCGTTGATCTGTTGTGGCGGTAAGCGAACTGCAGTGGGTCCAGGTTTTTGTCGAGGTAGGAGTTGATTTGCACCATGATCAACCTCTCGAAGCACTTCATCACCACAGGCGTTAGTGCCACAGGTTGATAGTCATTGAGGCATGTCACCTTGCTCTTCTTGGGCACCGGTATTATTGATGCCCTTTTGAAGCAGGTCAGACCTCAGAAGTGACAGGTTGAAAATGTCCGTAAAATCTCCAGCCAGTTGGTCCGCACAGGTTTTTAGGACATGATCAGGTATGCCATCAGGTCCAGACGCTTTTCGAGGGTTCACCCCTCTGAAGGATTTCCTGACGTCGGCCTCTGTGACTGAGACTGAAATACCATCACAGCGAATAGGGGCTCGGGAAGGCACATCGGTGTTCTCCCTATCAAAGCGTGCGTAAAATGCATTGAGCTCATCAGGGAGTGATGTATTGCCAACATCCGAGCTGCCTACTGGTTTCGCCTTGTAAGAGGTGATTGCATTCAGTCCCCGCCACAACTGCTGAACATCTGTCTCATGCTCCAGCTTAGAGCAGAACTCCCTTTTGGCCTTTTTGATGGCCTTACCAAGGTCATATCTGGACTTCTTGTAGACCACTGTGTCATCAGACATGAATGCCCGGTGTCTGGTCTTCAGAAGAGTGTGGATCTCACAGTTCATCCAAGGTTTCTGATTGGGAAACACTCGGAAGGTTTTTGTAGATATCCCCTCATCCTTCAAAACTCCAGTGAATACAAGCCAAGTCTTGAAAATCTTTCCTCATATGACAGTCCCGCCATCCCATGGATCAATCTCGTGAACCTACGCTGCACTGCCTCAATCACAAGGATGTCCTTACTCAAATTAGGAGACCACTGATGTTTATTGTTATGTCTTAGATTGCTATGGTTGTTAATAAATACTGTAGTTTACGAAATTCTAGGTTAATTTACAAGAAAAATATATAAATGTAAAAGTCAAGTGGTAATGATTGCCTTGAAATCCTTTGTGCATTTTTGGTAACATAAATCCCTTCCTAGCCTTGCCCTAGAATGTGGATAAGTTTAAAGGAGTTTAAGATCAACACCGTTAGAACACCATTAAAAGCAATGTATGTCATCTGCAGAACCAAGGAACTGCAGATGCTGGTATACCAAGGAAAGAAACAAAATGCTTGGAGGATATCCATAGGTGATGTTTTTTGTCGTAACCCTTCTTCAGACTGATTGGAAGGATGGTGGGATGGACAGAACATGGCAGATCTTGCGCGAACATAAGCAAGGGATAGTTTTGATAGGCAGATGGTTGGACAAAGGCTAGAGCTAAAGCGGAGTAGGGAGTTGTGAATTTGTACCTAGAGGATTGATGGGGTGCGGATTGTTTAGCAATGTAGGCGGAGGTGGAAGGGAGGGAAGAGATTGGAAACAGGGTTGGATTGTAGAGGTTATCTAAAATTGGAGAATTCAATGTTCATACCATTGGGTTGCAAACTACCCAAGCGGAGTATGAGGTGCTGTTCCTCTAATGCATGTGTGGCCTCACTCTGGCAATGGAGGCCCAGGACAGAAAGGTCAATGTGTGAATGGGAAAGGGAGATAAAATGGTAAGCAACCAAGAGCTCCCACAGGACCTGTGGACCAAGCACATTTTCGGCAAAACGGTCACCAAGTCTATGCTTGATCTCACTGATGTTTAGGAGGCAATATCAGGGAACACCAGATGCATTAAATGAGGTTGGAGGAAGGAACACGAACCTCTGTTTTGCCTGGACAGACTGCCATGGTCACTGAATGGAGATGAGGGAGGAGGTATAGGGACAAGGCGTTTATCACTTGCAGTTGCAGGGGAAAGTACCCAGGGAGGGGGTGGTTTGGGTTGGAAGGGATGAGTGAACCAAGGAGTTGGGGTGGGAGTCATCTTAGCAGAATGCGAAAAGGGGTGAAGATGGGAAGATGTGACGGATGGTGGGATTACGTTGGAGGCGTTGGAAATGTCAGAGGATATGTATTGGTTGATCTGGCTGGTAGGATGAAAGCTAAGAACCTGGGCTTTGTGTGCCTGGGGGAAAGGGAGCAAGAGCAGACCTACGGGACACAGAGGAGGCACAGGTAAGGATTCCATCTATGACAGAAGGGGGAAACCATGTTTACCAAAGAACGAGGACATCCAAGATGTGCTTGAATGGAAAGCCTCATCTTGGGAGCAGATGTGGAGGAGGAGGAGGAGGAATTGAGAATAGTGGGTAGCGTCTTTGCAAGAGGCAGGGTGGAAGGAAGTGTAGTCCAGATAAATGTGGCTTGGTAGGTTTGTAGTAGACACCAGTCGATAGTCTATGCCCTATGATGGAGATGGAGTAAAGGGAAAGAGGTATCGGAGATAGTCCAGGTGAATTGGAGGGCAGAGTGAAAGTTAGCAGTGAGGTTCAAGAATTCAACAAGTTCTGCACGGGTGCCAGAGGGAGCTCCAATGCAGTTGTCAATGCAGCAGAGAAAGAGTTGGGGGACAGTGCCAGTATATGCTTGAGACATGTATTGTTTGACGTAACCAACAAAAAGACATTTAGCTGGGGCCCATGCAAATGCTCATGGTTACACCTTAACTTGGAGAAAGAGAGGAGTCGTATGCAAAGTTTTTGAGGTTGAGGACAATTTCTGCCAGTAGAGGAGAGTATAAGTAGAAGGTAATTGATTGGGTCTCTGTTCAAGTGTTCATGGGTTTTTTCTGTATGTGTCATCATCATTAGATAGTGACCAGAAACTAGATTCAAATACTTGGGGTCGGTTTTCTGCTTAACCTTGATCCATCCAAAACATGGTTACTGATTGATACCAGACAGTTAACTACAAGGCAATTCAACGTTAACATTTTCGCTGTCTTTAGTTAATGCTGTAACAAACTCTGCACAGTTATTGAAATGGCAGACGTCGGGGCCATCCAAAAATCCAAGATCTTTCAGTACATATCTTGTTTTAATATTCCTAATATAAAATGTTTCCAGGGAATGAGGAATCACTTGCAGTGTGTAGCATGAGGTAGTGAACTGTAACCCAAAACAAAGCTGATCCATTAGGCACAAACTTCCACCCACCCATAGTTCATCAATGACTTCCTGTCCAAGCCAGCAGACGCATACATTTTCATGGGACATTGAGTTTTCACTGCCATTCCCCTTTATAATAGCTTATTTTAGGATTATTTGCTTTCTAAGCAAACAATATCTAATGTAATGTTGAATAATATCACATAGTCATTCTCCTTGGTGTCTCCCATGGAGATAGGTTTCAGAAAATCTAATTGCTAAAAATCAGTTGTCTAGAAATTTGATTCTGCAGTAGTTTCAATACCATGTTATTCTCAAGTGGAAACGATAATTACTATTTCTGGATCATTTCTTGTCACTCTGGAAATTTGCCCAGACATTTCCCAATGTGAGTTTCACTTATGAGTCTGACGTAATTTCTACATCAGACTTCTAGAGTGATCATTGTTGGGTATTCTAGGATATTCAGACTTGGAATACCCCAAAGATAACCCTCCCCCATTACTTACTCTTGGATTTCTTCACAAAGTCTAGGCCGACATCCCGTTGTAGAAATAATCGAGTCATCATGGTTATATGATTTTTTTTGTTCTATTTTGAAAACAAATTGTATAAAAAAAGTTGCTAAAGGAACTTTAGGGTGGTCACGGTGGCACAACGGTAGAGTTGCAGCGAATGCAGCGCCAGAGACCCAAGTTCAATCCCAACTACGGGTGCTGTCTGTACGGAGTTTGTACGTTCCCCCTGTGACCTGCATGGGTTTTATCCAAGATCTTCGGTTTCCTCCCACACTCCAAAGACGTGCAGGTTTGTAGGTTAATTGGCTTGGTAAATGTAAAAATTGTCCCTAGTGAGTGTAGGATAGTGTTAGTGTGCGGGGATCGCTGGTCGGCAAAGGGTCTGCTTCCGTGCTGTATCTCTAAACTAAACTGAACTAAACTAAAAGACAAGCTGTTGTGTTGGTGGAGGAAACTAACTGATTGACTCATGCTCTGTAAGATTAAACACCTGCCATCCTCACGTGGTCTGACCAGTATATTTTAATTTGGCACATTCTAATTTAGTTTAGAGATACAGTGTGAGCCCACGCCGACCAATGATCACCCATACATTAGTTCTATGCTATCCCAGTTTCGTATTCAACACACTAAGGACAATTTTGTGGAAGCCAATTAATCTACAAACCTGAATATCATTGGAATGTGGGAGGAAACCCGAGCACCCAGAGAAAACGCACGCGGTCACAGGAAAAAGGTACAAGCTCCATGCAGACAGCACCCGCGGTCAGGATCAAACCCGGGTCTCTGGCGCTGTAAGGCAGCTTCTTTACTGCTGTACCATTGTGCTGCCCATTAATTTATAATAGATTTCTGATGATGTTGCCAGGACTTGGCGGCCTGAGCTATAGGAAGAAGTTGGGCATTCTTCCAGAGTAGTGAGATCAAGAACCAGAGGAGAAAGATTTAATAGGAATCTGAAGAAGTTCTGGGGGAGCATTCTGAGGGGTAGTCTGATGAAGGGTCTCGTCCCGATACGTTACCCATTCCTTCCCTGATGCTGACTGTCCCGCTGAGTTACCCCAGCTTTTTGTGTCTATCTTGAGTAGCATTCTCACATAGGTGGTGGGTATAGTGAATGATTGCTGCATTTACTTACAGAACAGCAGTAACGAGATTAATGTGCAAATCATTATGTGCTGTTTTTAAATAGTTCATAGAAACATGACTATGTTTTTCATTCAGTTTGTCTATGAACAAATAAATCTAAAATAGTTTTTGTGGTTTCTCATTTGAAAGCAGTTCTAGACATTCAAGTCATTTTATGCAACTTAAGAAGCAGCTTTTTACCAATTGTGGTCACAGAATGCATTAAACGTTTACTTTGCTATGCTTGTGATCAGAATTTGTTGTAATTCGAAGAAACAAAAAACATTTTTATCCATCTCTAAAACACCGCAAGTCTTCTCTCTGCAAAGTCAACCGATATTAACTTGACTTCAGTGATGAAAGAAATTAATTATGCACATTTAACCATGTCATTTAAGGTTGGCTGTGAGGTTAGAATCAAACAGCATGGGACTAACATTAGAAATAGAAATTATTCTCAAATAGAAATTAGATTATTGTCTTTTGTCCTTCATGAAGAACAGTCGCAGTAAAAGTCAACTGATATTTGAAGTTCAAGAGAGTCAAAGGGCATGTAATAAGGTGATTGTTGGATCAGTCATAGTCCCATTACTGATAAACCAGATGGAATGGTTTGATTTGATTTCTTATATTTTTATGTAAGCAGTATACATTTACAGCAAACAATTTGCAATAAAATCTGGAAATTGACTTGATTAGAAATGAGAATAAGCAGGGGGATTCAAGGGCTCAAAAAAACACAATGCCTTTATGTCAATAATGGACACAAAGTGTTTGAGTAATGCAGCAGGTCAGGAAGCATCTCTGAGAAACAGTGGTGTTTCAGGTTGGGACCCTTCTTCAAACTGCGGTGAGAGTCAATCTTCAGTTGTAACTCTTGACATTAGTAGCAACATCAGCTGCTTCAGAGCAGCGTCAATCACATGGCTATCCTGATAATTGCAGGTTAGCAGGGACTGTTAAAACCTAAAGGGGGTAGAGGTTAAGAAGCCTAGTCAAAGTAAGTATTTACTGTAGTGAGACCACTCATTTAAAAATCACTGTCTTAGCTTTAGGTTCACATACACCTCTTCCAACCTCGTCTATTGAATTCAGTGCTCTTTACATGGTCTCCTTAATCTTGGCAAAACCAAGCATTGCGAGGCATCCATTTTCTGAACACTTGCACTCTGCCCACCAAGGCCTGCTGGAGCTCTTGGTTGCTAACCATTTAAATACCCCTTTCCACACTGACCTATCTGTCCTTGGCCTCTTTCATTGCCAGAGTGAGACTACATGGAAAATGGAAGAATAGCATCTCATATTTAGCTTGCGTAATTTACAACCCAATAGTATGAATATTGAAGATTCCACTTTCTAAGAATACCCACCCACTCCCTCTCTTTTCCCTCCCTTCCCTCCCACCGTAGTGCAAATATATTTCTCCCACCATCATCCACCACTCCAGCAACCTTGATACTTTCTCCTCCTCCATACACTCATATCCCATCTCTGAGACTTGTTTCAATTTTTTCCCGCCCGGTTTCACCTGCCTTTGTCCCCTTCCACCCATATCCCTTCATCCAGCTTGCCCTTTTGTCTCTTTTGCAGTTCTAAGCTTTGTTACTTATTCCTCCCATCTGCTAATCACCCACCACCTCCCCATCTGTATCCACCTATCACTTGCCAGATTTTGCACCATCCCAACCTCTCTTTTCAAACAATCCACCCAGTTACTTCTGTCAAATGATGATCCTGGATAAGAAACCTGATCTGTTCATTTCCCTACATAGATGTTACCTGACTTACATTGCCCGACCTACTGGGTTCATCCATCATTGTTTTTTTGCTCAGGACCTCCAGCTCCTGTACTTGCAACCCCTTTAATGATTACCTTGCCTTTCGTTTGGGCACCTAGATGTTGTGACTCATCAACCTGAAATGCTACAAAAAATGCTGATCGCAACGTCATTTGCAGGTCACCTTTGTGTTACTGGAATAAATAATTGGATGGTAGGATGTTCATAGCTATCTTGTGCATCATAGAAATCCTACCATTCAATAGTAACGACTAAACAATGCGACATATAGAGCAAAGCACGAAGTTCTAGAGGAACTCAGCAGGTCAGACAATATCTGTGGAAGAAATTGGGTTGTGACTCTTCTTCCTCAGTCTGAAGTAGGGACCTAACCCAAAACACCAGCTATTCATTTCCTCAGAGATACTGCTTGGCCCGTTGAGTTCCTTTAGCACTTTGCTAAACAATCCAACATATGCAGTTCCATGTGACTCAATGCAAGATGTAGAATTCACTTCATTATGATTTTAAAGGTAAGTTCATCTCATTCAGGAAACTGAGGGTTTAAGAGGAGTTTCTTTGCCCAATGGCACCTGACTATAGAGCACGTCTAATAGAGTGAATGCCCATTTTCTTCTCAATAGTTCATCCATTTTCATTCGTTTTAACATTTTTCCTCTTTCTGAAAATAATTGTTTACCCTTTTCTTTCCTTACATGCTTTCAGCAAATGGCTCTCTCCAAGTCAATGTATACAAATGATATTATATGAATATGAAAAGTTATCCAACAATAGAAGCATCATACTTAAGTGTGAGATCATCTACACATTTCCGTGTATACATGAAGGCTCATTTCTACAAACAACTCCCACCTTTGTTTCTTTTCCACTCCAATCAGCCCGTTTAAGTTTCCTCTAATTTTATTCATCTTTTCTAACCCAACTCATCCCCACTCCATTACCTAAATTTGTTACCCTTTTCCACTTCGTCCTGAATCAGCGTAATCCTGAATCAGTTGGCCATCGTTACTCACATTGCAAAAGAACACTGTATAAAAATCAAGAATTATGCTGACATGGCAGCTTGTAGCATATATCCACCTATAATCAAGTAAGCTTCATTGCAGTCCCTTTACTCTTTTTGATCTCTCACTTTTTTATTTTTCAGAGAAAATTAGATCATAATTGTAGCAATGTTACAAAATTTTGAGATTTTAAAAATCAAGTCTGCAATTTATCCCATCAGATAAAGCATAAAAAGAAGTTTAATTTGACACCTAATTTACTTTCATATCTTCAGTATTAAGGAAGTTATGGCCATTTTCATACTCGGAAATGAGCATCTTGCTTCCCATTGCCTTTCAATTGACTTAACTCAAAAGCTGTGATCTGGAAAAGTTAAATGTCCATAACATTCTTAAAAATTAAGAGAACTCAATGAAATTTTCAGTTATTATAGATTGAAGCATTCTGAAACAAATATTAAACAATCTTACTTGGATGACCTGAAATTAAAGCATATAATTAGTTAGTTATCTAATTGTAGCTAATTACAAAATTCAATGAGTAGATCTAAACATCTATCAATTTCTTAAGAAAAGATAAACTTTTAAAAAATTGCCTGTGTCCAAATAACATTCACACAATAATCTACAATATAACATAATTTTTAAATCTAATTTTCATGAATTTCTGGGCCAAATGGAAGGATTTTAGTGTTTTAAGCCTGTAAATTAATGGCCATTTAAATCAACTAGCGAGTGGGTTTTAGCGGAATGCGGTGGGTTAGAACGTTGCGGTTAGCAGTGAAGTCGGGGGGAAAAATATTGGGGGTTCATACATTTTTTGGGGAACCCATTTCGCAACATAAAAATATTATTAATGCCTCCCGAAAAACCAACTTTTAATATAAAAATAAATAATTTACCTTTTTTTCTTCCCTACGCAAAATGCTTCCGGTTGTCTGCGGTCACGGCTTTTGAAGGTGATTTTTAAATTACTCTAGTTAATAAATAATCTAGAGTAATTTAAAAATACCACCATTGATGAAATGTCGGAGCGATTTTTCTTCAGCAACCAAATCGCCCGACATTCATCGATTTGTCCTGCCTGTGGAAAAACGGCACTTTAAGCCCGCCCCCCTCTGCAAGGCGCGAAAGTCGCGCACACGGGGAGCGGCAGAAGTGCAGCGCCGCTAAAGGTAAGTTTTGTAACATACCTAATAATTGCCAAAATTGAATTCCACCTACTCTGTCCTCACCTATCTTATTAGACCATCTGCATCACCTTCTCTGATCCTTCTCATAATCCATATAATAAGGTATATCAGGTATATTACATTTGATCTTTCCATCCAAATCATTAATATAGATTTTGAACAGTAGATTCCCCACATCAAATATCCATGGCACACCACTGGTCACAGCTCAATGTGAACATTTCCTAATTCCCCTCCTCCATTTACTATCCATTAACTAATCCTAATCTTCAAACCAGGCTAGTGTGCTATCTCCTATGCAAATGTTCTAGGTTTATATAATGAATTTTTGTCTAGAACCTTATTAATTCCAAACCACACCATATCCACTGGTCTTTCCTTATCTGCTCCCTCTTGACCTTTAACCTACACCTTTATTATACAAACCAAAAGCACTGTACCTTTACTAACCCCCTGTACCTTTACTAACCCCCTGTACCTTTACTAACCCCCTGTACCTTTACTAACCCCTTGTACCTTTACTAACCCCTTGTACCTTTACTAACCCCCTGTACCTTTACTAACCCCCTGTACCTTTACTAACCCCCTGTACCTTTACTAACCCCCTGTACCTTTACTAACCCCCTGTACCTTTACTAACCCCCTGTACCTTTACTAACCCCCTGTACCTTTACTAACCCCCTGTACCTTTACTAACCCCCTGTACCTTTACTAACCCCCTGTACCTTTACTAACCCCCTGTACCTTTACTAACCCCCTGTACCTTTACTAACCCCCTGTACCTTTACTAACCAACTGTACCTATACTAACCACCTGTACCTTTACTAACCCACTGTAGCTTTACTAACCCACTGTAGCTTTACTAACCCCCTCTACCTTTACTAACCCCCTGTACCTTTACTAACCCCCTGTACCTTTACTAACCCCCTGTACCTTTACTAACCCACTGTACCTTTACTAACCCACTGTACCTTTACTAACCCACTGTACCTTTACTAACCCCCTGTAGCTTTACTAACCCCCTGTACCTATACTAACCCCCTGTACCTTTACTAACCCCCTGTACCTTTACTAACCCCCTGTACCTTTACTAACCCACTGTACCTTTACTCACCCACTGTAGCTTTACTAACCCACTGTACCTTTACTAACCGCCTGTACCTTTACTAACCGCCTGTACCTTTACTAACCCCCTGTACCTTTACTAACCCCCTGTACCTTTACTAACCCCCTGTACCTTTACTCACCCCCTGTACCTTTACTCACCCCCTGTACCTTTACTCACCCCCTGTACCTTTACTCACCCACTGTAGCTTTACTAACCCACTAGGTATGTCATCTGCCAAAAATGAAGCTTGAGACACATTTTGGGAAGGTAAGAAGAGGGAGTTTGAAGAATGCTCCCCACCTGAAATGTCACCTATCTATATTCTCCTGCGATGCTGCCTGACCTACTGAGCTACTCCAGCACTGTGTCTTCTCTCAAGTGGAAAGGTACGTCAGGTTGTCAAAGGTGAATGGAATTGGCTTCAATGAGCAAGGCATTTGTAGATTCAAGCTGTAATTAGCTTGTTTCTGGGCAGGTAAGATTAGCATTAAAATAACAAGGTGTGGTTGAGGTTTAGTAAGAGGGATGTACTTGTTGAGTTTTATACCTTTTCCTACCTACCCCTTATGAAAATGGCTTTACTTTGATCCATACAGAGAACTAAATTTGCTTCTCCCTACCATAAAGCAATAATTTCAAGACAGCCTGAGTTTCCAGAACAGAAAGCCATGTTGAATATTTTCCTAATAAAATATGACATCCTTTAACATTATCCAATTCTTCAACTTTTTCATGGAGAAGATTCAGCATTAGGAAGCATGAGTTCTTGTTTTCTCACAGAAACAATGTTTTGATGCAATGTAATAGCAGTTACCTTGTCAAGCAAATACTAAAAGATTGTGATCTTGAAACAGCTGCATATTTTGCATAATACTCTGTCAATGACATTTTTATGAGCATTGATTTTTATTCCCTTGCATCTTCAAAGCAGGTTTGTTGTCAAGAAATATTTGTGGCAGTGTAGCGTATCTCGTGTGAGGAGTAGGAAGATTTCTTGATAAATCAAATTGGCCAGATGAAGCAGTGTGCTGGGAAGCAACACTGAAGATGTTATCAGTGACAGTCGGACAAGTATGCTTAACAGAAAAATGCTTTCATAAAACTGATACATTTGTAAACTGAATTTGACTTGTTCTCATTGGTGAAGTATACCCAGTTTCAAAGCCAATATTTCAAATGACACAATGAAAATTCCTCCTCAGTCATGTATAGATACACGCTATATATCTGGGTGTCAATCAATAACATGGCATAAAAGATGGCATTTTGTATGTATGCAACTTACACACGTAACTGCAGTGCTCCCAGATACTTTAACTTTTTGTGAACTTCCATCAAATACCCCCACCAAACTACTCTCTACCTATAAATTGGCTAAGCTGTTGAATTTCAAGTAGAAGTTCTTCCAAATGTGTTTTAATGTGGAGTTGATAACAGCCATTTTATTGTATTTTTCCATTAGCTTTCTTTGAGTTCTTTTTAATTTATAATCTCTATTCCATGCCCAGTGCTAACCACATCTTAGAATTGATTCAAATGCCAAAAATGAGTCACATTAAAAATTGAAAGCCTTCTCGGATTACACGATTTCCACTATAAGCATAAATGGTGATTAAATTAGTTGTAAATGTAATTTTTAAGATTCAGAGAAGCATGTTGATATGGATCTGTTGTTCCCTTGGGACTTTGATCATTAGCATAGTTGTACGCTTATCTATGTCCATTTTTACATTGATATGTTAACAAGTAAAGGAGAAACATTTTTGTATGGAAGGTAAACTCATCCAATAAGGCTTTCAGTTTTTAATGTGGCTCAATTTTGTCACTAGAATTAAGTTTCTTTGATAAATTTAATCCATGTGAAATTGTTGGACGTAAACATCTCAGATGACCTGTCCTCAGCCCAACGCATCTGTATAATCATGAAGATGGCACATCAGCACCTCCATTTTCTTAGAAGTTTAAAGAGATTTAACATTTCACCAAATACTCTTACAAACCTCGACAGATATACTGTAGAAAGTGTCCCGACATGTTGATTCATGGGCTACCATGCCTATTCCAATGCACAGGAGGCCGCAGAGAGTGGTGGCCTCTTGGGCATCACGGGCACAGGCCTCCCATCTATCAAAAGCATCTACATGACAGGCTATGTCAAGAAGATGGGCTACCTACCATCTGGGCCAAGCTTTCTTCTCGCTACTACCATTGGGCATGACCCCGAAAGTGCACACCAACAGATGCAGAAACAGTTACTTTCCTACACATATCAGGTCAGGACCCTCACAATCTACCTCGACAATGGAACACTATGAATCTTTTGCACTACAATGGACGTTCTTTTATTACTAACTGTGTGTTGCAGTAATGTCTTTTTTTGCACCACCTTCTTTCTTTTAGAAATTATATCTATAATTTATGGGGTTTTTTGTGTTATTTATTAAATTATTAAATTAAAAAGAAAGTTTGTAATAAAGACACAGATTTAAAGATATTGTCTTTAAAATTAAGGGGTAGATTAGATCTTTATACAGCAAATTATTATGAACTGGAATTTGTTGCTTGAAATATGGGTGACACATGATCAATAGTAACTTTCAAAGGTATCCCTCTGTGGAACAGAGGGATCTAGGAATAATTGTGCATAGTTCCCTGAAGGTGGAATCGCATGCAGATAGGGTGGTAAAGAAAGCTTTTGGTGTGCTGGCCTTTATAAATCAGAGCATTGAATATAGGAGTAGGGAAGTAATGTTAAAATTGTACGGGGCATTGGTGAGACCAATTCTGGAGTATGGTGTACAATTTTGGTTGCCTAATTATAGGAAGGATGTCAACAAAATAGAGAGAGTACAGAGGAGATTTACTAGAATGTTGCCTGGGTTCCAGCAACTAAGTTACAGAGAAAGGTTGAACAAGTTAGGTCTTTATTCTTTGGTGCGCAGAAGGTT
Source organism: Raja brachyura (assembly GCA_963514005.1). The sequence goes on from OY740784.1 coordinate 72,460,587, forward strand.
AAGGGGGGACTTGATAGAGGTCTTTAAAATGATGAAAGGGATAGACAGAGTTGACGTGGATAAGCTTTTCCCATTGAGGGTAGGGAAGATTCAAACAAGAGGGCATGACATGAGAATTAAGGGGCAGAAGTTTAGGGGTAACATGAGAGGGAACTTCTTTACTCAGAGAGTGGTGGCTGTGTGGAATGATCTTCCAGCAGAAGTGGTGGAGGCAGGATCGATTTTAACATTTAAAAGTAAAGTGGATAGGTATATGGACGAGAAGGGAATGGAGGGGCATGGTCTGAGTGCAGGTAGATGGGACTAGGGGAAAATAAATGGTTGGCACGGACTGGAAGGGCCGAGAAGGCCTGCTTCCGTGCTGTAATTGTTATATGGTTATATGGTATAAATATTTTTGCAGATTATATGTAATTCCAAAGTAAATATTTGGAGAGGAATCAGGAAATGCTAAGTATGTGGGATGGATGTGATAGCTTTCAAAGAGCTGCTGTTGGTTCAATATGCTGTAAGTTACATTAAGGAGTGACAGAGTTGGATAGAAACAGAAAAGGAAATAGTATCATTGAGGAGCAGATGAGGAGCAGATGAGGAGAGATTACATGAAACACAAATAGTAAAAGCATAGAGATGCTGGTTTATGCTTTTGGACAAGAGATTCGGAGATGTGTCAGAAACATCGGCAGTCCTGACTTAGAATTTGCTTTGGCTGAGGGTGATAAAAGAAAAGACAATAAACAATTTCAAAAAGATTTTTGATAGTCACTTGAGAGAAATAAACATTCAGCTATGAGGACAGAGCGAGAGACTAGAACAAAAAAAATAATATTTCATATAGATGATATAGACTCAATTAGACATTTGGTGTATTTTACATTAATCACCATGACTTGATCTGTGCTTTTGATTATATAATTCAACAAAAGAGTGTAGGACTGCAAAGAAGTTCCAGGGTAAAAAAAAGGAGGTAGGTTAGGAGTACAAGTAAGTGAAAAAAGTCCATGAATTTCCTGATCTTTGATTTTGGGGTGACTAATATCAGTTTTGTCTGTATTCTCTAAAGTTTAAGTGATACTAACAACAATAGACGATAGACAATAGATAATAGGTGCAGGAGTAGGCCATTCGGCCCATTGAGCCAGCACCACCATTCACTGTGATCATGGCTGATCGTCCACAATCAGAACCCCGTTCCTGCCTTGACCATTTCCCTTGACTCTGCTATCTTTAAGAGCTCTATCTAACTCTCTTGAAAGCATCCAGAGAAATGGCCACCACAGCCTTCTGAGGCTGAGTATTCCACAGATTCACAACTCTCTGGGTAAAAAGGTTTTTCCTCATCTCCGTTCTAAATGGCCTATCCCTTTTTTTAAACTGTGGCCCTTGGTTCTGGACTTCATCTTTGCAACATGTTTCCTGCCTCTAGCGTGTCCAATCCCTTAATGAACTTATATGTTTCAACATTCAACAAGATCCCCTCTCATCCTTCTAAATTCCAGTGTATACAAGCCCATTCACTCCATTCTCTCAACATTTGACAGTCCCGCCATCCTGGGAATTAAGCTCCTGAACATACGCTGCACTCCCACAATAGCAAGAATGTCTTTCCTCAAATTTGGAGACCAAAACTGTACACAATGTGGACTCATCTGGGCCCTGTATAACTGCAGAAGGATACCGAACACTGGCCAAGGATCAAATTTCAACTTCTGGTGTGCTCTTACTCCCCAATATCTGATTACAATTTTAAAATGCTGTGTGTGTAACAGTAGAATCCCTTTATGATTTAAAATAGTTGTTTTATGGCTGCAGATACAATTTCACAATCTTTCAAAAGGCAGATAGAAACCTCTTTCAATGTGAATCATTAAACTGCTTTAATTCACAGATAAGCGCATTGCTGAATGTGACCTGCTTCCATCCGCTACATATATTTGGTTTGCAAAACTCAGGGAATAAAATTAATAAAACACATATTCAGCTCCTTTTGTTCGCTGCCTTACTTATTAACCAAATGTTACCCATTTTACAGACAATTCCTGACTACAATATTTGACATTCTGCAGCTTCACTTTAAACACATCACCACAAGTGTTTAAAGGTTGACTGTCTGCCATGTATATCCTTTCTATTTTTTTCTTTCCCTGCTTTTCAAAATAGCAGGCTAACAATCCCAATAGCATATTTCTAGCAGACACCTGAATATACTTAGTTCACATAAATCAAACCATCCCCACCATAATGCATGACAACATATTTTTCTCTTGATTAATCTTCTTGGTCATTTTAGGGACCTTTCCAATTAAACCTCAACCCCAATCTGACCCAGAAATCCCTTTCTCTCCTCCCATCATCCCAAAGGGTTTTTAAATTTACACAATGATAATTTATTTAATATAGTTTGTTCTGAAACTCTTTTCATAGAAAAGAAGTGTCAGGTCATGATTGGGCCACATCATTTGAGCCTAATATCTAAAAGTGACAATGACCTTGAGAAATAGTAAACAGTAACCAAAACTCTAGTTTTATTTTATCCAACCTTGGGTTATTGCTGTAATTTAATTGCTTAGATTGGTTGCAATATTTGTTAGGAATCATTTGGGATAACTTCAGGAGGTACAAAATTATAGGGGGCAACTTGATAATTCAAACAGGAACTTGTCTTAAAAATATATAACCTCCTCGCAGTAATCAAACAGGCAATGTCTCTTTAAAATTGCAGTGTGCTAGATTACCATGGGAAGCCACTTTGGAGATTTGGTTTGGATCGTGACAAGACAATTGCTTCCATTAACACAATTAGTGATATTGTATATAAGGACATTGAAGGCCATCGAGTGTAGTATGTTCTGAATCTGTCTCATTGTAATTACACAGGGGAAGACAATAAGTAAGTATTCGTTGACACAAGGAACTGCGGATGCTGGAACACACAATGTGCTAGAGTAACTCAGTAGGTCCTGCAGCAAGTCTGGAGGACTTGGTGATGGGACCAATTTCAGATTGGAACCCTTCCTCAGATTGAAAAAGAGTCCCAAACCAAATTGTTGTCATGAAGAAATGCTGCCTGACCTGCTGAGTTACTCCAGCGTTTTGCGATCTAAGTAAATATATGTGTTAATCAGCCCCCACTGAAGCCCCCATGGTGAGATGAGGGAAGGCATTAATTGGCCATCTCTGTATTAACACATTGTTAAAGACATTCATGCTATTGAGGGAGTGCAACATAGGTTCACCAGGTTAATTCCCAGACTGACATATGATGAAAGAATGGATTGACGTGCTTATATTCACTGGAATTTAGAAGGATGAGAGAGGATCTTATAGAAATATATAACATTCTTAAGGGATTGGACAGGGTAGATGCAGGAATTTTTCCCCGATGTTGGGGGAGTCCAGAACAATTTTGGACTGAGATGAGGAAAAATCTTTTCACTGAGAGAGTTGTGAATCTGTGGAATTCTCTGCCACAGAAGGCATGGAGGCCAAATCACTGGATGTATTCAAGAGAAAGTTGGATATAGCTCTTAGGGCTAACTGAATCAAGGGATATGTTCTATAGATTCCAAATACTCTTACAAACTTCGACGTTTTCCTCCTGTGGATTGGAGGGTAGCTAATGTTGTCCCACTCTTTAAGAAGGGTGTCAGAGAGAAAACAGGGTATTTTAGACCAGTTGTCCTGTCATCGGTGGTGGGGAAGATGGTGGAGTCAATAATAAAAGATGAAATAGCGACACATTTGGATAGCAGTAACAGGATCGGTCCTAGTCAGCATGGATTTACGGGGGAAATCATACTTGACTAATCTTCTGGAAATTTATGAGGTTATAACCAGGATAATGGACAAGAGAGAGCCAGTGGATGTAGTGTACCTGGACTTTCAGAAAGCATTTGATAAGGTCCCACATTGGAGATTAGTGGGCAAAATTAGAGCACATGGTATTGGGGGTAGGGTGCTGACATGTATAGAGAATTGGTTGGAGGACAGGAAATAAAGGGTAGGAATTAAAGGGTCCCTTTCTGAATGGCAGGTGGGGTTCTGCAAGGCTCGGTGCTGGGACCGCAGCTATTTACAATATATATTAATGATTTGGATGAAAGGATTAAAAGTAACATTAACAAATTTGTAGATGACACAAAGCTGGGTGGCAGTGTGAACTGTGAGAAGGATGCTATGAGGATGCAGAATGACTTAGACAGGTTGGACAAGTGGGCAGGTGTATGGCAGATGCAGCTTAATGCGGATAAATTAAGGTTATCCACATTGGTGCCAAAAACAGGAAGGCAGATCTGGGGTCCTTGTTCATCAGTCACTGAAAGTAAACATGCAGGTACAGCAGACAGTGAAGAAAGTGAATGGCATGTTGGCCTTCATAACAAGAGGCGTTGAGTATAAGAGCAAATAGGTCCTCCTGCAGTTGTACGGGGCCCTAGTGAGACCACACCTGGAGTATTGTGTGCAGTTTTAGTCTCCAAACTTGAGGAAGGTCATTCTTGCTATTGAGGGAGTGCAGCGTAGGTTCCCGAGATGGCGGGGCTGTCGTATGTTGATAGTTTGGAGCGGTTGGGCTTGTATACTCTGGAATTTAGAAGGAGTAGAGGGGTTCTTATTGAAACATAAAAGATTATTAAGGGTTTGGACATGCTAGAGGCAGGAAACATGTTCCCAATGTTGGGGGAGTCCAGAACCAGGGGCCATAATTTAAGAATAAGTGGTAAGCCATTTAGAACGGAGATGAGGAAAAACTTTTTCACACAGAGAGTTGTGAGGTTGGAATTCTCTGCCTCAGAGGCTGGTTCTCTGGATGCTTTCAAGAGAGAGTTAGTTAGAGTTCTTAGGGATAGCGGAGTTAAGGGATATGGGGAGGAGGCAGGAACAGGGTACTGATTGTGGATGATCAGCCATGATCACATTGAAGGACAGTGCTGGCTCGAAGGGCCGAATGGCCTACTCCTGCACCTACTGTCTATTGATATGTGGAGAAAGCAGGAATGGGGTACTGATTTTGGATGAACAGCCATGATCAAAAGAATGGCGGTGCTGGCTCGAAGAGCCAAATGGCCTACTCCTGCACCTATTTTCGGTTTATCTGTTTCTATATCCCTGCTAGTTAATACGCAGTGGAAGGGATGTGGCTTTAAAATTGTTTTTAATAGTGTGTTATTTTGTCAATTAATATTCTGGCTTTTTGCATATTCTGGTAGCCTTCTCGTATGCAAGAGAGGTTCTGGTGTTCTGTGCTTAAATCCACTTGAAGCAACCACTGGTATTTGAATATTCAAAGGGGTTCTGTCAAAGGGGTTCCTACCTCAGCAATGTAACACTATGGAGCACCTCTTGCACTATCATAGATTTGTTTTCTAATTGTGTATTTTTGTACTAACATCTTAGTTTCTGCACAGTCCTCTTCTTTTCATTGCTGTGTGGAATTTTGCATATAATTTATGTATAATTTATATTTTTGTACATTTATGTCTATGTTCCTGTGATTGCTAATCTTACTGCAAGCAATATTTTCACTGTACCTATACCTCACCAGACATGCATTTGGCAATCAAAACTGTAGTTAATCGCTTATGGGCCTGTCCCACATGCAACTTTTTCAACGACTGCTGGCACCCGTCAGAGGTCATTGCAGGTCGCCGAAAATGTTAACATGTTGAAAATGCAGCGGTGACCGTAAAGGCGCTACGATCCTTCGGGCCACTGAGGAGACTACTCCCGACCATATAGGCGACACCTTGGCGACATGTCGAAGGGTGAAGCATGTATGGTCATGAGTTGTCACCCAAAGAGTCATACCCTGTTCTGGTCGCCGCTGGATTTTCAACATGTTGAAAATTTTTGGCAACCTGCAGCGACCTATGACAGGTGACGGCAGTCGCCGTAAAAGTCATGTAAGTGGGACAGACCATTATTCTTATCATTGCTGTTAATAATATAAAACATAACTATACTGTTGAGTGTCAGGAGATGAGAAGGAGATTCACCAGAAGACCTGGTTGTGATGAATAAAGGTCTTTTACATCTACCTGCTTCAGTCTAGTGTGACCTATACACAGTGACAACGGTATAACTAATGTTTACATTCATGGTTATTCTTCTTTGCCCGTAAGTCTGCACTCTTTATTGCAAATGAGAATGCACATGCATTCGTCTATAGTTCCATGAATTAGCAAACTGTAGAGAAGGCCAGAACCAGGGGTCACAGTTTAAGAATAAGGGGTAGGCTATTTAGGACTGAGATGATGAAAAACTTTTTCACCCAGGGAGTTGTGAATCTGTGGAATTCTCTGCCACAGAAGTCAGTGGAGGCCAATTCAGTGGATGGTTCCAGGAGAGTTAGATTTAGTTCTTAGGGCTAAGGGAATAAAGGGATATGGGGTGTTGAGCTCTGCTGTTGGAATAACTTAAGACACGCATTGTGATCAAGATCCACTTTATCAGCATTACAGCATAGGCAACTTCATCTTAACACATAACTCGAGACTGAGGAAGAAAGGGAAGCAAAGCTTTCTGTTAACTAGTGGGCAGAGCTACAAAGTATAACTCATAATATGAGTCACAGTGATCTACATCCTATTGAAACATGGAAAATAGGTGCAGGAGGAGGCCATTCGTCCCTTCGAGCCAGCACCGCCATCCATTGTGATCATGGCTGATCGTCCACTATCAATAGCCCGTGCCTCCTTCTCCCCATATCCCTTGACTCCACTAGCCCCGAGAGCTCTATCCAACTCTCTCTTAAATCCATCCAGTGATTTGGCCTCCACTGCCCTCTGTGGCAGGGAATTCCATAAATTCACAACTCTCTAGGTTAAAAAGTTTTTTCTCACCTCAGTCTTAAATGCCCTCCCCTTTATTCTAAGAATATGGCCCCTTGTTCTAGACTCACCCAACATTGGGAACATTTTTCCTGCAGCTAGCTTGTCCAGTCCTTTTATAATTTTACATGTTTCTATAAGATCGTTCTAAACTCCAGTGAATACAAGCCTAGTCTTTTCAATCTTTCCTCATATGACAGTCCAGCCATCCCAAGGATCAAAATCGTGAACCTACGCTGCACTACCTCAATCACAAGGATGTCCTTCCTCAAATTAGTAGACCAAAACTGTACATAATACTCCAGATGTGGTCTCACCAGAGCTTTATACAACTGCAGAAGAACCTCTTTACTCCTATACTGAAATCCACTTGTTATGAAGGGTAACATTCCATTAGCTTTCTTCACTGCCTGCTGTACCTGCATGCCAACTTTCAGTGACCGGTGTACAAGGACACCCAGGTCTCGCTGTACCACTCCCTTACCTAACCTAACCCCATTAAGATAATAATCTGCCCCCTTGTTTTTTCCACCAAAGTGGATGACCTCACATTTATCTATATTATACTGCATCTGCCACGCATCTGCCCACTCACTCAACCTGTCCAGGTCCCTCTGCAACCTCCTAACATCCTCTTCACAGTTCACACTGCCACCCAGCTTTGTGTCATCCGCAAACTTGCAAGTGTTGCTCCTAATTCCCGCTTCCAAATCATTAATATATATTGTAAACAGTTGCAGCCCCAACACCGAGCCTTGCAGCACTCCACTCCACGCTGCCTGCCATTCTGAAAAGGACCTGTTAACTCCTATTCTTTGCTTCCGGTCTGCTAACCAATTTTCTATCCATGTCAACACCCTACCCCCAATACCATGAGCTGTAATTTTAGTCACCAGTCTCCCGTGCGGGGCCTTATCAAAGGCTTTCTGAAAGGCTTTCTGTAGATACACTACATCCACTGGCACCCCTTCATCCATTTTACTTGTCATATCCTCAAAACATTCCAGAAGATTAGTCAAGCATGATTTCCCTTTCATAAATCCATGTTGACTTGGACTAATACTTTTACTACTATCCAAATGCCCCATTATAACCTCTTTAATAATTGACTCCAGCATCTTTCCCACCACCGAAGTCAGGCTAACTGGTCTGTAATTCCCCGTTTTCTCTCTCGCTCCTTTCTTGGAAAGTGCGATAACATTAGCTATCCTCCAATCCACAGGAACTGATCCTGAATCTATTGAACATTGGAGTAAGATCACCAATGCGTCCACTATTCCTAGAGCCTGAGGACCCTGGGATGCAGACCATCGGGCCCAGGGGATTTATCATCCTTTAGTCCCATTAGCCTAAACAATACTATTTCTAGCTTAATGAAAATGTATTTCAGTTTCTCTCCCCCTTAGATCCTCTGTCCTCTAGTACATCTGGGAGATTGATTGTGTCCTCCTTAGTGAAGACAGATCCGAAGTACCTATTCAACTCTTCTGCCATTTCCTTGTTGCCCATAATTATTTCACCCGTGTCTGCCTTCAAGGGACCCACATTTGACTTTGCTACTCTTTTTCCCTTAACATATCTAAAGAAGCTTTTACTGCCCTTCTTTATATTCCTGGCCAGCTTCCCCTCATACTTCATCTTTTCAGCCTGTATTGCCCGTTTTGTTTCCTTCTGTTGTCCTATGAAAGTTTCCCAATCGTCTGGCTTCGGGCTACTCTTTGCTGTATTATACATCTTTTATTTTAGTTTTATTCGATCCCTAACTTCTCTTGTCAGCCACAGTTGCCTCCTACTCCCCTTAGAATCTTTCTTTCTTTTTGGAATTAAATGATCCTGCGTCTTCTGGATTATGCCGAGAAATTCCTGCCATTGTTGTTCCACTGTCATTCCTGCTAGGATCCCTTTCCAGTCTACTTTGGCCAGCTTCCCTCTCATGCCTTCATAGTCCCCTTTGTTCAACTGCATCACTGCCACTTCCGATTTAACGTTCTCCTTCTCAAATTGCAGATTAAAACTAATCATATTATGATCACTACCTCCAAGCGGTTCCTTTACCTCGAGTTCTCTTATCATATCTGGTTCATTGGACAACACTAAATCCAGAATTGCCATTTCTCTGGTCGGCTCCATTACAAGCTGCTCTAAGAATCCATCTCGGAGGCATTCTACAAACTCTCTTTCTTGGGGTCCTGAACCAACCTGATTTTCCCAGTCTACCTGCATATTGAAATCCCCCATCACCACAGTGGCATTACCTTTGTTACATGCCAATTTTAACTCCTGCTGCAACTTACACCCTACATCCGGGCTACTATTTGGGGGTCTGTAAATAACACCAATTAGTGTCTTCTTGCCTTTACAATTCCTCAACTCAATCCACAGTGACTCTACCTCATCAGTCCCTATGTCTTCCCTCATAAGGGACTGAATTCCATCCCTCACCAGCAGAGCTACCCCACCTCCTCTGCCCACCTGCCTGTCCTTTCTATAGGATGTATAAACCTGAATATTAAGTTCCCAGGCCCGATCCTCCTGCAGCCACGTCTTAGTAATCCCCACAATGTTATATCTACCCACCTCTGCCTGAGACTCAAGTTCATCTACTTTACTTATACTTTGCGCATTCATATACAATACTTTTAATTCCTTACGCATCTTACCTTTCACATCGATCCCTATTACACTTGGCCGTACTCTCCTATCCCTTTGTGAGCTTCCTTTCCTGTTAATTCTGGGGTCATTAACCATCCCTTTACTCTCTTTCCCTTTAACTCCATCCTCAACTATCCCATTTGACACCCCACCCCTCTCATTCAGTTTAAAACCACACGTGTCGCAGTGCCAAACCTGCCTGCTAGGAATGCTCAGATGGGTCCCCCACCTGTTAAGATGCAATCCGTCCCTTTTGTACAGTTCCCCCTTACTCCAAAACAGATCCCAGTGATCTAAGAATCTAAATCCCTGCCCCCTCAACCAGTTACTCAGCCACACATTCAGGTTCCATATCTCCCTGATCCTGCTCTCGTCAGCACGAGGAACTGGAAGTAAACCGGAGATAACTACCCTGGAGGTCCTGCTTTTCAACATTTTTCCGAGCTTTCTAAAGTCATGCTGCAGAATATTAATTCCCTTTCCGACATCGTTTGTGCCAACATGCAGTACCACTTCTGGCTGTTCACCTTTGCCCTTGAGGATTTTCTGCACTCTGTCCATGACATCCTGGATCCTGGCAGCAGGAAGGCAGCACACCATCCTCGAATCCCATCTGTTGCCACAGAAACCCCTGTCTGTACCTCTGACAAGGGAGTCTCCAACTACAATGGTGTTGCCTGACGTTGGCCTCTATGGTTTTGGCTCAACAGCCCTTTTTGCTTCACAAGCCAGTCCGCCGCTCAGTGTTTTATCGACTTCTTTCCCGACAGCTTCTAAGTGGATGAACCTGTTCACAAGAGGCACAACACCCGGGAACCTTTGCATTCCACGTTTCCCTCCCTTTCTCACCGTCACCCACTTTCTCTTTTCCAGTACCTTAGGTCTGTTAAATAATTAAATGTCAGTACAAAACGATTGACTAAATAAGGCATGCATAGCAAATGATAACAAGCTGGAGGATAGTCAAACATAGCCCAGGTGCTGCATGACCGGCTTACAAACATGACCAGCACATGTGCAAAATAAACCATCTCCGTTTTTCTCCACCAGGAACAGAGTCGGTGGCTTGACTGGTGACGGAAATTGAAACAACATTCCCGGTGATGAAACAGGGGGCTTTAGCACAGGCGGAGGAGGTATCGCCATTGGCAGAGCCCCTCCAGAAATGGGTTGTTGTGCTGATGCAGGCGGATCGATGCCACTAGACGTGGATGGAAGTACACTTGTACAGTTTGGATAATACGGAGGTGGAGCTGGCTCATTCACAGGCAGGAAAGGTTGTCTGTTAAACCTGTAGGTGCCGCCATCAGCACTGACCAGATATGAGCGTGGCTCAGAGGCAGTTCCAGAAATTACACCGATATGGTCATGGCCTTTGTCAGTTTGCAAACGAACCACCTGCCCTTTGGTTAATGGTGGCAGCAGCCTAATTGTTTTGTCATACCACTGTTTTTGAATATCACGTTTTTGTTGCAACCTGGACTGGACTTCTGATGGTGGAAGCACTTGCAAGATCAATGCCAGATCTGCCACGGGCACCGTGGCTCGAGCTCCGTGATCTGCAAAATGGTGAGCAAGCTTTAAAACTACACCGCGAGAAGTGGGGCTCCTAAGAAAATCGATATCAAACCACCTGGGTACGAGTCTACAAGCACCAGGTGCTGCTTGCCATGCCATTCAAATATGTCAGTTGCCACTGTAGACTACGGGAGGGCGGCCGGATGTGTGATAAGTGATTACTTTTGTTGAAGAGGTGCCAAATTGTTACACATTGCACAGGATGCCACATTCTTGCTGATGTATTCAGCCATACTAGGCCAGTAAAACATGTTTTTTGCCTGGATGCCCTGAATGACAGCGTTAAAATACTTGCTGCGCATCGAAGCAGGAACCACAGCCTAATGGCCTTTTACAATAATGCCATCCTGCAGTACTAGCTCATAGCAGAAGGCAAAGAAAGGCCGAACTGGTAGCAGTACATTGTAGTGTTTGGCTGGCCAGCCGCGATTAATGACGGAGGCGAACAACGGCAAGATACTGTCAGCAGCAGTGTGGGCAACCAGGTCCTCCACACAGGACACAGTCATTATGATAAAGTCATCATCCGATGAGGACGGACCCTCACAGGTCTTACGGGGTCCACGCGAGAGAGTGTCAGCCAGGTGCATATCCTTACCCGGTGTGTAGGTCGGAACAATGTCATAGAAACATAGAAACATAGAAAATAGGTGCAGGAGTAGGCCATTCGGCCCTTCGAGCCTGCACCGCCATTCAATGTGATCATGGCTGATCATCCAACTCAGTATCCCGTACCTGCCTTCTCTCCATACCCCCTGATCCCTTTAGCCACAAGTGCCACATCTAACGCCCTCTTAAATATAGCCAATGAACTGGCCTCAACTACCTTCTGTGGCAGAGAATTCCAGAGACTCACGACTCTCTGTGTAAAGAATGTTTTCCTCATTTCGGTCCTAAAGGAATTCCCCCTTATCCTTAGACTGTGACCCCTTGTTCTGGACTCCCCCAACATCGGGAACAATCTTCCAGCATCTAGCTTGTCCAACCCCTTAAGAATTTTGTAAGTTTCTATAAGATCCCCCCTCAATCTTCTAAATTCCAGCGAGTACAAGCCGAGTCTATCCAATCTTTCCTCATATGAAAGTCCTGACATCCCAGGAATCAGTCTGGTGAATCTTCTCTGTACCCCCTCTATGGCAAGGATGTCTTTCCTCAGATTTGGAGACCAAAACTGTACGCAATACTCCAGGTGTGGCCTCACCAAAACCCTGTACAACTGCAGTAGAACCTCCCTGCTCCTATACTCAAATCCTTTCGCTATGAATGCTAACATACCATTTGCTTTCTTCACTGCCTGCTGCACCTGCATGCCTACTTTCAATGACTGGTGTACCATGACACCCAGGTCTCGTTGCATCTCCCCCTTTCCTAATCTGCCACCATTCAGATAATAGTCTACCCTCATGTTTTTGCCACCAAAGTGGATAACCTCACATTTATCCACATTATACTGCATCTGCCATGCATCTGCCCATTCACTCAGCCTACCCAAATCACCCTGCAGCCTCCAAGCATCCTCCTCACACCTAACTATACCCCCCAGCTTGGTATCATCTGCAAATTTGGAGATGTTGCATTGAATTCCCTCGTCCAAATCATTAATATATATTGTAAATAGCTGGGGTCCCAGCACTGAGCCTTGTGGCACCCCACTAGTCACTGCCTGCCATTCTGAAAAGGACCCGTTTACACCTACCCTTTGCCTCCTGTCTGCTAGCCAGTTCTCTATCCACATCAATACGGAACCCCCAATACCGTGTGCTTTAAGTTTGTATGCTAATCTCTTATGCGGGACCTTGTCGAAAGCCTTCTGAAAGTCTAGATATAACACATCCACTGGTTCTCCCTTATCCACTCTACTAGTTACATCCTCGAAAAATTCTATCAGATTTGTCAGACATGATTTACCTTTCGTAAATCCATGCTGACTTTGTCCAATGATTTCACCATTTTCCAAATGCGCTGCTATCCCATCTTTAATAACTGACTCTAGCAGTTTCCCCACTACCGATGTTAGACTAACTGGTCTGTAATTCCCCGCTTTCTCTCTCCCTCCTTTTTTAAAAAGTGGGGTTACATTAGCTACCCTCCAATCCTCAGGAACTACTCCAGAATCTAAGGAATTTTGAAAAATTATCACTAATGCATCCACTATTTCTGTGGCTACCTCCTTGAGTACTCTGGGATGCAGACTATCTGGCCCTGGGGATTTATCGGCCTTCAATCCGTTCAATTTACCCAACACCACCTCCCGGCTAACCTGGATTTCACTCAGTTCCTCCATCTTATTTGACCCCCGTTCCACTGCTATTTCCGGCAGATTATTTATGTCTTCCTTAGTGAAGACAGAACCAAAGTAGTTATTCAATTGGTCTGCCATGTCCTTGTTCCCCATGATCAATTCACCTGTTTCTGACTGCAAGGGACCAACATTTGTTTTAACTAGTCTCTTTCTCTTCACATATCTATAAAATCTTTTGCAGTCAGTTTTTATCTTCCCTGCCAGTTTCCTTTCATAATCTATTTTCCCTTTCCTAATTAAGCCCTTTGTCCTCCTCTGCTGCATTCTGAATTTCTCCCAGTCCTCCGGTAGGCTGCTTTTTCTGGCAAATTTGTATGCCTCATCTTTTGTTTTTATACTATCCCTGATTTCCCTTGTTATCCATGGATGCACCACCTTCCCTGATTTATTCTTTTGCCAAACTGGTATGAACAACTTTTGTACTTCATCCATGCAGTCTTTAAATACCTTCCATTGCACATCCACTGTCAACCCTTTAAGAATCACCTGCCAGTCTATCTTGGCCAATTCACATCTCATACCTTCAAAGTTACCTTTGTTCAAGTTCAGAACCCTTGTTTCTGACTTAATTTTGTCACTCTCCATCCTAACGAAGAACTCAACCATATTATGGTCACTCTTGCCCAAGGGGCCACGCACAACAAGACTGCTAACTAACCCTTCCTCATTACTCAATACCCAGTCTAGAATAGCCTGCTCTCTCGTTGGTTCCTCCACATGTTGGTTGAGAAAACTATCCCGCATACATTCCAGGAAATCCTCTTCCTCAGCACCCCTGCCAATTTGATTCACCCAATCTACATGCAGATTGAAGTCACCCATTATAACCGTGTTACCCTTGTTGCACGCATTTCTAATTTCCTGTTTGATGCCATCCCCAACTCCAATACTACTGTTAGGTGGCCTGTACACAGCTCCCACTAGCGTTTTCTGCCCCTTAGAGTTTCGCAGCTCTACCCATATCGATTCCACACCCTCCACGCTAATGTCCTTCCTTTCTATTGCATTAATCTACTCTCTCACCAGCAACGCTACCCCACCTCCTTTTCCTTTTCGTCTATCCCTCCTGAATATTGAATATCCCTGGATGTTCAGCTCCCAGCCTTGGTCATCCTGGAGCCATGTCTCCGTGATCCCAACTATAGCATAGTCATTAATCGCTATCTGCACCTTCAACTCATCCACCTTATTACGAATGCTCCTCGCATTGAGACACAAAGCCTTCAGGCTTGTTTTTACAACACTCTTACTCCTTATACAATTTTTGAAGTCATATTTTTGAAGTTGCAGCAGCATCCGCTGAAAACATTCTGGAGAAGCATGAATCAGTTTGTTAAAGATGTTGATCAGAGGTGGTAAGTTTCAATCATGACTGTATGTCCGAAGATGAAGTCGTTACATTTCTTGCAGGCGAAAACAACCGTCAGCAGCTCTTTTTCAATTTGGGCATAGAGTTGTTCTGTGTCAGTCATAGTGCGCGAGGCATAGGCAACAGGTCTATTGCCGCTACCGTCATTTTGAAAAAATGCTGCGCCAAGTCCGTGTTATGAAGTGTCTCAAGTGAGTGTGACCGGTCGTTTAGGATCAAAATAAGCGAGAGTAGAAGCACAAGACATCTGCTGCTTAAAAGTGTCGAACGCCCTCTGCTGTTGCTCGTGCCAGGTCCAAGCAGTGTCTTTGTGCGTTAGCTGGCTCAACGGGGCTGATTTTTCACTGAAGTCCGGAATAAATTTACTCAAGTACTTGTAATGCCAAGGAATCTCTGTAGACCATGTCTGTGCAGGCCCGTACGAAGCTTTTCAAAAGGGGGGGGTGGCATGACAGGATTATAAAAATTTTATATGAAGTAATGCGCGCACATCACGAGCGTGAAGCCCCTCGCGGCCGGGGTTTTAGATGATCTCTGCTGCCCTCTGAGCCTTATTTTGGAGCATTTTTGCACCAAATTTATGACCAATATTTCAGAAATAATGTTGGTGGAGTCTAGATTAATAATTGCTGAGCTGCCAAGTTTCACCGAGCATTTCCGTATTTTGATGGCTGAAAATCAGTATTTTGTTTGGGAAATCGGTATTTCTCACTTAAATGCAATGGAACGTACGACGCAGAAACTAGATTTGTGAAAATCAGCGTTTTGCATGCAACCTCATGTATTCTCAAATATTATTATGGAATACTGAAAATCAGTACTACTGAATTGTGAAACCATTTTTGAAATGTGAATTTATCATTCTTGATTTTGATTCCATAACATAAAAATATACATACATTTCACAATTCATCATATAGTTTACCAAACAATCAAACATGCTGGCATGATGCTGCATAATCATTCAGGTGCTCCTGGATGTATATTGCCATTTACCCCTACTACTAATGCAAAGGCATTCGGTGGCCTTGGCCTATATGCCATTCCTGGTTCTACGAACGTAGCACCTCAGACCAGTTTATCTAGCATGGCAGCCCTCAGTTTGTTAATGCTGTCAAAGCATGTGTCGTTCCGCAGTACACTGATGTAGGTGGCCCTACTTCTACCTCTTCTTGCAGTGCCATGTTTGGTCTCCCGAAGTGTGACTTTATCTTTAATGGCAGTCCTCAGTTTGTTAAGGCTGTCCAAGGCATGTGTCATTCCGCAGCTAGTACACTGATGTAGGTAGCCCGACTTCTACCTCTTCTTGCAGTGCCCTGTTTGGGCTCCCAAAGTGTGAGGGGATTAGAAGAGTTCAGGATTCCTCTCACAGACTTTGACAACACTCTTGGCAGACCAGCATATATTGCCATTTAGCCATAAATCACATTTTCCAGTTCCTTTTGCTGAGAATGTAACTGCAAACCTCGTCACCACTTTGCCCAAGTCATTGGCAAGGTCATAGTGAATGTACTTTAAGGCGAGTGCAGACAGCCTGTCATTGCTCATGGAAGTCCTGGGGAGTGATGCAGATGATGGACACATGTGGCACGGCTGCATATATTGCCATTTAGCCAGAATTCATGTTTTCCAGTTCCATTTTCCAAGAATGTAACTGCGCAAACCTAGTCACGACTTTGTCCAAGTTATGGACAAAGTCATAGTGAATGTGGATTAAGGTGACTGCAGACAGGTGATTGAATGGAAGTCCTGGTCTTTGCTTCTTCATTGATGAGAAAACGTGTTTGTTCACGTTGGCTGGATCAAAGTAAGAAGCTGAGCGAGTTTGCGCCCACTGCAGGCACTCAGTGAGGCGCTCAGGCCCATGATCAAAGGTCCCAACTTCCTTCGCAGTCAAATAGAGTGGCATAGGCGGGGGTCAGCAGAGCGCCGTGGTGAGACTGGCTGCCGGCAAGGCGAGTGGGTGCAAAGTGGAGCCCAATGGTTTGGGCTGCTCTGCCCGAGGAAGGCAGCAGCAGCGGGGCCAGCAGGAACATGAAGACTCACCTGACCTCCAGCAGACGGGCAGCTGGTGCTCCCGCCTGACATCGTGCAGGACACTATACTTTTCCTTCGGTTCTGGATTCACCACAATCCCAACAGGTTGAATTCATTCTGCAGTTTCACTCTGTGGTGTTTTCCAATGCCGCCAACTCTTGGTTGAGAAGGCAATCAATAGACAATAAGTGCAGGAGTAGGCCATTCGGCCCTTTGAGCCAGCACCGCCATTCAATGTGATCATGGCTGATCATCCACAATCAGTACCCCGTTCCTGCCTTTTCCCCATATCCCCTTACTCTGCCATTTTTAAGAGCCCTATCTAGCTCTCTCTTGAAAGCAGCCAGAGAACCTGCCTCCACCGCCCTCAGAGGCAGAGAATTCCACAGACGGTGCGGAATGGATTGATCGAGGCAGGGGAATCAGTGCTGGTTGGTTGGATAAGGTAAAGGGTTGTGAGGAGAGAGCGCAGGGGATTTCAGTGGCGTTCAGTACGGGGGGGGGGGGATCAGTACAGGATGAATGCGAGGGATCAGTGCAGGATGAGTGGGAGGACATTACTGGATGAATGGAGGGGGATCAGAACAGGATGGATGGGGGACAGTACAGGATGGGGGGACAGTATAGTATGAATGGGGCACAGTACGGGATGGGGAGATTAGTACAGGATGAATGGAGGGGACATTACAGGATCGATGGGGGCATCAGTACAAGATTAATGTGCAGATCAATGCAGGATAAATGGGTAGATAATTAAACAATGAATGGGGGAGATCAGTGCAGGATAAATGGAGGGGGGGGGGGTCAGTGCAGGATGAATGGGGGAAGCAGTGCAGGATGGATGAGAAAGGGGGTCAGTGCAGGATGAATTAGGGGACCAGTGCAGGATGGATAGGGGATGGCAGGAGAATCAATATGAGGTGGATAGGGAGATCAGTGCAGGATGAATAGATCGGGGGGGGGGGGGGGGGGGGGGGGGGGTAGATGGGAAGGGGAGCAGAGGGGATGCCTGTGACGACTGAATAGAGGAGGGGATGGTGATCAGCGGGTCAGGGAGCATCGCTGGAGAAAAGGAATATGTGACATGAGAAGAGCGATCCCAGGAAAACGGGGGTGCGTACAAGAGAGAGAGGGGAAGGGGCAGAGGAGGTGGGGAGGAAGGAAGGTCAGCGCTCCTTGGACAACACCGGCATTATCGCCCCGCTGCCTTGGCCGTCCCTGTCTAAGTGCCGCCGCCAAAGAGGGAGGCGGTCGGATTCTCTTTGCCACCGCCTCCCCTCCGGAGTGGCACATAGCGATCGCTCTGAGGGTGTGTGGGGTCACTGCTGCTGCTGCTGTGCGAGGCCCGACATTCGCTCTGACCCTCGGTCACCCCACACTACAGCCTCCGCCACTGCTGATGAAAGCAAGGGGTCACGGTGGGGAGTGGGACCGACGGCAGGGGGGGGCGCAAGGGATCGGCGGGGGGGGCGAAGGCCCGCGGGGGGGAGAGTGACCGGCACGGGCGAGGGGGCGAGGGACCGGCGGGTCGGGGGGGAAGGCGAGGGACCGGCGGTTGTTGGTGGTGGTAACTTGACAACTTCCTGTTCGCACTGTATATTGATTTTAGATAAAACACTACCACTTAGGGCTGTGATTTTTGGCCATCTTACTCAGTCCCCCTCTGCTCATCAAGTGCAGAGGATTCTTCCCATCAATGAAAAATAAAAGTGTTATTAATGTTATCAGTCTGCAAGATGGGGGAGGGAGAGACCACGACTCTGTCTGAGCTGTGAATCAACTGAACACGCTGAATGTCTACCGAACTGTGAGTATGCTGTTTATGTGGTGTTCTGTGTGGTTTTATGGTGGTTTTACGGTGGCTTCACCCTGCTTGAAATGGTATGAAACTGCATTTAGAAACATAGAAACATAGAAAATAGGTGCAGGAGTAGGCCATTTGGCGCTTCGAGCCTGCACCACCATTCAATATGATCATGGCTGATCATCCAACTCAGTATCCTGTACCTGCATTCTCTCCATACCCCCTGATCCCTTTAGCCACAAGGGCCAGGTAGGAAACTGCATTTGAATTTGGTGGCCTTGCACCCTGCCGTGAGTCAACTGCTTGCCCACCAGCTGTGAGTGAGCTGCCAGCACATCAGGCTTGAGTGACTGAGCTGTCATCTCAAGAATCCATTTGGCCACAATACTAGCCCTCTGGAAACCAGTCCCATCAGCCCACAATACCCATACTAGCGCTCCAGAACCCCCACCCCCACCCCCCCCCCCCCCCCCTGATATTGGAATTGGTGGAGAGGTGGAATATTGCATTGGGGGACCAGCCCTCCCATGTAAACATGGAACAAAATGGGTCCCACTTAGTCTAGTTGTATTCTAAAGGAAACTCAGAGGAAGTGAGCTTTCAAAATCTTTGAAAATAAAGCCAGATTATGTCAAAGCCATCGAATACAAGCCCTCCGCAGCTTACAAATGCTCAATATGTATAGCTCCTAAATATGTTTGAACATTTGGGAGAGCAGCAGGATAGGTTTACCAGCTGCTGTAGTCATCTTCAGCTGGGCTGGAACCCAGTTAGAAACATAGAAAAATAGGTGCAGGAGTAGGCCATTCGGCCCTTCGAGCCTGCACCGCCATTCAATGTGATCATGGCTGATCATCCAACTCAGTATCCCATACCTGCCTTCTCTCCATACCCCCTGATCCCTTTAGCCACAAGTGCCACATCTAACGCCCTCTTAAATATAGCCAATGAACTGGCCTCAACTACCTTCTATGGCAGAGAATTTCAGAGACTCGCCACTCTCTGTGTAAAGAATGTTTTCCTCATCTCGGTCCTAAAGGAATTCCCCCTTATCCTTAGACTGTGACCCCGTGTTCTGGACTCCCCCAACATCGGGAACAATCTTTCAGCATCTAGCTTGTCCAACCCCTTAAGAATTTTGTACGTTTCTATAAGATCCCACCTTAATCTTCTAAATTCCAGCGAGTACAAGCCGAGTCTATCCAATCTTTCCTCATATGAAAGTCCTGACATCCCAGGAATCAGTCTGGTGAATCTTCTCTGTACCCCCTCTATGGCAAGGATGTCTTTCCTCAGATTTGGAGACCAAAACTGTACGCAATACTCCAGGTGTGGCCTCACCAAACCCTGTACAACTGCAGTAGAACCTCCCTGCTCCTATACTCAAATCCTTTCGCTATGATTGCTAACATACCATTTGCTTTCTTCACTGCCTGCTGCACCTGCATGCCTACTTTCAATGACTGGTGTACCACGACACCCAGGTCTCGTTGCATCCCCCCTTTTCCTAATCTGCCACCATTCAGATAATAGTCTACCCTCATGTTTTTGCCACCAAAGTGGATAACCTCACATTTATCCACATTATACTGCATCTGCCATGCATCTGCCCATTCACTCAGCCTATACAAATCACCCTGCAGCCTCCAAGCATCCTCCTCACACCTAACTATACCCCCCAGCTTGGTGTCATCTGTAAATTTGGAGATGTTGCATTGAATTCCCTCGTCCAAATCATTAATATATATTGTAAATAGCTGGGGTCCCAGCACTGAGCCTTGCGGCACCCCACTAGTCACTGCCTGCCATTCTGAAAAGGATGGCCATATTTCAAGTTCATGGCCATATTTCCATGTTGCGAACTATTCAGGTTACAAACAGTTCTCAGGAACGGAATTCTGCTGAAGCCTATGGAGAAATCTAATTGCATGATTAAAATGTTAACATGATTGCAATTATGAACTGTGAACACCTTGTGATACTTCTACAATTTCACCTTCAACTTCTACATGCTTACTTATTCTGGTGTTTTGCCGTGGAAATTCACAGATCCAGCCATTCCGTTTACGGTTATACTTGGTAAAACATTTTCAGCTAGTCTTTTTGGTATTTAAAATGTGCATTATTCAAAATAAGGACTTGATGAAATAAAGATTGTTACAATTATGTGTTTCATAACATGATGATTAAAATTGTCCAGTGAATTGATACCTTATTCATGATTGTACATGAAGAAGTTAAAAGATCACAAAAGCCGAGGGTTCATTACAATGTTTTTCTAACAGCTGTGTCTTTATGAATTAAACTTGTATGAGCAGTCAGGGTGAATGAATGGCCTAATTTCTAAAGCTCCATCAGTATCATTCAGTTGTCTGTTTTGATGGTGCATTATTCTTAATCTCCAAGCATTATCTGTTTGGCAGCTTTTGCTCAAATGACTGTGATAACCAAAATGATATATTTATTTATAATTCTTTATTAATGTAAAATGTATTTTTGAGAAACACCAAAAAGTTCAAATCATACTAGATAGAAAATAATAAAACTAGATAGGGAATAATATAGTCTCATTAATTTTCCACAGCATGGATCAGCTTAAACTCAACCTTGCAGGTTGCCTTAACATTTAAGAGAAGTGTAAAGATATGGAGGTTGGTGAGTAAATTAGACTGTAATCGAGATGGAATAAGCTAGGAGACAGGAGCGATTCTAATATTTCAGGCAGCATCTTTGGAGGGAATAAACAGGTAACATTTCGGGTCGGGACCCTTCAGACTGAAAGTGCAATTAAAAGTTATTAAAGTTCTGCCTTAAACTCCACAGGAAATGCGTTAGATTTTTAGATGCAGGTATCCTAACTAATGCACAACTCTACTGCAAGATAAGGGCCAAAATGATGTAATTAATCTGAAATTTAAGTACTTCTGCTCATCTTATTGTCAACTGCCAGCAGTAGAATGAATTCTTGCAGTCTATAAGGGCAAATGCCCTATTTACTATGCCATTATCAGATCTATTATAACCTTGCTGCCTGCATTGAGGGGCTGTGTCAGGACTCAAGGGTCTGGGTTACAAGGAGAGGTTGGATAAGCTAAGACTTTATACCTTCGAGCATAGGAGAATGAAGGGTGATCGTATTGATGGGTATAAAATCTTGAGGGGAATAGATGGTGTGAATGCAGAGTCTTTTTCTCAGGGCTGCGGAATAAAAGAACTAGATGGCATGGGCTTAAGGTGACGGGAAAGATTTATTAGAAATTTGAGGGGAAACTTTTTCGGACAAGAGGGTGGTACATATCTGGAATGAACTGCTGTAACAACAGTTAAAAGTCATTTGGACAGATACATGGATAGGAAAGTTTAGAGGGCTATGGATCAAATGCAGGCAAATGGGACTACCTGAGATGGGCATCTTGGTCATCATGGACAAACCAGGCCAAAGGGCCTGTTTCCAAGCTGTATGAGTCCATGGCTTATATTATTTTGTCAGGTTTTGTGATTCCTGGCAAGAGATGATTCATTTCTCCTGACATAAATTAACCATTGGCCCCATAGCAGAAGCAACCATGTCGCGGGGCTGGAAACTCGGAGTATCCTGAGCTAATTCTGCTACCAACGTCATCTATTGATGCAAGTGATGGCTCCCACTGATCGTCGCTAGAAGCTTGTGTCCTTTTCTGGACGGATGATGACATTGAGGTCAACATTTGTAACAAGATGAACTCAAAAGAAGAAGAAGAATTGACTGCTTTATTATTCCATGTGTGGAAATGTTTGTTTTAGCCATTCTAAACTTTGAAATTCTCCGTAAGGACCAATTTTTTGGGCAAGATTACTTTTGTTGTTATACATTTTGAGGAGGACACTACAGAAGAGGCTGGACTGACAAGGCTCTATTGCAAGAGGCCCTGACATTTCTAGCAATATAGTTAAGATGGCCTGAATATTATACATCAGCATCTGTCTGGATTTATGGTGTATCTTAAAAAAACCTCTCGGGAGCATTATTGTGTGTTGATTTTACTGACTTTAAGCATGTCTCAAGGTCTCCATCAAGACTCCCTCTTTGTGTGGGCAGTTTTCCTAAAGTGGCTCCAAAATAGGCTGCAAAATGTCAACTTTTCACTAAATTCCCCAACATTGGTTTATGTATGGTAGTTACAGACAGCTTTAGCAAAATCAGTCAGTTTGATGTCCAGTCTTGCAGAATACAAGTGTTCAGAGCCGCATTTACTAAGGCAACCTTGCTCATTACAACTGACACAGGGACAAAATAATTCAGTGAGCGAGCCATTAACTTCCATCAGAGTACCAGCTTTCTATGATCGCCTGGGCTCGGAATTGAATTCATTGGGTTGTGAACAAATTAGCAACTGTGTTTCCAACATCACTGTAGCGACTACATAGAGCAGGTACTTCATTGGTGGTAAACATTTTGGGATTGTGAAAAGCAGCAAGTCAATATTAGCTCATTATCATGTTTCTTTGCATCAGTGGTTGTCCATCACTCTACCATTAGTCGCTCAATGTTTACTAGAATACCTTTAGTTAGTCGAAGGGCCGAATGGCCTACTCCTGCACCTATTTTCTATTGTCTGTTGTAATGTTTACAAGAAGCCTGCCAGTGCATATTGTTCAGGGCATTAAGCCATGAAAGGATAAATGAATCATTATGTCTCTCTTTGCATTGAATTATAGAAACGCTTTACAGTTCCACAGACAGCAATGTGATAATAACCACATAATTTATTTTTAGTGATAGAGGTTAGGGATAAATATTAGCCCAGATATCTTCCCTAACAAGTATCATGTCTACCTTCTAAAACAGATGAGACCTCAAGTTAATATTTTATTTGAAATGCATCGGTCCGCACAGCAGTGGAATATTAGCCCAGATTTATAAACTCAAATCTCTGAAGTTGGGTTTGGTTTCACAACCGCTGATTCAGAGGTGCGTGTGCTACCTACTGAGGCCTTGACTGACAAATTAAAACTGTGTATGCATGTGGTATATTAAGGAGGACAGTTTCAGTTTTGAATAATTCCAGGAGGCTCCCTCCAGTGTAGCCCAAATGTTGTATTCCAAAGAGTGGTTACCTGCACCTTGCATAATTTGTTCCACCAAAAAATTGAATATCCAGGCATGGAGAAACAATCAGCACCTGGATCCCTTGATGCTGAGCCAGACAGCCAAGAGGCTGCAACAGGAAACTGATGAGAGAGCCATGAACAAACTCTCAGCTATGTATGATTATAAAAACAAAACTTTTTCAATAACCATACTGCGCACATAATTTACAAGTGCAGTCCCTTAGAACACTTCATCATCATTAAAATCTGACATTTCTGAAGGGCACGCAAGTCCCCAAACATCTTTTTTTTAGGTTAAAGCAACTTCATTTCTTGAACAGAAAAATCCTGAATGCCAGAATACTATTTTTAACAGCATTCATGGAAAAGTTCAGGAGTTTTAGAAAACATAAAAGTCCATTACAAACACACTTGTGCTGCACACATTGCTTCCTCCTGTTCGCTAGACAAAGTAGTATCATTGTTGGAAGCAGTGACAATTTACATTGTGATTCCATTGGAAATAATTTATAACAGTATAATAAAAATAAGGACACACTGTGACTTTAAAATGGAGACTGAATTATGTCTGTGGACTCTGATCCAATTTTTCACCATCTGGAAGATAACCATTTGCCTTATTTTGACGTTAAAGTGGATGAACGAGTTATTTATTAAATGGTGTTTTGAAATTAATGGAATATAGAGGCAGTTTTACAACATGCACTGCTAATAGTTCACCTTGTCCAAACACAAGCATATGTATCCTATATGCACCTTCAACGCAGTGCAGTTCATCAATTTTATCACAATATGAACAAATACATTTAAATGCACAGATTTCTGTAATGGAGTGTATGGTATGGAGAATGTTGCAATAATTAATTTAGCTTTTGGTAACATTGTGTCCCTGCACAGAATGTAAGATGAGGTGCCGACTGGTTTCATCAAAGCGTTTCCTTTTGAAAATTACAATTGAATCTGTTTGCCAACCTCCAGACAGTGCATGCCATAGCATCACAACTCTCAATATAAAAATGGTTTCTCCTTCTGCTCTCACTGAGATGTATATTTTAAGCTTCCTAGATGGTTAAGTGGGGAAATCTTCCATGTTTATTGATTAGATTTGTATCCTCTCGAGTATATAAGATTAAGTTGTGATATTATCTAAGGGCTTAAGATGATTAAAAAATGTGACAGGATAGACCAAGGTAAAGAACTTCCTGAAGGAGGGTTTCGACCTGAAACATCACCTGTTGCTTTTCTCCAGAGATGCTGCTATGTCCTATTTACCTTCTATATCCCTCATTTCCCTTTCTTCTGACACTTAGTCGGAAAAAAGGTTTTGAACCAAAACGTCACCTATTCCTTCGCTCCATAGATGCTGCAACACTTGCTGAGTTTCTCCAGCATTTTTGTCTACCTTCGATTTTTCCAGCACCCGCAGTTCTTTCTTAAACATAAACTATAATGTAGCTTATTATCTAAGAGATATACTCCATTATACTGTAATTAGAAGCCAGAAATGGTTTGTTTACTTTTTTTGCAAGGGAACTGATGAACAAAGGAAGAATGTCATGCTAAGATTGGAAGATCTCATCTGGACTACTTGAAGAGTTTGGGGATGCAGGGTTCGCCTCACAAAGGAAATTGTATGATTATCCTATATTCTCTGGAGCGTAGAAGAGTATAATGCACTTGTATTGTAGTATAGAAGGATTGATAGGCTGAGAATCCAAGACTGCAGGGCAAGGTTTTAGCTAGAGGCTTGGTTATTTGAGACTGTTGAGGAGAACATTCTTTAGGCAACATTTCTATACTTAATGAAGCTGTGGATGTTCAGGTATTCAATTTATCCCACACTAAGATCAAAGGTGTTTTTGACAAAGAAAATTTAGATATACAGAATTGGATGGGAAAATAGATGCAGCAAAAGATGAGATGCAATTTTATTGGATTTTAGAACGGGGCCTGAGGGACCTTGTGACTAAATCCTGTTTCTAATATTTACAAAATATTTTATGTTCTTACAGAAGGTCATAAAAAGGGATAGAAACAGCAAGTCAGTCAAATGGCTTTAGGTCTTGTATTCTGGGCAATTACAATTACTCTTTCCTGTATCTTAAGCGCCTGTCCCACCAGCATTTGACTGCATGCGGCGAGCGCGACCTAACATGGTCGCTTGAGCCGTACGGCCTCACACGGCCGGTCCCATTTCGATCGCCAGAGCCGTATGGAGTTGTGTGGGACTGGTCCCTACATCGCGCATGGCTCCGAAAAACTGACACTGTTCAAAAACCCCACGCGACAACGGCCTGTCGGCACGCTGCCGCAGTGAGGCCGTACGCAGCATCTCAACATTGTACGCAGCGTCTGGACATCGTACGCAATGTTTTGACGGCGTATGCAACGTCTTGACAGCGTAGGCCTAGCGCGTGGTGTTGCGCGATGATGTCACCGCCCGGCGTATCATTACGTGATGACGTCAACACCCGACGCTGTGCGACGTCCAAATTCAGTCGGCCCGCCTCCTGCCTGCTGATTGGTGAGCATAATGTCGGGACCAGCTCCATACAGCTCCGCCGTTGGAAGTGGGACTGGCCCTGTGAGGCCCCCCCCCCAACAGGAAACAACCGCAGATGCAGCCATCCCCGTAAAACGGCAAATGATTCCAAGAATGCCGAGACGAGAGGGTTAGAGAGAGAGGGAGTGAGAGAGGAGTGATAGAAGGGGAGGAGAGAAGGGAAGGGCTGTTGTCCGGACGGATTGGTGTGAGCTGAGGCCGAGGAGCCAGGGCTGTGAGCGTGAAGCACGGTGACTTGAGGGACGGGAGCGTTGCCCCGGGATCGTGAAGGAATGACCCAACTCCCCCTTCTCTATTCCACTTCACCCCCCTCCCCTTCTACCCCTTTCTTCCCCTTCCACCCCTCTACACTCTCTCTCTACTCCTCTCCCCCCCCCCCCCACCCCCCCCCCTCACCGGGGGTAGATCTACCTGAGCCGAGAGTAGATTACTCTGGCGCGGGGCCCCCTTAGGCTAATTGGGAGCAATTAGTCCAATCGGCCTAAGGCCGGCTCTGCCCCCCACCCCCTTCCCTCCGACACGGACATAGAGCGATTGCCACCCTCCTTTTTTTTGTTAAACATCTATTTCCTTCGGGTGCTTTTTAAAATTTCCCCCCTTACCATTTCCGTACTTTTTCGATAGCTGCCATGACCTGTTTGATGTGATCCTTCACCCTGATCCTGGTCTCGGCCCACACCGATCTGCCAGACATGCTGTGTGTTTGTGTGTGTGTTTGTTTGGTGGAGTCTGAGGGGAGAAGCGCCGGCACCAAGAGCAAGTGAACGCACGAACAGACGGACAAAAACAACGATCATAGAGCGGAATAGGTGACATTTCGGGTCAAGACCCTTCTTCAGACTGACAGTCAAGGGAAAGGGAAATGGGAGGTGTAGGCATATCTTCCACTCATTTGTCCTTAGTACCATCTATATCTCTTGTTCCTCTTTCCCCTGACTCAGTCTGATGAAGGATCTCAACTGAAATGTCACCTATTCCGCTCTATGATCATTGCCTTCGTCCATCTGTTCGCTCTCCCTATGATCAAGTAGTGCAGGCTAAAGTTGCGAATTCATGCACAGGATGGAAACTGGAAACTGAAAACTAGGGGAACGCCGTCCCCTGCAAGTTATTATTTGCAGTTTTAGAAAAAAGGTAGAAATTATAAAGTTAAACGCTAAAACAAATAGTAAATACCCAACAAAAACTTCATATCCATCAATACATTTAATCAATTAAATTCATCTAAATTCAATTATTAGATCTAAACATCTATCCATTTCTTGAGAAAAGGCTAACATTTTTAAATAGCCTAGGTATCCAAATAACAAATAACAAACTGATCCCATTTGCACACAAATTCAAAATATAACATGTTTTTTAATCTCACTTTGTCATGAATTTATATGCCAAATGGAAGGAATTTAATGTTTAATTCTCAAGATAATCAATCTTTGATCAATATCATTATTTTTTGCACAATACATCTGACTAAAACTGTACTCTGGATATTTAGTGTGAAAATATTGATCATGAATAGACAATAACACAAAATATAGATTATTTAGATGTTCTTATGATATGAATGTCCAAAAAGATAATAATTTAATTATCTTGAGAGTATATGTTTCTGGAATGTGATCGATTGGAATGTTGCCATTGCCTTAAATTTAAGCCTATATCGGCAGGCAAGACATGGCCTATTCATATGGGGGCCTAAATAACATTTTTTGCATCATAAGATTAAAATAAAGGCATACCATAAAGCAAAATAATAAATTACATATCTTTTGTTTTGTCCTGATATTGCGATCCATGATGTTGAAGGCTTTGAAGGCGTTTTTAGTCGCGTTTAAATTTAATCCAGCAACGCAAACTTCCAGCAATTTATTTTTTGTATATATTTTTATTAGAGGCCATACATATTACAAATAATATAATATTTTTTTCAGATATACATATTACATATTTCCAAAATTATATGGGTATATGAGTATGAGTATTACAAAGCCATATATGTAAGCCTCAATTTTTTTTAATATTGAAGAGAAAAAAAAGAGTAAAGAAAGAATAGAAATTAATTTAAAAGGTGTGATTATAATTTTAATTATATGTGAAAGAGAAAGAGAAAGAAAAAAAATTAATTTAAAAAATTTTTTTTTTTTTAATTTAAAAAAAAACAAAAACAAAAAAAAAATTAAAAATCCATATAACTAACAAACAATTATTATACTTGAAGATAGAAAAACAGTATACATCTTAACAATGAATGGAACAATTTCTAATAATATATATATAGAGACAAGTATATAAATCTCAGATTAAACATTTTCGTTTGATCTTACCACCGGGTACTTGTTGAGTTTCAATGCTGAGCCCAGCTACCCCTTCATATAATCAGTGAATGGAGACCATATTTGTTCAAAAAGCTCGTGTTTATCCATTAGGATAAACCTAATTCTCTCCAATTGCAACGTCTCCAACATTTCCACTGTCCACATTTTGATTGTAGGGGATAATGGTCCCTTCCAAAATTTTAATATTATTTTTTTTCCAATTATTAAACAATAATCAAGAACATTTCTTTGATTTGCTGTTAATGTTTGATTTGAATCTAAAACACCAAATATTATTATCTTTGGGTCAGGGATTAATGTGATCTTAAGAACTATGGAAATAATTTAAAAAATCTCAGTCCAATAACTATTAAGTTTTGTACATATTACAAAACTGTGAGTTAAATCAGCTTCTATGTGCTGACATTTATCACACAATGGTGATATATTAGGAAAAATTCTATTTAATTTATTTTTTGAGTAATGTAATCAATGTAATACTTTGAATTGTATCAAAGTATGTCTGGCATTTAACGAACAACGATGTATTCGTTGTAAGCTTTCTTCCCAAAAATCTTTCAATATCGGTAAACCCGTTTCATTTTCCCATATTTGTCGAAATGATTCTGTTGTTGGTATTTCCCTGTCCAAAAGAATGTTATATATATATGCTATTAATTTCTATGTATTTGGATGCTTATTAAGTACTTCATCCAGTAAACCTGGTTCTCTATTTCTATAATCTTGCGTATTTGATTTGACATAATCTCTGATTTGTAAATATCTAAGTAAGTTATTTGCCTGCAATCCATAAATCTCTTTCAACTCCTGAAATGAGAGAAATTTCCCATTCCTGTAAAGATGTTCTATCCTTATAATTCCTAAATTTTTTCAATGCCTAAACCCCACATCCAATGTCGAGGGCTTAAACTGAGGATTATTCATAATTGGTAAACAAAGCAGCATAGTTTCTCATTGTAAAGTCTTAACTATTTGTTTCCAAATACGTATATTG
This sequence comes from Raja brachyura, assembly GCA_963514005.1. The sequence continues at coordinate 72,490,140 of OY740784.1, forward strand.
TTTAAAATTATAGGATTTTCCTTATATTTTTTTTGTACCACCCTTGGAGCAAGGAGTATTGTACTTATATGAAAAGGTAAACAATCTTCCTTTTCTATTCTTAACCAAACTGGGTCCTGTTCCATATGTACCAACCAAAAATTAATATTCTTAATCTGAACCGCCCAGAAATAATATAAAAAATTAGGTAGTGCTAGGCCACCATTTATCTTAGATTTACATAAGTGTATTTTACTTATTCTGTGATTTTTATAATCCCAAATAAAGCTGTTGACAATGAAATCAATTTAAAAAAAAATTTAGGAAGATATAGCGGGATGGCTTGAAATAAATATAGTAATTGTGGCAGAAAAATAATTTTAATGGCATTTATTCTACCAATCATTGATATTGGTAATGTTTTCCAATATAAGATATTTTTTAGTTTATTTAGTAATTGGGGGAAATTTGATTTAAAAAGATTTTGGTACATTAATTCCAAGAATTTTAATTTGATCATTAACTATTTTAAATGGAAATTTTTGTAATTTATTCAATTTTTTTCCTGTTATAGGCATAATTTCACTTTTATTCCAATTAATTCTATATCCTGAGAACATACTAAATTCAGTTATAACATTAAGTAATTTAGGGATACTAATCTCAGGTTTTGTTATGTATATTAAGACATCGTCTGCATATAAAGATATTTTATTAATTGTGGTATTGGTATTGTATCCATAAATTTCTGGTTCCGATCTAATCCTTTCGGCTAATAATTCTATAGCAAGTGCAAATAATAAGGGTGATAACGGACAACCTTGTCTACAACCACGTAGAAAGATTAAAATTTGCTGATAACATTTGATTTGTTAGGATTCTTGCTGTTGGGCCAGAGTAAAAAATTCGAACCCATTTGCAAAATCCTTCTCCCAGTTGAAATTTTTGCATTATCCTAGATAAGTAAGGCCATTCGATCTGGTCAAATGCCTTTTCTGCATCCAGGGATATAACCGCTAATTCAATATCATTCACTCTTTTGAATATATGATATTGAATAGGCGTTTTAAATTATAAGTGGAATATCGTTTAGGGATAAAGCCTGTTTGATCATGATGTATTAATTTGTTGATCACTAAACTTAACCTTTGAGATAAAATTTTAGTTAATATTTTTTGATCTGTATTTAGAAGAGCTATTGCTCTATATGATCCTGGATCTTCTAGATCTTTATCTGCTTTAGGAATAAGTGTAATTGTGGATTCTTTTAGGGTTTCTGGAAGCTGTTCTTGCTCATAGGCATCTTTATATATAGTTTGTAGACATGGGGCAATCAAATCATGAAACTTATTATAAAATTCAACACCTAAACCATTCCAACTACAGAAGGTGATTCCCTCACCCCCATTTTTCCTGTTAATGTCTTGCATTTTAGTATTATGGTGGATTATAATGTCTCAGCATATTCATCCCAATTTCGTACCCTAGTTTGTGATCAACAAATGCTAATACTAATAACTTTATCTGACATACGTATCTCCTCGAGTCTACTGTATAATACCATTCATAAGTAAAATAATAAGTCAATGCATAACATAAAAAACAATATAAAAATAAAAATAAAAAAAGTTAATAATATTAGTAGAAAAGTGCAGGAGGAAAAAGTGACTATTACTACGTTAAGTGTGATTAGTGTAAGCCACACTAGCGTGGCTATTAATCTATGGACTTCCGTTGGAAAAAAAAAGATGTTTATGATTCCAGCTCCGTAAATGCCTTAAGGGCAATATATTTAAGAGCGGGGTTTTAAATTTCTGTACTTATTAATACTTTATTATTTTAACTACTACTATCGATTTAAATTGTTTAAGGAGGAATAGCATACATTTGTAAGTAATGATTAGTACTAAGCTATTTCTATTGTATATTAGTTTATTATTAATAATCATTAAGCTCTCCATGTCCAATGATTTTAAAAGTTCATAATTCTTCCTCCTTCTCGCTGGGTAAACAGCAGCATCAGTTGAATATAATTCAAGTTCATTATTCTTCATCCTCATCTTCTTCTTCTCTCTGTGTTCCCTCTACTTCCTCTTCTTCTTCCTCTTCCAGCTCCTTCTCGATCTTACGAGCGAACTCAAGAGCTTCGGTATGCTTGATAAAGTGGTGCTCTTTATTATCATAACTTACTCGTAGTGTGACAGGATACATCAGGCCATATCTCAGGCCCTTTATATTCTTTAGGATGTTTCTTGTTTCAGTAAATAAGGCTCTTCTCTTGGCCACTTCCGCAGGATAATCTCTGAATATGCTGATCTTGTCGCCATCATAAAACAGATTCTTCTTATGAATTATTATCTTCATCATATCTTCCAAAACATGATCATAGACCACCATCACGATCAGTTGTCTTGGTGGTGAGCCCGTCTTTGGGCGTCGTCTCAGTGCCCTGTGCGCTCGGCCAAGCAGGGGTGCTTGCTCTAGGTTCAAGACATTTTTCAGAAGATTTGCAGCAAATTCTCTGGTGTCTTGTACTCCCTCCTTGCCTTCACACACACCCACAATATGCAAGTTCTGGCGCCTTTGCATTTCCCTCCAAGTCAATACATTTCTCAGTTATTTTATTCAATAAATCTGTTAAACGCTTGTTCTCGGAGAGAAGTTTCTCATTCGCCTTAGCACTTGAGTCAGCAAAAATGGTCAGTTCCTTTATTGCTTCGTGTTGTTGATCAAGTGATCTTATAATAGGTTCCAACTTAAGATCAACCGCAAGTTCCACACCACCGACTTTGTGATTTACTTCATCCATCTGTTGTTTTAGATCAGCATCTGCTTTTATCTTCCATTCATCCATCATAGTTTTTACTGTAGTTATTACTTCTTTTTTCAGTTCATCTTTAACTTGTTCTTTAAATAATTCAATATCAGATCTGAGTAACTTAAACTCTTGTTTATATTCCTTTTTAATTTTTTTAAGCTCACCCATAATGGTAGTTTTCAGATCTTCCATTTCAGATTTCTTCCTTGGAATATCCTCCAGAGAGTCAGTCAAACTCGAGGCCGAGGCTTCAGCTGGGCCTACTTCTTTTTTCTGCACTGTTTTTTTCGGTTTGGGGGGGGTACGTTGAATCAACATTACCGTCGGTAAAGTCGCGCGCCTGATGACGTCACGGACCTTATCAAGCTGCCGGTGCCGTTCACAGACGTTCCTCTCTGGTGAGTGGCTTTAAATAACCCCGTTTTCTCCTGTTTTTAATACAATTTTTATGGAGCTGGACGGCGTGAGTTCCTCCTACCCCATAGCGCCACCGGAAGTCCAAAAAATTTTTTTTTAAAGAATGGAAGCGCAAACGACTATTCTTCATCAGCTAGCAGCCCGAGGAAATCCCTCTCGGACAATCAATACAAACCTGCATATTAATCCCGCTCTCCACCCAAAGCCTCGGAAATCGACCGCACAGGCAGTGGCAGACCTACATCGCCGCTGATGGTAGGTTTTGTGACATCGCTACTATATGTTTTTAAATACCGTATTTCCCGGCAATGAAGACGCTATTTTTTACCCAAAAATAAGGCATGAAAATTTACATGTGTCTTGGAAGCCTACGTTGGAAAGTTGTTAGCCAAGAAAGATAGACTTGGCTATCCCTCAGTACAGCAACATCAAAAACAATGTTGTACTGAGGGATAGCCAAGTCTATCCCTCATTGCTGGCAGCTGATGGGAAGCGGCTGTAAAAGGACAGCGCCACTGGGGAGGGGAGAGTTCCTTTCACAGCGTGTGAGGAGTCTGGCCTGGGGTAAAGTTGCGGGGAGGACAGGAGCGTTGAGAAGGAGGGGGTCGGGGATCATGCCGGCAACTCACTTGCTGCGACACTCCGGGCGCGGACCCACCGCATTTTGGCAGGGGGGAGAAGTAGCTCGGGTGGCTGCGAGCGGCCGCTGGGACCAGACAGCTCAGGTGTCTGCAAGCGGCTGCCATCTCAGCTCTTTCTGCTGGCCCCCGCTCACCTCTGGCAGTGCTCTCCATCTGAAAACCTCTCTCCTGCCGCTCGCTGGCCTCACTCATGTCAGCCGCTTCCCGCAACTCCTTAAATTCCGACAGCGCAATCAAGGGACCAATTGAGGTTACTCGGCTGTTGGAATTTAAGGATTTGCGGGAAGCGGCTGACATGAGCGAAGCCGGCGAGCAGCAGGAGAGAGATGATCAGATGGAGAGCACTGCCAGAGGTAAGCGGGCCGGCAGAAGGCGCTGAGGTGGCGTCTGCTGTCTGGTCCTGGTGGCCACTCGAAGTCACCGGAGCTGCTTCCCTCCCCGGCCACAATGCGGTGGCTCCTCGCCCGGAGCACCGCGGCAGCGGCGAGTGAGTTACTGGTATGATCCCAGACCCCCTCCTGCTCAATGCTCCTGCCCTCCCTGCAACTTTACCCCTGGCACAGACTCCCCACATGCTGTGAAAGGAATTCTCCCCCCAATTGGTCGCTAGAACAAGTATTGTCATTCAAAAATATCACAACTGATTCAACTTGGCCCGGTGTGCTCCCATTGTTTCCACCATCTCTCCACCTGCCGTCACCCTCCACCCCCCACCCATTCATTAATTCAGAATGAAGGAGATTTGGAAGCCTTGGGCCAATTGCTTTCTTTATTTTTATATTTTTGAGCGTGAGAAATTCTATGTCCCACCAGCCTTCTTTCAAAATTTAGCAACTCAAAATGGGGGTGTGTTTTCATTGCCGGGAAATACAGTACTTTATTAAGAGATTTGGCTTTTGAAGACTTTATAAAAGTCGACTGACAGCTTACGGAGAGAACAATCTGCGCATGCGCGATTTAAGATTTTTTTAAAGCCGACTGACTGCCTAACCTGAATAATTACTCACGGCATGTGCCTGCATTGTGCAGGTTCAGTCAAAGTTAAGATGTACTATCGTAACAATTAAGCATCTGCTTTGACTTTCTCAATGTCGTTTATGTTTCTGAGGCAGAATCATCACTCTAAGAGTTAATCAGAAGTGCACCAAACAGTTCTGAGGAGATTCACAACAAATGCATCTCCAGTGAATCAAAGTAACAATTACAGTAACTTGCATTATGAAAGTTCGTATTGTTACCTTGAGGAATATTTCAATTCAAACCTTCCCAGTCAGGGCTTGGAGCAATGATGATGCAGGATCTTAGTCATAAAACTAACATCCGCAGATCTCAGATGCACGCAGATGAAGAAAGAATGTCCATTGTATTCTCCTGTGACAAATTTGAATCTCGCATTCATGGCCAGCATGTGATGAATACTGAAACATATTATCATTTTCTGGAGCTAATAGTGCTTGATTCATACCTGGGAGGCTTTTAAGAATACTGAAAAAGCTCCCAAAATATTGCCTGAAAATAAATAATTTGAAAGAAAAAAGATGTTTCCAGTGGATATTCTGAGTAAAAGACTTCAAAGTAAGTTATACTCTAGTCTTTGACATTTCCACCCTGGGGAAAAAAGGATCTGACTGTCTTCCCTAGCTATGTCTCTCATAACTTTATGAACTTCTATCAGCTCCCCTTTATTTCCATTTTATGGTACCTGCCATTGTTACCATTGGGAATGTTATGGTTGTACTGGAGATTACATTTCTCGTCTTCCACCCTTTATAAACATGACAATTGAACAAAATACTGAATTTTGATAATGAGGTCCTGTGCATGGATTAAATCAATCAAAGCAATTAAATGTGTCGGAGGGAACTGCAGATGCTGGTTTACACCAAAAATAGACTCAAAATGCTGGAGTAACAGCGGGACAGGCAGTATCTCTGAAGAGAAGGAATAAGGAATAGATGACATTTCGGATTGAGACCCTTCTTCAGACTGAGAGTCAGGGGAAAGGGAAGCTAGAGAAATGGAAGAGTTCAAAGAACATGTAAGGTGTGAAAAGGACAGATCAAACAGACGTTGATCAAGGAAATGTAGAATGGTTCATTGTGGGCTGAAGGAAAGATGATAATGAGGCATACAAACAGTTAAATTAATCAGGAGGACAGTAAAACTCGTTGGAGAACTAGGGTGTGGGAGGGACGGAGAGAAAGGGAAAGCACGAGTTACTTGAAATTAGAGAAATCCAACAGCAGCAGAAGCAGGCAAATGATCATCGAACTCAGCCTGGGGCTGAGTTCAGATTTCCTAAGTGGGACAGGGGCATTAGGCAGCAACTCGACTGCAGTGCCACCGTGCCGCCCGATATCGCATTTCTCGAAAACATTGCGATTTAATCCATTATCTGGCAACGATGAATCTCAGCCATCAACATCTGGTATCTTCAGACCTCAGCCCACCATTGCCTTAACCACTGGCTCACCTTTGCCTCCGATTTCATTAGCTGATGTGGAGGCCTCCACTTCTAGTAGCCACCCTCCTCAACCCACTACCTACACTACCTTGGACAAGCAGAAATCACCAGTCATCAATGCAATTGTTAGCATTTACATTCAAAAAGAGATTTTTAAATAAACAATGTTTTTACTGTTGCTATTTTTCTTTACTAACTATTTAGACTTCATTAATGACTAAGATAAAAGAATAATGACGGCCATAAATCACCTATTTTATTGTGTGATGTAAACTTATATATGATTTTTTGCCTAACGCACCATTTACATTCTTAAGGTAAAAAATGTTTAATTTATGCATTTTTGAGATACATGAATCTCAAAATTGTGCACTGCTTTTCACATAACTGTGTAACAGGAGAGGTGGCTGTATTCAAGATCCAAGAAAATTAGCATTAGCATATATAAAAAAAGAATATGTTCTTGCTGTTTCTCATTTCCTTCTACTTTATGGTGGTATTGCTATATCAGTGCATAATTGCCTATAAACGTCTCCTTCGCCAATAGTTCTTAACTCAAGATATAGCAATGGCTGTGCATTCTACATTACTTTTAAATAGAACGTGCAGTTACTTTTTAGCACATTTCGCCCTACTGAAAATTGATATATTTGTCGGCAATAAAATTAATCAAATGTATTAGCTGTTGAAGAATTTATTGGTGAAAGTACTGTAAAGGATAATATTATCTATTAACATACAGAAGATATGTGATACAGTGAACCTTAATAGACTTGTGGTTGTACTTAGATCTCTGGAGAAGGAGGAAGAATGGATAAACTGGTTAATGAGTTGGCTAAATATCAGGAAGTGCAGGACAATGATCAATGCTTAGTGGTTCTAATTGGACAGCTGTGGTCAACAGAGGACCTAGGCTGTCGGTCCGGGTTCCTGCACTGGCAACAATACTTACAAGTGATCTGAATTAATTTGTAGATGATCTAAAAAGTATTAAGAAGCAAGTACATAAGAAAGAATATGATTCAATATTGTGCTGGAAAACAACATTTACCAGAAAAGAATTCAATGTCTAATAGGTTTCCTTAAGACCCTGTCCCACTTACGTGTCCTTGGCACGCTAATTACGCGACCTCGTCCTCGCGTTGAGGCGCGATGAACCCGCGAAGATCACGCGCATCTTCATGCGCCCGCACAGCCATCTGGAGAGCGTGACGTCATTTGAAGATGGACCCAAAATGCAGGAGCAACTCAGTGGGACCGGCAGCATCTCTGGAGAGAAGGAATGGGGGATATTTTGGGTTGAGTCCCTTCTTGACCCAAAATGTCACCCATTGCTTTTTGGCCCTGCTTTGGGAGTAGAAGTGGGGGCGAATCCGGCTCCGGATCTGCAACGGCCGCCAGCCCCAAGCTCAGTTCGCTGATCGTTTGCCTGCTTCTGCTGCTGTTGGAGGTGAGACGTTGCATTGCGCCAAGGTCTTGGGCCTGTCCCACTTTGGCCGTCAGTTACGCGACAGGCCAGTGGCGCGCGAAGATTTCGCTCGGTACAAAATCCCGGAGCGCCGCGCAATACGGGACAACAACTCCACACCCCTCCACGCTTCTCAGTGGGACCGGCCCCGCACGGCCAAACGATGCCCGTGTGCCTCAACGCGATGACGAGGTCGCGTAATTTGGGTGCCAAGGACACGTAAGTGGGACAGTGCCTTTACTCTCGTGTCTTGTGTTAATATGAGAAACAATGCCTCTAAGTCGGGTTTCATATCATATAACTTATAAAAGTCTGATCTTTGATGTTTACTTGTGGATTTGCTTGCTTGCTTGCTTGCTTTCACTTTTTATTTCATTCACATCTCCTCGAAAACCGACGCGATAATGGTGAAATTGGGAGTGGGAGAGAGGGGGGGGGAGAGAGAGGGGGGGAGAGAGAGTGGGGGAGGGGTGGAGAGAGAGGGGGAGGGATGGGTAGAGGGGGGAATGGAGAGGGGTAGGAGATGGGGAAAGGGGGGAGTTGGGGGGAGAGGAGGGGAGAGGAGGGGGGAGAAGGGGAGGAGGGGGGAGAGGGGGAGGAGGGGGCAGAGGGAGGAGGAGGGGGGAAAGGGAGGAGGAGAGGAGGAGAGGGAGCCCTTCCTCTCTGCCCCCCTCCCTCTCTGCCCCTCCCACCCCCCCTCTCTGCCCCTCCTCCCTCTCTGCCCCCCCCCCCCCTCTCTAGGGAGTGGTGAATATTGGGACCTATGGGTGACTGGTGAAATATTGTGTTCGGGAACCAGCCCTCCCCTGTGACGCCGCGCCTCCCGCCACCAATTAATCTTTACCCCCCTCCCTCTCCCTCTCCCTCTCCACCCCCCTCCCCTCCCTCTCCACCCCCCCCCCCTCTAGCTGCACCTGCACAGTTGGTGGTTATGCATGAGTGGATAGGGCGGGGGATTGGGTAAAAGAAGCGAATGAATAATATTAATATAATATCAACGGAGGGTTAGTGTGTGTGGGGGGTGGTTAGTGTGTGTGTTTGTGTGACGCCGAAGGCCTCCACCCACCCTGCAACTGTGCATTGAGGGGATGGGACCCAACCAGTCCCCCTTGGTCTAGTTTATCTTAAAGTTCGACACAAAATGTTGGAGTATGTCATCAGGTCAGGCGGCCTCTCTGGAGAATTAGGATAGGCAACGTTTCAGGTTGGGACCTTACTTCTGTTACTGAAGAAGGTTTCCGACCCAAAACATCACATAATCTTTTACTCCAGACATGTTGCCTGACCAACTGAGTTACTCCAGCACCATGTTGATCATTGGTATAAACCAGCAACTGCAGTTCTTTGTTTCTTCATATGTATCTTGATCCCTTCATGAGATCAATGCTTTTTGGGTGAACCTTACTTTCTGCAAAATTCCTCTCTGCATCTTAACTTCCCTGGCATAAAAAGATATCCATCACAGTTTTTACCTGTGAATGAAAAACTGGTGGAGTCATTTCTCACAGCAACATCTCTACATGTAATGAGCAATGGAACTTCCATTGAAAACTGAAGGAGTATCAAATTGATAGAGATGCATTTAATTCCAATGTGATTGCACAAGCAATAAAATAGTAAGATTAAATGAGAACTTACCAGTTTGAAGTTTGATCTTTATTTTATGAGGCGTTATGATGAGGGATTACGTGAAGAAGCCTGCCAGCCTGCATGCACGTTAATCTTCAAAGCAGCGGTGTGAAATTACAGATAACAGTAGTTGAAGTGACATAGTAAGATTAGAGAAGACTAGAACTACAAGATGACCTTTATGTCACGAGGGTTGGGAGCGGAGGGCACGTAATCCCTCATCGTAACTCCTCATAAAATAAAGATCAAACTTCAAACTGGTATGCTCGTTTAATCTTACTATTTTACTTCGGAGTCACGTGAGTGATTTCATGAAGATTTTGAAGCTCTGTGATTTCATGCCATGGAAAAATGAGTCCACACAAGCACGACTGCTTCAATTGACCACAGATAAGGGAAACATTCATAATGCATACAGATATGACATAGATTTAAAACATGCTGATGCTGATAAATGAACAAATGATAATAACCGTAACCCCTCTCATCCGAGGGGAAACAATAAAATAGAATCTAACATAGAGTTGGCAAATACCCCTGGTCTGGCAATGGGTTTAATCAAAATCGTGGACACCTCGTTCATTAGACCATCCTGCAGTCAGCAGGATGTGGTCCAGAGGACCATACATAACCCTTGCTGCTGATGTTGTAGCAGCCGTGGTGGAGCGAGATTAGAAATTAGTATGTACTGCTGTATAAGCCAAATCCCCGTATTAACCACCTGGAGATGGTCTGAACTGATACCTTCTTATGAGTTTTTTTTTGTTGTTGTAACTAACAACCATAGTTAGTATCAGAGCCTCTAAGGCTCTAGATGACCTTGACGTAATGTTGTAAATGTGACTACACAGAACCGAAAGTGCATGGGGTATGCCATGAGAACTAGTTTGAGACCTGACACCCCTGGGATGCCCTGCTTAACTAAATCGTAAACATGAAATATTATATATAGCAGGTGTAACCATCTTATTCAGTCACAATTTATGTAATGACTGGGCCCGTGTGCTGAGGGCAGCGCCAGGGGGATAACTACCTATGGGAGCCGAGCCAAAGATTAGGATATAGCTGGAGCCCCGTGGTGAAGAAGTGTTAACACAATGTCAATATCCCATACTTCCGTGTACTTGGGTCTGGGAGAACTTGGGTTAATGATATCCTTAATAAACTGGACATCAGAGGGTGAGACCCACTTTCTGCAGCAAATATGATGAGAAGCACGGTGGGCGCAGTTAATGGGACTATAACTTAATTTATTGTCAAAGACCCATTGGAAAATGAACTTGAAGACGTCAGTGTCCGTGCCATATTATATGTAACATAACATTTAAACAGAACATTTCCCATCTCCTGAAGAGGCAATGTACTGCTTTTTTGGTGCTATCCCTGCACTCTGCAGTGAGCACATACATGGATCGGTCCGACAGCCCGAACCGCAGGAGCGGTCTTCTCAGATTCTGTAAAGCAATTAATTGATTAATCATGTAGTGGCTGGTTCCCTGAGACCCAGGCTGAACCACCAAAGTTTTATGTTTAGAAACCCCATATAAGGTTCTATTATTATTCCCAACAATTATTCCCAACATTTGTGGGAAACCATGGCTGCATAGGCCAGTCAGACAGTACGAGAACCCTGAAGCGGTATCTTGCTGAATTTATTGCAAGACCCGACTGATGAGGCAAAATGGAGAAACCACATAAAAGAACATTCCTCCCCATGTAGCGAGAATGTATCTCTCGCCACTGTGATGCCACATGTTTTTACAACTGGTGAATGAGCCCGGATGCAAACATATCGATATTGGGTGCCATCGAACAATAATATCATAAAATACTTTGTGATCCAACATCCATTCTGTGTTGTCATTGATTTTACGTGATGATACACAAGCGCCAAAAGAGTTGGGTAAAATTATGACAGATACTTTGACTTGATTGCACCCATGTGACTAACATATGCCACCACCACATTGAATCAACTTTGAACTGAGCATACAAATTTTGCATATTCACACAATAACCCTTTAACCCGTAGTATGCACCTAGTGTCTATAGGTAATTGAAATATCAATAACTGAAGAATTGGCGATTCATGCAAATCCCATCCGCCTTTGTTACTAGAGATGGCATTCGTAATGTTCCATCTTTGAGCACTAGCATCTGTTTGTAATATAACTGAAGATTTATTGACCAAGACTACTGGAGCAATGCTGAATATAGTTCGACCATCATTGTGACTTTGGTAGCTTCAGCTGGTAATAGCATAGGTCTGTTAACAATGACCTATATGGCACATGAGAGGTTACTACTTTGTACGTTGTAAGTACTGATAATGCAATGGCCCAATTGCACAGCTGAAACACAGCTGCTATATTGCCAATTACACTTGATGAATAGAAGACTGCTTGATAACAAGGTTGTTACAGGCTTCTATTGATTCCAATCTGTTGCCCCATGGCAGAGTCACAGATAAATTAATAGTTAAAGGTTAATACGAATAATCAATAACTCTAGTTGGTATTAACTTAAATTTGACTGGATGGCTGAGGAACCTCAATTCCTCAAATATAGTTGCAGCTGAAACAGTTGATTTTAGCAAAAACACAATTAGAAATATCATCCAGATCAATTTCAAATGTCCCCGGTAATCCCTGTGAATGGGACCTGAATAGTATGCCTTTGAGATTGATGCATGCCATAAAGATCCTAAGGAAATCAGTAGTTAGACAGTAACGAAGTTCCATATACTGAAATTCTATGTTGCACATGGGAGTTAAATCAATTATGAACCAACATCCTCCATCTTTCACAATGGACAGGCCATGCCTGCCATAATTCTGTGTCTGCCTTGAATGAGAGCTCTGGCCATATTACCGAGCTTGTCTCGGAAGGCAATCCTGGCCATAATACTGAGGCTGCCTCGAAAGACAATTCTTGCCATATTTCCGAGCTTGTCTCAGAAGGCAATCCTGGCCATAATACTGAGCCTGCCTCAAAAGACAACTCTGACCCCAATTCCAAGCCATGCTTGGTACCCTTGTACACTGGGCAATAAGAACCCATCACATGTTTTAGTATATAACTCATCTGATCTGATCTGAATCTCATGATATCATTGTCATTTGTACAAAAACAAGTGTAAATATTACCAACTTGTAAATGGTCCACTTACCCCATGTTTCGGAAGAAACAGACCCACCTACCTCCATGGTTACCGGTGGTCTTATGGTAAGCCCAAAGGCCCCTGATGTGGGTTACACAAAAAGCTGGAGAAACTCAGCGGGTGCAGCAGCATCTAAGGAGTGAAGGAGATAGGCGACGTTTTGGGTCGAGACCCTTCTTCAGACCCGAAACGTCGCCTATCTCCTTCGCTCCTTAGATGCTGCTGCACCCGCTGAGTTTCTCCAGCTTTTTGTGTAACCCTCAATTCTCCAGCATCTGCAGTTCCTTCTTTAACACACGGCCCCTGATGTGGGTTCTATTCCCATCCTTGATTGGAGAGTAGGAATGGTAGTGTATGTTAATTCCATATTTCCTGAGACCGGCTTGGACCTTGGCCTGAAAGACCTCTGCCCAGCTTTCAAGCTGCCACCAGCTTCAGTGAACTGCTTACTGTAGCAATGTTACAAAATTTTGAGATTTAAAAAATCAAGTCTGCAATTTATCCCATCAGATAAAGCATAAAAAGAAGTTTAATTTGACACCTAATTTACTTTCATATCTTCAGTATTAAGAAAGTTATGGCCATTTTCACACTCGGAAATTAGCATCTTGCTCCCCATTGCCTTTCAATTGACTTAACTCAAAAGCTGTGATCTGGAAAAGTTAAAAGCCCATAACTTTCTTAAAAATTAAGAGAACTCAATGAAATTTTCAGTTATTATAGATTGAAGCATTCTGAAACAAATATTAAACAATCTTACTTGGATGACCTGAAATTAAAGCATATAATTAGTTAGTTATCTAATTGTAGCTAATTACAAAATTCAATGAGTAGATCTGAACATCTATCCATTTCTTAAGAAAAGATAAACTTGCCTAAGTGTCTAAATAACATTCACACAATAATCCACAATATAACATAATTTTTAAATCTCATTTTCATGAATTTCTGGGCCAAATGGAAGGAATTTAGTGTTTGATTAGTGTTGAGAGGCCCGGGGAGCCGTTGGAGACAGAGGGTGGAGCTACCTGCTGTGAGTATAAACCTAGCGCGGGGCTTGCTTTTCACAGAGGCCCGGGGAGCCGTTGGAGACAGAGGGTGGAGCTACCTGCTGTGAGTATAAACCTAGCGCGGGGCTTGCTTTTCACAGAGGCCCGGGGAGCCGTTGGAGACAGAGGGTGGAGCTACCTGCTGTGAGTATAAACCTAGCGCGGGGCTTGCTTTTCACAGAGGCCCGGGGAGCCGTTGGAGACAGAGGGTGGAGCTACCTGCTGTGAGTATAAACCTAGCGCGGGGCTTGCTTTTCACAGAGGCCCGGGGAGCCGTTGGAGACAGAGGGTGGAGCTACCTGCTGTGAGTATAAACCTAGCGCGGGGCTTGCTTTTCACAGAGGCCCGGGGAGCCGTTGGAGACAGAGGGTGGAGCTACCTGCTGTGAGTATAAACCTAGCGCGGGGCTTGCTTTTCACAGAGGCCCGGGGAGCCGTTGGAGACAGAGGGTGGAGCTACCTGCTGTGAGTATAAACCTAGCGCGGGGCTTGCTTTTCACAGAGGCCCGGGGAGCCGTTGGAGACAGAGGGTGGAGCTACCTGCTGTGAGTATAAACCTAGCGCGGGGCTTGCTTTTCACAGAGGCCCGGGGAGCCGTTGGAGACAGAGGGTGGAGCTACCTGCTGTGAGTATAAACCTAGCGCGGGGCTTGCTTTTCACAGAGGCCCGGGGAGCCGTTGGAGACAGAGGGTGGAGCTACCTGCTGTGAGTATAAACCTAGCGCGGGGCTTGCTTTTCACAGAGGCCCGGGGAGCCGTTGGAGACAGAGGGTGGAGCTACCTGCTGTGAGTATAAACCTAGCGCGGGGCTTGCTTTTCACAGAGGCCCGGGGAGCCGTTGGAGACAGAGGGTGGAGCTACCTGCTGTGAGTATAAACCTAGCGCGGGGCTTGCTTTTCACAGAGGCCCGGGGAGCCGTTGGAGACAGAGGGTGGAGCTACCTGCTGTGAGTATAAACCTAGCGCGGGGCTTGCTTTTCACAGAGGCCCGGGGAGCCGTTGGAGACAGAGGGTGGAGCTACCTGCTGTGAGTATAAACCTAGCGCGGGGCTTGCTTTTCACAGAGGCCCGGGGAGCCGTTGGAGACAGAGGGTGGAGCTACCTGCTGTGAGTATAAACCTAGCGCGGGGCTTGCTTTTCACAGAGGCCCGGGGAGCCGTTGGAGACAGAGGGTGGAGCTACCTGCTGTGAGTATAAACCTAGCGCGGGGCTTGCTTTTCACAGAGGCCCGGGGAGCCGTTGGAGACAGAGGGTGGAGCTACCTGCTGTGAGTATAAACCTAGCGCGGGGCTTGCTTTTCACAGAGGCCCGGGGAGCCGTTGGAGACAGAGGGTGGAGCTACCTGCTGTGAGTATAAACCTAGCGCGGGGCTTGCTTTTCACAGAGGCCCGGGGAGCCGTTGGAGACAGAGGGTGGAGCTACCTGCTGTGAGTATAAACCTAGCGCGGGGCTTGCTTTTCACAGAGGCCCGGGGAGCCGTTGGAGACAGAGGGTGGAGCTACCTGCTGTGAGTAGACTGAAATCTGCAACGTTCCATATTCCAGTGAGGAAATCTGGTGGGGAATCTGTGTAGCCTCTGATTGGTTGAAGAGGACCAGAGGAAGCAGCTGATTGGCTGCAACCCGGGGTTTACATTTCTCCATTTCTGCCTTCAGGTTTAAGGATTCTGGGAGCTAAGGATTCTGGGTGTTAGGGATTCATTATTTATTAGTAAAGTTTAAAGAATAAAGTTTTGTGTTTAATAAAAAATAAAAAAATAAAATAAAATAAAATAAAAAAAATATATATATTTAATAGAGTAATTTGGGAGTAAGATGTCAGTGGAGATTGGTCCCGTGGTTTGCTCAGCCTGCAACATGTGGGAGATCAGGGATATGGTCAGTGTCCCTGATGACTACATTTGCAGGAAGTGTGTCCAGCTGCAGCACCTGGCAGACCGCATTGAACGATTGGAGCTGCGGCTGGATTCATACTGGAGCATCCACGATGCAGAGAAAGTCGTGGACAGCACATACAGCGAGTTGGTCACGCCACAGGTAAAAGGTAAGAGGACAGAAAGGGAGCGGGTGGCCAATAGCCAGCAAAACAGTAGGCAGGTAGTGCAGGAGTCCCCTGCGGTCATCTCCCTAGTCAACAAGTTTACCATTTTGGATACTGTTGAGGGAGATGGCTCATCAGGGGAATGCAGCAGCAGCCAAGTTCATGGCACCATGGGTGGCTCTGCAGCACATGATGGGGGAAAAAAGAGGGGAAGGGCTATTGTAATAGGGGATTCAATTGTCAGGGGAATAGATAGGCGTTTCTGCGGCCGCAAAAGAGACTCCAGGATGGTATGTTGCCTCCCTGGTGCAAAGGTCAGGGATGTTACTGAACGGCTGCAGAACATTCTGGAGGGGGAGGGTGAACAGCCAGTTGTCGTGGTGCATATTGGCACCAACGATATAGGGAAAAAAAGGGATGAGGTCCTACAAGGTGAATTTAGGGAGCTAGGAGATAAACTCAAAAGTAGGACCTCAAAGGTAATAATCTCTGGATTATTACCAGTACCACGGGCCAGTCAGAGTAGAAATAGGAGGATATTGCAGATGAATACGTGGCTTGAAAAATGGTGCAAGGGGGAGGGATTCAAATTTTTAGGGCACTGGGACCATTTCTGGGGGAGGTGGGACCAGTACAAACAGGACGGTCTGCACCTGGGCTGGAATGGAACCAATGTCCTTGGGGGAGTGTTTGCTAGTGCTGTCGGGGAGGATTTAAACTAATGTGGCAGGGGGATGGGTACAAGAGCAGAGAGGCAGGTGGGTGTAAAACGAGGGTGGAAGCAATAGGGAGCAAGGTAAAAAGTAAAAGGGGTAAGAGCATTGTAAAAACAAGCCTGAAGGCCTTGTGTCTCAATGCAAGGAGTATTCGTAATAAGGTGGATGAGTTGAACGTGCAGATAGCTATTAATGAGTATGATATAGTTGGGATCACGGAGACATGGCTCCAGGGTGACCAAGGCTGGGAGCTGAACATCCAGGGGTATTCAATATTCAGGAGGGATAGAGAGAAAGGAAAAGGAGGTGGGGTAGCGTTGCTGGTTAGAGAGGAGATTAACGCAATGGAAAGGAAGGAGATTAGCTTGGAGCATGTGGAATCAGTATGGGTAGAGCTGCGAAACACTAAGGGGCAGAAAACGATAGTGGGAGTTGTGTACAGGCCACCTAACAGTAGTAGTGAAGTTGGGGATGGTATAAAACAGGAAATTAGAAATGCGTGCGACAAAGGCAAAACAGTTATAATGGGTGACTTCAATCTACATATAGATTGGGTGAATCAAATTGGCAGGGGCGCTGAGGAAGAGGATTTTTTGGAAAGTATGAGGGATAGTTATCTAAATCAACATGTAGAGGAACCAACGAGAGAGCAGGCTATTTTAGACTGGGTATTGAGTAATGAGGAAGGGTTAGTTAGCAGTCTTATTGTGCGTGCCCCCTTGGGCAAGAGTGACCATAATATGGTCGAGTTCTTCATTAGGATGGAGAGTGACATTGTTAATTCAGAAACAATGGTTCTGAACTTAAGGAAAGGTAACTTTGAGGGTATGAGACGTGAATTGGCCAAGATTGACTGGCAATCAATTCTAAAAGGGTTGACGGTGGATACGCAATGGAAGGCATTTAAAGACTGCATGGATGAACTACAAAAATTGTTCATCCCAATTTGGCAAAAGAACAGATCAGGGAAGGTAGTGAATCCGTGGATAACAAGGGAAATCAGGGATAGTATCAAAGCAAAGGATGATGCGTACAAAGTAGCCAGAAAAAGCAGCATACCAGAGGACTGGGAAAAATTCAGAGACCAGCAGAGAAGGACAAAGGGCTTGATTAGGAAAGGAAAAATAGATTATGAAAGAAAACTGGCAGGGAACATAAAAACTGACTGCAAAAGTTTTTATAGATATGTGAAGAGAAAGAGATTAGTTAAAACAAATGTAGGTCCCTTGCAGTCAGAAACAGGTGAGTTGATCATGGGGAACAAGGATATGGCGGACCAATTGAATAACTACTTTGGTTCCGTCTTCACTAAGGAAGACATAAATAATCTGCCGGAAATAGCAGGGGACCGCAGGTCAAAGGAGTACTTGAGTGAAATCCAGGTTAGTCGGGAAGTGGTGTTGGGTAAATTGAATGGATTAAAGGCCGATAAATCCCCAGGGCCAGATAGGCTGCATCCCAGAGTACTTAAGGAAGTAGCTCCGGAAATAGTGGATGCATTAGTGATAATCTTTCAAAACTCTTTAGATTCTGGAGTAGTTCCTGAGGATTGGCGGGTAGCAAACGTAACCCCTCTTTTTAAGAAGGGGGGGAGAGAGAAAACGGGGAATTACAGACCAGTTAGTCTAACATCGGTAGTGGGGAAACTGCTAGAGTCAGTTATTAAAGATGGGATAGCAGCACATTTGGAAAGTGGTGAAATCATTGGACAAAGCCAGCATGGATTTACGAAAGGTAAATCATGTCTGACGAATCTTGTGGAATTTTTCGAGGATGTAACTAGTAGCGTGGATGGGGGAGAACCAGTGGATGTGGTGTATCTGGACTTCCAGAAGGCTTTCGACAAGGTCCCACATAAGCGATTAGTATATAAACTTAAAGCATATGGCATTGGGGGTTCAGTATTGATGTGGATAGAGAACTGGCTGGCAAACAGGAAGCAAAGAGTAGGAGTTAACGGGTCGTTTTCACAATGGCAGGCAGTGACTAGTGGGGTACCGCAAGGCTCAGTGCTGGGACCCCAGCTATTTACAATATACATAAATGATCTGGATGAGGGAATTGAAGGCAATATCTCCAAGTTTGCGGATGACACTAAGCTGGGGGGCAGTGTTGGCTGTGAGGAGGATGCTAGGAGAATGCAAGGTGACTTGGATAGGCTGGGTGAGTGGGCAAATGTTTGGCAGATGCAGTATAATGTGGATAAATGTGAGGTTATCCACTTTGGTGGCAAAAATAGGAAAACCGACTACTATCTAAATGGTGGCCGATTAGGAAAAGGGGAGATGCAGCGCGACCTGGGTGTCATGGTACACCAGTCATTGAAAGTAGGCATGCAGGTACAACAGGCAGTGAAGAAAGCCAATGGTATGTTAGCTTTCATAGCAAAAGGATTTGAGTATAGGAGCAGGGAGGTTCTACTTCAGTTGTATAGGGTCTTGGTGAGGCCACACCTGGAGTATTGCGTACAGTTCTGGTCTCCAAATCTGAGGAAGGACATTATTGCCATAGAGGGAGTGCAGCGAAGGTTCACCAGACTGATTCCTGGGATGTCAGGACTGTCTTATGAACAAAGACTGCATAGACTCGGTTTATACTCTCTAGAATTTAGGAGATTGAGAGGGGATCTTATAGAAACTTACAAGATTCTTAAGGGGTTGGACAGGCTAGATGCAGGAAGATTGTTCCCGATGTTGGGGACGTCCAGGACAAGGGGTCACAGCTTAAGGATAAGGGGGAAATCCTTTAGGACCGAGATGAGAAGGAATTTTTTCACACAGAGAGTGGTGGGTCTCTGGAATTCTCTGCCACAGAGGGTAGTTGAGGCCAGTTCATTGGATATATTTAAGAGGGAGTTAGATGTGGCCCTTGTGGCTAAGGGGATCAGAGGGTATGGAGAGAAGGCAGGTACGGGATACTGAGTTGGATGATCAGCCATGATCATATTGAATGGCGGTGCAGGCTCGAAGGGCCGAATGGCCTATTCCTGCACCTAATTTCTATGTTTCTATGTTTCTATGATTCCTGTAAATTAATGGCCATTTAAATCAACTAGCGAGTGGGTTTTAGTGGAATGCGGTGGATTAGAACGTTGCGTTAGCGGTGAAGTCGGGAGGAAAAATACTGTTTGTTCATACATTTTTTGGGACCCCATTTCGCAACATAAAAATATTATTAAAGCCTCCATATAAACCAACTTTTAATATAAAAATAAACTATTTACCTTTTTTTCTCCCCTACGGAAAATCCTTCCGGTTGTCTGCACTCACGGCTTTTGAAGGTGATTTTTAAATTACTCTAGTTAACAAATAATTTAGAGTAATTTAAAAATACCTTCATTGATGAAATGTCGGAGCGATTTTTCTTCCGCAACGAAATCGCCCGACATTCATCGATTATCCCAGTCTGTCGAAAAACGGCACTTTAAGCCCGCCTCCCTCTGAAAGGCGGCAAAGTCGTGCACACGGGGAGCGGCAGAACTGCAGCGCCGCTAAAGGTAAGTTTTGCAACATACCTACTTACTGCCGATGAGGCGTGGGGGGTGTCATCGCCTATACAATGAAGCTTGCTTCCTCATGAGGGGAGTGAGGGGAACTCTGGCCCCTTCCGGGTTTTCTGCCTACGGCTGGAACCAATTCTTTTGGCAGTAACCCCTTCGCTTGCGAGTATTTCCTCGCATTCCCCTCCACTGAGAGGGAGATTTGTTGGCAGCCCTCAAAACAGGTGCTGCCGCAGGCCCCTGAGGATACCTGCGCTGACATGGCCCCTCCTTCGGACCTATATCAGGATTTTTGCTCTGGGTCAGACTGAAACTGACCCTGAATGCTCCCCTCCTCAGAGAGGGAGACATTGTGCAGCCCTGAGACAGGAGCCACTGCCGCTGGTTGTCCATAATACCCGGTCTCAGAAAGCTCCCTTCTTTGGATCATATCTCTTTGGAGCAACCTCCCATCAGGTGCTCCATGTGGGTTTTAGGCGTCCGCAGACGCTACTCATTGAGGGAGGGGAACCCTCCTGGCCCGACTCGCCCGAGTCCCAAGGCCTGACCGGCTTCCTCAAGGTTTGACCCCTTTTCTGCGGGGAACCATAGCGGTCAGGGAGCTGCTGGCCCCATTGTCAGTGACTGGGGTGGCAAGACTGGTTTACTGCCAGTTTCACCCCTTTTCTGGGGGAACCATAGTGGTCTGGGAGCTGCTGACCCCATTGTCAGTGACTGGGGCAGTGAGACCAACTTTCTCTTGGTCTACCCCCTTTCTTGGGGAACCACCACTCGTACTCCCCTCCTGGGTGTCGCTGACCTCCTTGTCAGTGACTTGGGAAGTGAACCCGACGGCCGCCAGCTACCCGCGCTTCCGCGGTCCGGACTGGGATCTCCCCACGGTCCATAATCGGTTTCCCCACGGCCCGTCCGACTTCGCCCCGAATCCAGCAGGCAAACTCTATAAGGAGCTTCCTGCAACACAAAAAACAAACCTAGAAATATGTTTTAAACTTACCTTGCAGGTTTAAACTTACCGCTGGTAGGCGCAGCGCAATGCGACAGCGTAATAACGTGCATGCGGGCTGGCGGGCTTCTTCACGGAATCACTCACGTGACTCCGAAGTAAAATTACATTGCCTTCCTGCTCATTGTATTAAAAATGTTATTTTGTCTACATTAGAGAATTAATTGATTTATTGAAACATAACACATATTGCAGCTCTTGCTGTTTCTTTACACTGGTAGGAAATGTACAAAATAGCCTGGTCTAGTATTCACAATTCAGTGCAACTCAGAGATTATGTGTATAGTACAAGCAGTTCTTTGATTTTGGTGTGCAGTCTTGTCCCGAAAAAGCGACTTTGCTAACTCATTTGAAGCATTGAAATCAATTAACTGAACATTCCATTCAGAACTATCTAATTGATTTTCTTTGGCTATTTTCAACATTGTGACTTTGATTACACTTTTATTTGAAAGGAATTGATCGATTAAGGTTATAATTCAAAATGGGACAATGACCACTTGTAAAACTTCTGTCATATAGCTGGGAAAATGTAATTTAAAATATCAACCTTGGCTCAATACTAAAGGCCCTGTCTCACGGTGCGAGTCCACCCAAGAGTGACCCCAAGTGAAAGAAAAAAACGGACTCGTGGTTATGCACGAGATTCAAAGTTTATGGTCAAGTGTTTAACCGAGTTCCCACGGGCATGTTATTTATGCGATGTTCCAAGGTGCTCTCCCGAGTTACCAAGTTCCTCTCCCGTTACACTTGAGCCAACCGTGAATGAAGGTATGTTTTAATAAAGCAACAATGTTAAAGAAAACATCTCCATCCTGTGGCTTTGAGTTAAAGATAGAAATCAGCGCGGCTGCATCTATTAATATGACCTACAGAAGGAAAATGGCCCTGGCATGAGGGAGGTTGGGGGGGGGGGGGCGTCATTAATCTGTCTGGGGTGACAAGGCTCTTTGGTTAGCAGTGGTGTGCTAGGGAGTGGTGTGCAAGGGAGGCTTAATTCTCTCCGATCTCTCTGAAGCCCCGGACGAGAACAAAGGAAACCTATCTTGCCAGCGCGTACAAGCCCATTGTATATAAGGGTCTCGACCCGAAACGTCACCTATCTCCTTCACTCCTTCACTCCTTAGATGCTGCTGCACCCACTGAGTTTCTCTTAAGGAAGAAGGGTCTCGACCCGAAACGTCGCCTATCTCCTTCGCTCCTTAGATGCTGCTGCACCCGCTGAGTTTCTCCAGCTTTTTGTATACCCCCGTTGTATATAACTTTGCTGCTGACGCGCACACGCACTGTCTCTCCCTCTCTCTCTCTCTCTCTCTCTCTCACTGCACCTCAGAGCCCAACCTCGCCATCCTATAGTGGTAACATTCACATCGGGTCCCCTCCACACCCACACCCCCTCTCTCCGACACACACCCCCCACAAGGCAACAGGCAGCGTGAGAGACAGAGAGTTTGTAGGGTGTTGGTTTTGTATAAGGATTTATTTTTAAATTATTAGCCAAGGTCGGATTTATTTATTTTAAATGAAGTTTGGAGCACTTGACAATACTTTTATTCTCTCTTTGCGCTCATTTTCAGAAAGGGTTCAGACCCCGCTTGGCTCGTTGCCCCCTTTGAACCAAGCCCTGCGAGAGGGAGGGAGGGAGGGAGGGAAGGTGTGAGTGAACAAGAGCGCCAAGGAGGAGCGGGAAAAAGGGAGGGTGGGGGAGTGGGTGCAGGAGAAATAGGGAAGAAGTTAGTTGTTCAGATCAGAAACCTGTAGGCTGGGAGCCATAATGGTGAAGAGCACACCCAGTTCTTCTGAGGAGTGCGTAAGAGACATCGATCCGAAGCAATGTTCCTCTGGAACTATAACTGAAACCGTGTCCACATCACCTCCTTTTGGCCAGACCGCAACACCAAATCTACGCGTCAGGAAAATCCAATGTTCATTGATTCATCTCCATGGTTTTTATAGCTAATTTTCAATAAATAACTGCAGTAATCACCCCACGAAAGGGTAGGATAGGGCTGAAGCCCAGTGTTTAGACGTTGGAATGTTTTTTTTTTATCATTCTAATAGAATGATTTTCCAACTCCTGTGGTAATTAAACTTTTTTTTCACTCCAAGTTTTTTTTAACATATTTTAGGATGTTAAAGCTGAATTAAATAAACAGTTACGAAATGAGTTCATTCATGTATTTTGCTCGTGTGACACAAATACATTATATATAAAATTGTACACATGGGAAAATAAGACGAAAATGACCAAAAAAACAAAGAATATTTAGTCGAGGGTGAATTAAATTTTGTGATTAAGACTCGAGCGTGAATGGCACTGAAATAATTTAAAGAGTTCCCATGGTAGACTCACGAATCACTAAGGTCAACGCACGGGCCCTACCTTCTTACAACGAGTCTAAATGTTTCAATTTTAAACTTGAACACTAAATTTGACTCGTGGAAAAAGTCAAACATGTTTGACTTTTTTCACGAGTTCACAAGTTTCGTGGGTACCTGCCGTTAGCGCCACGAGTGGACAAGTTGATCGCGTGAGGTCCGACATTCCTGCTACGTTGGCTGTACGTGATCACCACGAGTGAAAACTCGGGGTCACTCGTGGGCCAACTCGCACCATGAGACAGGGGTTTAACAATCTTCCTTAAAAAAAGGTTAGTGTGGCATTATCAAACGTTAGTGCTGCTGAGTCCCTGCTCCAGTGACATGGTTTAATGCTGACTTCTGGCAACTTTAGGGCTCACTTCAGTTCCCCCAAGGTACTCCAGTTTATTTTTAAATAAATGTTTGTAGGTTAATTAGTTACAGTATGTCATCCCTGGTGTAAGTGGTAAAATAATCAAAATATGTGTTGATGTCTCTGTGAGAGAGCATAAATTACCAGGTTACATGAACATTAGAGGGGGAATGGGACTGAATGGGCTAGTTCACAGAGCCAGTGTAACCCGATGACCAAAAGCCTGTGATGTTCAGGGCAGCACAGTGGTGTAGCAGTAGAACTGCTGCCTTACAGAGCCAGAGATAGTTCGATCCTGACTACAGGTGTTGTCTGTACGGAATTTGTACATTTTCGCCGTGATGCCGTGTGTTTTTTCCAGGTACTCTGGTTTTCCCCCACACACCAAAGATGTACAGGTTTGTAGGTTAATTGGCTTTGGTGTCATTGTAAATTATCCCTAGTGTGCAGGAAAATGTTAGTGTACGGGGTGATCACTGTTTGGCGTAGACTCGATGGGCCGAAGGGCCTGTTTCTACGTCCTACCTAAACTAAGATCAGAACAGTCATCTTGAGATAATTTTTGAATGTCGCTGTATAATATTTCTTCGTTATCAGAGGTTATGCCTTTCAGATGAGATACTAGATTGAGGTTGGCAACTGTGAATAGTATTGATCAGATACTCTTGTTTGAGGAAGTAAGATTTGCCCTAGTCAACTTGTGTCTTTTAAGCAATCCTCCGACCCCCCAGCCCCCCACCACTGCCCCGCACCACCACTCTCTCCTACTCCCCCCCCCCCCTCCCCCACCACCCCCACCCCCCTGTTTTTCATTAGTTGGAAGGCAAGTTGGAGTGGAGCAAGTTGAAGATCATCATTTAAGTGACACTCATACTGGTCTTTATTTTCAACTTTAAGTTTTATCTTTGGCTTTTTGCTCTCTGCTCACTTGTTAATCGAACGTTGAATTGAATTGAATAATTTATTGTCACATGTAACAAATCACAGTAAATTTATTTGATAATCACCCATAAAGGGCGCTTACAAAGTTCCCCCGCGTCAGTTCCCCTGCGTCAGTTCTCTGCCGCTCCCCTACCTCACGGTGGTCCTCCTAGGCCGGGTCCTTCTTCGTTGCTTCCCCCGGCACTGGTGTCCTCACTTTCACATGTTCGTCCTCAACCATCGACCGGCATCATCATCTACCGCCACGCTGACCTCTCCACTATTGCCGCTGGAGCATCTCCTGAGGCCTCCATGGAGCTGACCCAGGCCCCAGCCGTGAGCTCTGCAGACCCAGGGGCCATTGGCCGCGGGCTTCGTCAACCTGCGAGGCTCCAATCCGCAAGGCTCCGGCCTCTGCTTCTCAGTGGCACCTCCGGAAGGCACCTACTGCATAGGCACCTCCAGAAGGCATCAAATACATATTGCCCTTGACCTTAGCTCCATGTGAGTAATTCACCATGTTAAGATTTTGAGGATCAGTTTATTGTTGAAAAATACTTGTTGATTTGTCTTTTTCACGGTTGTTATGTCTGAAATTACTGTGAATTTACTGTTTGTAATGAGAGGCATCCATTTATCTCTTTAATGTGAAACAAATGTTCAGCTTAATGGCTTGGTTCTTGGACAGAAAGAGTGTGTCAGCTGAAGTTTAAGTGATCATGTGCCAGCATGTGACAGATTTCAATGAATTATAGTCTAAAATACTTTCCATTCAAGCCTGGGTCTTCCATTTTATACAGATACTTAAGGGCCTGTCCCACCAGCACGCAACTATATGCGATGAACGCGATCAAACCGGCAGCGGGGGCCGCGCAGAGGTCGGGTGATCCCCTGTACAGGGCCGGTCCGACCAGCATGCGCCTGCATGCGGCAAGCGCAACTAAACCGGCAGTAGGGGCCGCGCGGAGGTTGGGTGAGTGGCGCAACGCGGCGCAAAGCGAGGCGAACTTGAAGCAAGTCCAAGGTAAGTTCGCCAGGACTTAGAGGGGCACACAGAGAGGGGCACCGAGACACACACACATACAGGGCCACGGAGCCACACACATAGAGGGTCACGGAGGCACTTACAAATAGTTTCACGGAGGCACGATGTCCGGGCGGTGTGTAAATGTCGCGGTGACTGCGAGCCGACAAACCGTTGCCACGCGGGATTTTTGGACATTGTCGGTTTTTCGGAGCCCCGCGCGGCGTTGGGACGAACTCGGGACGAACTCCGCACAATTCCGCACGGCTCCGGCGATCGAAGTGGGACCGGCCCCGTGACGCCGGACGGCTCAAGCGACCACGTTAGGTCGCGCTAATCGCATCGAGTTGCATGCTGGTGGAACAGGCCCTTTAGACACAGGTTTATTGTGGAGAGGAGGCCTCTGGGCATTGCACTCTTCTTATAAATCTTCTTAATAATATTTGCATGTTGTTTCAATATGCTGCTGTGAAGATAACAAATGAATCAAAAGGTAATCCTGGTAAAAGGTAAAAAGTTGTGTAAACGTGATTTTGTTCATCTATGATGTACATCATCTGATCATATAACAATCATCTGACAAAATCAAGCAGCAAATCAAAGGAATCTCCTCAGAATCTGCATGTGCTCAGATGAAGTGTTTCAACTCACAAAATATTATTAAGAATTAAAGGATTTTATTTTGAACAGGTTTAAATAAATAAGTCTGGGGAGAAATATTTGCATTTCAATAGTATTTCTAAGATGTTGATGACACAAAAGTGAAGATAGTCACAAAAAAGTTGGAGTAACTCAGCGGGTCAAGACAATATCTCTGGAGAAAAGTAATAGGCAATGTTTCAGGTCGAGATATAGTTCAAGTTCAAAATTATTTCTTACATGCACCATAAGATGCAGTGAAATGTAATTTACCATGTAGCGTTACAATTAAAAAATCCTTCTCCTCCTCCCTTGTTCACCCGTAGTTGTGACCCTGACCCTGGGTAGTCGCCATTACGGACGGCCCGACGTTCAAGCCCTCTGGTTGGGATGGTTAGAACTCCAACGTCAGAGCAGATTGAGCACACCCAGAGCTCCCAAATCAGCCACCTCCTTTCCGGAGACGGCGGTTTCCAGATGTTGGCCGGTAGTTGGAGCTTTTCTCCGGTGACCCCCGGCGAGGGATCACCTGCCCCACGATGAAAGGTCCGCTCCAAGATCATCTCCAGAGATGCTATCTGATCCACTGAGTTACTCCAGCTTTTTGCGTCTATCTTCGGTTTAAACCAGCATCTACAGTTCCTTCCTACACCTCGCGTCTGACGTAAAGGTGGGTGCTGAAATTGTTTTTTAAAAATTGCAGCAGGATCGTGAAAGATTGGGCAGGAATGGGTTGATGGTATTTGATGGAAAGAAATGTAAGGTGTTGCATTTTTTGAGCACTCACATGGGCAAAACCTACACAGTGAGGGGTAGGGCTTGGGGGAGTGTTGTAGAACAGAGTCGTCGAGGAGTACAGCTACATAGTTTGTTGAAAGTGGCATCACATGTTGCTAGGGTGGTCAAAAAGGCTTTTGGGACTTTGGCCTTCATCAGTCAGAGCATTGAGCATAGAAGTTGGGAGGGGATGTTGCAGTGGTATAAGACGTTGGTCAGGAGTATTGTTTTCAGTTTTGGGCACCATGTTATAGGAACGATGTTGTCAAGCTGGAAAGTGCAGAGAAGATTTACAGGGATGTTGCCAGGACTCAAGGGCCTGAGCTATAGGGAGTGGTTGAGTATTAGGACTAGGACACTATTGCTAGGTGTGAAGGAGGATGTGGGGATGATCTTATAGAGGTGTACAAAATCATGAAAGGAATAGATCGGGTAGATGCACAGAGTCTCTTGCCCAGAGTAGGGGAATCGAGAACCAGAGGACATGGGTTTAAGGTGAGGACGGAAAGATTTAATAAGAAACTGAGGGGCAACTTTTTCAGGCAAAGGGTGGTAGGTGTATGGAATGAGCTGCCGGAGGGGGTAGTTGAGGCAGGTACTATTGCAAGGTTTAAGTAACATTTAGATGTACATACTGTAGATAGAGCAGGTTAACAGGCATATGGGCCAATGCAAGCAGTTGGGACTAGTGTTGATGGGTGGTGTTGGCCGGTGTGGGAAAGTTGGACCAATAGGCCTATTTCCATGCTGTAAGACTATGACGATGACTCTGTGCCTCAACTTGGTTTAAGACAATGAAATGCCTTTGAATTATAGTTGTTGTAGTGTAATTTTTCTAAAGTCCAAGGAGTACAGACCCAAACTATCTATTCTCTTGTGAAAGAACAATCCTCTCATCCCAGGGATTAGCCTGATTTTTCTTCTCTGGATTGCCTCCAATACTTTACAGCTGTGCATACAATGGACACAGAGCATGAGAGTCAACTTCCCTGTGTAAAATGCTGACTTAGACATTCATCAAGAGATTGTATCAACCATATGATAGTTCCTGTACCGAAACGTCACCTATCCATGTTTTCCAGAGATGCTGCCTGACCATCCAGCACTCCAGCACTTTGTGTCTTTTTCTACATTGTGTCTGCATTGTGCAAAATATTTTTTGGACTTGCTGGGATCTACACACAAGATCCAGGACAACATAATTCACAATTCTGCTGGGTTATAATACTGGCAAGGACAAGTATGGAGAGCCATATTTGGTAGAGACTAGATGAAATATAGTGTGATAATTCAGTATGAGATAGGGTTAGGCTCTATTTTGTTTTAAATAAAGTATCCTACAAAAATTGATTATAGAAACACGTATAGAATTGAATTAGTAGTTATGCCGAGTGTAACATTCATTAATACTTAAAAGGCAAATCCTTAATTAAAGGCAGATTTTATGTATTTTCAATGGCAGTAAAACATTTTAGCATTGGATATCTGTGCAGAGAATTCAGAACTGTCGTCCCCTTCCCCCCCCCCCCCCCCACCCCCACCCCCGCGCATGTCTAGTTAATTATTGATGGAATATCATGGGGAGTGTATATGTGATTCTACTTATGTGTTGCTAGAGATGAATCTCCACAGCACGAAGGAAGATTCATTATAGTAATGTAAATAATCTACATTCTTTACATCTCTAACTCTATAATGAAATGTAAGCAAGAGATTAGACTTTAACGGGTAAAATCTGTTATCCACTTTAGGGATTACAGATTGTATAATATTTGTTAAATATTATAATCGGAAAACATGTTGAAAGGTGAGTTAATAGGCATGCATGATTTATTTATACTGTTATGCAGAATACAGTATGATATGGTCTATTTTTGTCTAATGAATGATATAAAAAAAACAAGAAACAATGCATAAGCAATCAAATAATAAATGCTATAACTTCACGTTGAAAAAAATCAATGAAATAAAGCAGACAAAAATGCTGGAGAAACTCAGCGGGTGAGGCGGCATCTATGGAGCCAAGGAATAGGCGGCATTTCGGCTCGAGACCCTTCAGACTGATGTTGAGGGGGTGGGGGGTGGAAAGAAAGGAAGAGGCGGAGACTTTTTCCACCATCTGCAGCTCTTTCTTAAACAATGAAATAAACCAAGTCAGTTTTGGTGTTCTTTTGATTTTGAGTGAAGCATTTCCCTCAGCTTCTTCCCTACAACAGTCAGGCTATTGAATGCCACAAACCCGACTAACTACAAACGGTCTTGGTTGCATTAGGGCCTGCGGGCTTTTGTTTTATTCTGTATTAGTATTGTTTTTTTTAATTTATTGAACATTTTTTTGTTTGTTTTATTATGCTATCTATTGAGTACAGTATTTACAGATCTGTTATGCTGTTGCAAGTAAGAATTTCATTGTTCCTTTTTTGTACATATGACAATGGAACACACTCAATTCTTGAGGTTGACGAAAAGCTGGGAAGTAGAGTTCAACCACAATCCATCTGAATGGAGCACAAGTCTCAAGAGGCAGGTTCTGCTACTCCCATTTCTGATATCAAAATGTAAATGTGGAGTCCATAACTTTCAAAGAGTCTTAAAAAAAATCAAATGTGTTCTTTTTTTAATGAATTCCAACCTTATTTCCAAACCCACACTGGTATGAAGTATTGCAAGCGTGTTGCATTGATGGCAATCCCCTTTTGCTTTGAGACACAAAACTGATGCATAGTAGATTCCATGATGGTAGCCATGTGAACGAGTTCTACTGCAGGTTCGATAAATAGAAACATAACCCTGGTACCTACTCCCCCCCTCCCCAATCTCAGCTTCATACTTACTCACAGCCTGACTCTAGTCTGCAAAGACTGGGCCCTTCCCCACCCACTCCTCCCCAATCACCACTTTATGCCTACTTACAGCCTGACCCAGTCTGCAAAGACTGAGCCCTCATCCACTATCCACCTACTCCTTGCTGCCCAACATCAGTCTGGCCACTTCTCCATCACCACCAATAGAAATTGAGGAAGTGGAGAGGCTATTTAAAGACAGAAAAGCCAGAAACCTCCAGGACCAGACTATGTTTCCGCCTCTACCCTCAAGCTCTGCGCCGAACAACAGACATTTTCAACCAGTCCCTGAAAACCTGTACTGTTCCTGCCTCTTTCAAAGTCTCCACTTTTGTCGCTGTACCCAAAAAGAGAAGGATTACTGATGTAATCTTAATGATTACACTCCTGTCGTACTGACCTCTGTAGTCATGAAGACCCTTGAAAGACTTGTGCTGGCCCAACTGTAAATAATCACAAAATATCATAAATCTCCTGCTGAATCCTCTGCAGTTTGCATATCGGGCCAATAGATCAGTGGATGATGCAGTCAACCTGGGCCTGCACTTCATCCTCCAGGACCTGGACTGCCAAGGGACCTATGCAAGGATCTTGTTCATTGATTTTAGCTCTGCATTCAACACCATTGTGCCAGAGCTACTACACTCCAAACTCGCTCAGTGGACTGGGCCTGAACACCTCTGTCAGTGGATCACCAACTTCCTGACAGACATGAAGCAGCATGTGAAGCTGGGAAAGCACGTTTCGGACCTGCAGACCCTCAACATAGGAGCACCGCAAGGCTGCGTACTCTCCCCTCTCCTTTACTCTCTCTACACCAAAGACTGCACCTCCACAGACTCCTCTGTCAAGCTTCTAAAATTTGCGAATGACACAACCCTTATTGGACTGGGGAGGAATCTGCCAACAGACAGGAAGTGACACAGCTGGCATCCTGGCGCCTTCGTAACAACCTGGAGCTCAATGCTCTTAAGACAGTGGAATTGATTTTAGACATTTGGAGAACTCCCCCTCCCCCCCCCTCCCCCCCCCCCCCCCCATCACCATCAACAACACCACAGTCACATCTGTGGAATCCTTTACGTTCCTTGGAACCAACATCTCCAAGGACCTTAAATGGGGGGGGGGGGGGGGGGGGGGCTACCATCGACTCCTCAGTCAAAAAGGCACAACAGAGGATGTACTTCCTGCGGCAGCTGAGGAAACATAATCTGCCACAGGCAATGATGGTCCAATTCTATACGGCCATTGTAGAGTCTGTCCTCATCTTCTCCAACATGGTCTGGTTTGGCTCAGCCAATGAGCACGACATCCACAGGCTGCAGGTTGTTGGCTGCAAACTTCCCTCCATTGACAAACTGTACACTGCAAGGTCCAGGAAGCAAGCGGGTAAGATAATCTCTGACCCCTCTCACCCTGGTCACAAACTCTGAAGCACTTCCCTCTGGAAGGTGACTCCTGACTGTCAAAGCCACCACAGCCGGATATAAAAACAGCTTTTTTCCATGAGCAGTAGCTCTACTCAATAACCAAAAGTCTGTAACCTCCTTTTGCTCTGGCATTTTGTTTCATTCACAAGTTTAAACTATATTGTTTCATTCTTAATTTTTTACTGTATGTCATGTTGTTACTTGCGAGCCCAGAGCACCAAGGCAAATTCCTTGTATGTGTACATACTTATGGAACAAGATGGCGGCGCGACCGGTGTTTGCGCCGTCATCTCTCAGTGAAAATTCAGTGCTTTTGTGCGTTATTAGAGCGAGTGGTGTGAGTGCAAGTTGTGTGGAAGGAGAGTGTATGTATGTCCGACAGTATGAGTGGCAGTTTCTGTTGGACACTCGCAACAAGCTTACAACAAACAACAAACACTTACTGAGCTTATTGGGCGAGCTTGGACTTTTTAGTCGTATAGGCCCAAGGAAAGCCGCGGCTACGCCCGCAGCAACACTGGTGAGGAATTATCGAAAGTGGTGTAGCAGGATGCGGAAGCGGGGGAAGCACGGAGGAGTCTACGCTAGGCTAATTGCTTATCCATACAAACCAGCAGTGCCTACACTCATGCTGGCAAATGTCCGCTCCCTCGACAACAAGATGGACTACATCAGAGTGTGGCGAGCCTCGCAACGGAGCGTGAGGAACTGCTGTGTCTACGTCCTTACAGAGACCTGGCTGAACCAGAACATCACGGACGCTGTGATCCAGCTGGAGGGGCTAATGCTACACAGAGCTGACAGAGTAGCTTCACTAGCTGGTAAGTCAAGGGGAGGCGGCCTGGCTGTGTATGTTAACAGATCGTGGTGTCGGGATGCCGTAGTGGTTTCCACTTACTGCTCACCCCACGTAGAGCTAATGACTGTGAAATGCCGACCCTTCTACTTACCGAGGGAGCTGACGGCAGTCTTCATAATGGCCGTCTATGTACCACCGAGCGCGGACGTGAAGGATGCTATGACAGAGCTCCACAACAACATCAGTGAGCAGCAGAGGGAACATCCCGATGCTTTCTCCATGGTAGCTGGGGATTTCAACCAGGCAAGTCTAGCATCTGTTCTGCCTAAATTCTACCAGCATGTGAATATTGCAACCAGGGGAAAGAACACACTAGACCTGGTGTACACAAACATCAAAGATTCATATAAAGCAGCCCCCCTCCCCCATATCAGCAACTCTGACCACCTGGCGGTTATGCTCACAGCTGCATACAGACCTAGGGTGAAACAGGACAGGCCAATGGTCGGAGAAGTCAGAATATGGCCACAGGGAGCTACCGCAGCGTTGCAAGACTACTTTGAAACCACACGGTGGGCCATTTTCAGAGAGGCAGCAACATGTGACAGCGGCACTGACCTCCAAGAATATACAGAGTCCGTCATCGGACACATTAATTCATGTCAAAACCACCAAGAGGCGTGCCATCACAAAGCTTGGCTAACTGGGGACGTTTGTTCTTTATTGAGAGTCCGGAATGCTGCATTCAAATCTGGGGACAATGCAGCATACAAATTGGCACAGAGTAACCTGTCCCGGGGGATCAGGGAAGCGAAGCGGCGGTATGTACAAAAACTAAACAGCCAAATCGCATACAACAAAGACACATTTCGCTTGCGGCAGGGATTCCATACCATCACTGACTACAAGCCCCCCCCCCCCCCCCTCCACTGCGGATATGCCCAAATGACCCTTCTCTACCAGATAAACTAAATGAGTTCTGCGCACATTTTGAGGCAAAAAGTCCCACCCAGATATAAGCACTCCTGCCATTACCAAGCGACCAGTCACTCAGGTTGTCCACAGCCGGAGTTTAAAAGGCCTTGGCCAGCATCAATCCACGCAAAGCTGCAGGGCCGAACAACATCCCTGGACGCGTTTTAAGGGACTGCGCAGAGCAACTAAAAGATGTCTTTGCTGACATTTTTAACATCTCACTCAGCCAGGCAGTAGTGCCCAACTGCCTCAAAAGTGCCATAATCGTTCCCGTCCGGAAGAAGCCCAACCTAGCCTGTCTCAATGACCTTCGTCCAGTGGCTCTCATCCCCATTATAATGAAGTGTTTTGAGCGGCTGGTCATGCAGCACATCAAAAGCTGTCTTCTTGCCAACCTGGACCCACTGCAGTTCGCTTACAGAGGACGCAGTCTCTACAACACTCAACCTAGCACTATCACATCTTGACCGGAAGAACACCTATGCCAGGATCCTCTTCATAGACTTCAGCTCGGCTTTTAACACAATCATGCCACAGCAGCTGGTGGAGAAGCTGAAGCTGTTGAAGGTGGACACTGGCATTTGCAACTGGGTCCTTAATTTTCTGATGCAGTGGCAGCAGACAGTCAGGGTGGGCAATCGGACATCAAGAACCATCGCAGTGAGCACTGGCTCACCCCAAGGCTTTGTCCTTAGCCCCCTGCTGTTCAGTCTGCTTACTCACGACTGTACTGCCAGACTCGGCAATAATTATATCAACAAGTTTGCTGATGATACGACAGTGGTGGGTCTCATCAGTGACAACAATGAGTCGGCATACAGGATGGAGGTGAAGCTGCTTACAGAGTAGTGCAGATTTCACAATCTCACCCTCAACATGGAAAAGACAAAGGTGATCGATTTCAGGAGGGCTGGAAAACACCATCACACACCGCAGCATATTGATGGTGCTGCGGTGGAGAGGGTCAGCAGTGTGAAGTTCTTGGGACTTCACCTGGCGGACGACCTGATCTCTACGACCAACACCACAGCAGTCATCAAAAGAGCTCAGCAGCGGCTCCACCCTCTCCGGAGACTAAGAAAAGTAGGTCTCCTTACTGTTCACCTAACAACCTTTTACAGGGGCACCATCGAGAGTATATTGACCTACGGCATCACTTCCTGGTTTGGGAGCTGCAAGGCAACTTAACAGGATAGTGAAGACAGCCAATAGGATCATCGGTGCTCGACTCCCTTTCCTGTTGGAGATCCATCAGAAGCGTCGCATCCGTAAAGCCATCTCCAGTATTAAGGACCCACATCACTCATCACACAACATCTTCTCCATTCTGCCATCTGGGAAGAGGTACGGGAGCATCAACTGCAACACCAGCAGGATGCTACACAGCTTCTTCCCACAGGCAATAAGACTGGTTAACGGACTGTGTCCCCTCCCCATACATCACACACCAAATCATCTAATCTCGCCTATACTTTGACAGCTAGGCACCTGTCAAAGCATGCCACTGTTTGGTCTGAATGTCTGTTTTTAGTTCAAATTTTAGGCCAACTTTTAGATATGTTAATTTTAATTTTTTTAACGTTGTATGTATTTATTCTCTTTCTTATTAACTGCAGTGATGGGAACTGATTGAGAAACAATTTTTCGTTTCTTCTGTGTATGTAAGTACTCAGTTAAAATGACATTAAACTGAATACTGAATACTTGGCCAATAAACTTATTCATCATCGTGTATATGTGTACCGGATACCAAATATATGTATGTTTCTCATGCAGATTTAAATGCAGAATTAAATCAACTGTTGTGGAAACTGACATTTATCCTTCACTCAATATCACCAAAACTATGCAAACATTAGGGGTTTGTGGGACCTTCCTTTATGGTCCTTATGAACCTCTGTATTTCCTCGTAAAGCAGGGGTGACTAACATAATGTGACCACACCAAAATTGAAATATTGTTAAAGAAAGAGCCTGCATCTGAATCTTGAATGTCAAACAGATCACACCACAAATAGCACAAGTCCAAATTCATATTTTTTCGTTCAATGGACTTTCTGATTATAATTTACCTTCAAGTGGTTTTCTCTGCTTCACTAAACATGGGGTTAGGGAAAAGATGAAATGAATCTGCACTATTTTAAAATATGCAATAAGAATGAGACAACACAATGAAAGGCTTCTGACGCTAGTTCGGAAAAGATACATACAGATAAGAGGAACTTGAGCTTTTCATCTTTTAAATGGAGACAGACATTAACACTGTTTTACTGAATAATTGCTTTAATTGTTTAGAGTTTGGTTCAGTTATAGATACAGCATGGACACAGGCCCTTTGGCCCACTGAGTCTACATCGACTATCGATCACCCATTCACACTAGTTTTATGTTATCCAAGTTTCTCAACCGCTTCCTACATACCTGGGGCAATTTACAGAGGCAAACTAATCTACAAACCCACATGTCTTTGGGATGTGGATGAAACCGGAGCACCTGGAGAAGTCAAAGGGAGAACATACAAACACCACACAGACAGTACCTGAGATCAGGATCAAACCCGGATCATACAGGAAGCAGAGAGGCTCATAGACAGCAGTTTTGGGAAGGTGATTGCTTCAAAAATTCAGCTGATAGAAGGGTGATTGCCTGGCAGGTGGTGCAAGATTCTCCTGTGTTTACCCCCATCTCAAAAAATAAAATAGGTGTTCCCAACCACTGATGTGAAGCTCACCAGCCTATAACATCCTTGATTATTTCTGCAGAGTATTTCTCTTCATAAATAATGGAATAAATTGGCTACACCCCTGTCCTCCGGAACCTCACCTGTGACTAGAAAGGATACAAATATATTCATGCAGGCCGCATCAATCTTCACTCTTACCTCTCTCAATAACCTGGGATAGATCCAATCAAGGATCCTATCCAGCTTAAAGAGACCAAATACGACTTCCTTCTTGATCACAAAATACCCTAACATGCTAATATACCCCACACTGATCCCACTATCCCAATATGCTTCTCCTTGGTGTATACCAATGCAAATAACTCATTTGGTAGTAGAATTCAGTAACTCATCCTCTGACACCAAGCATAAATCCTCTCATTTATCCATGAGTGATTCTGCCCTCTTGTTTTTATCGATGTATAAAATGCATTGGATTCTCTTTAATCTTACTTCCTGACTTACTTTCATGGTCTATTTTGAACCTCCTAATTCCCTGCACCATCTTGACACCAAGACATCTTGGCACCAGCGAGGCAATACACCATCCTAGAGTCTCACTTGGGGTTCACCCATGACTCTACAGTCCCCTTTGACTACTACTCACCTAGATCTAGTTCTCCTGTGCTATACAGCACAGCCAGACATGCTGCGCTACTCTGCCTGCTACTGCTACTGAAAGACCACCCACCCCACCCCCTCCTAAAAGAGTACAGAGTGTTTTTTTTAGAAGGGGGTAGACACATGAGAATCTTGCACCACCTGTCTGGCAGTCACCCTTCTGTCTGCTGAATCTTTGAAGTGATCACCTTCCCCAAACTGCTGTCTAGGAGCCCCTCTGCTTCCTGTATGGTCCTCAACTGCCTCTCCAATCAATCCATGTGGTCTAAGAGGACTAAACATGACAGCTCACATTTGTCACACTGGCCAGGAGAAGCAACCACTTCAATGATTCCTTGAAACAGGCACTTTGTCCCAACTTGCCCACACTGGCCAACATGTCCCAGCTACACTAGTCCCACCTGCCTACGCTTGGTCCATATCCCTCCAAACCTGTCCTATCCATGTGCCTGTCTAACTGTTTCTTAAACGTTTAGTCCCAGCCTCAACTACCTCCTCTGGCAACTTGTTCCATACACCCACCACCCTTTCTGTGAAAAAGTTACCCCTCAGATTCCTATTAAATCTTTTCCCCTTCGCCTTGAAGCTATGGCCTCTGGTCCTTGATTCCCCTACACTGGGCAGGAGATTCTGTGCATCTACCCCTCTCATGATTTTGTCCACGATAAAATAAAGGTGTGGATCTATGGAAAAGTAAACATTAACCACCTTTCCTTGTTGCTACTGGCCCTCTTCACTGAAGCCTTGTTTACTCTAAAGTCTCCCAGCACTTTGACTTTAAAGCAGCCCTTCTCAAGCTGGCCACTCCAAGAATAAAGTGTTTTATGGAATAAAATGGAGGAGCAAGCCTGCAAAAAATCTGATGAATCTTAGTATTAAATATTTGATGGAGTAATGAATCTAAACATGTCTTTGCCGGCCTCAGTCAATAAACCATATCTACAAAGTGTATAAGTATTGATTTCAGGAATCAAATACATGTTATTGACCTCCAATTAGTATAGATACACCTACCACATCACTTAGCCATTGATTTAATTTTCACTGCCTCCTTGGGGTCTTGATATCTTTATTATAATGGAGTAATGGAAATCAAATATGCCATCACTGCCATTTCCATTCATCCTCACCTCTCCCAGAGCACAATGCTCCACACTACACACTGTTACTTGAATCGTGAGAATACTCAAAATATTAAATGTTATATTGGTCAACCACCATTAGTCCATCACCAAGGTAGGCCTTACAATAGTTTTCTACATTATCAGCTATTCAAGATCATTGTCAGTAATTGGGATATGGGGGTGAGGAGAGTGGTGTCATGCACAGTGTGGTGCCATCTGGTGGGTCATGCGGTCAGAAGGCACATCCGGCGGGCCATGGTCTATAGAGGGAGGCCACCAAGCTGGTCACTGCTCATCCGCTGCTCATCCCCCGAGGACCGGAGAAGAGACGATGGGGACGGAGGGTGCGGGGATGGTGAACATAAGAGCAAGAACATAAGAGCAAGGTATGAGAGTAAATCGGGATCTTACCTTCACCCCCTCAAGGTTGGCTGCAGGAGACATCTCAAGGCACAAAGACTTAAAGTGGCTGGGCAAGGAGAGGAACAATGGTTCGCTGGACCATCCAGATGGAGGCGGTGGCTGAAGACCTTGCAGCAGCTTTGGGTTCACCTGGATCGGGCACCGCTCCAGAAGACCAAGTGCGCGGACTGGACTAGATTTTGGAAATGGCGCCAAAACCTTGCAATGCTGGCATTTGTTCACAGTGTACATATTTTTAAACAAGGAGATAGAGCTCAGGTATGGCAAAAAAATAATTTCACTGTACGTCTGTGCATGTGATGATAAAGAACCATTGAACACTGTTAGAAATTTGAAGAATAAGACACTAACTTGACAGTGAAGTACGTTTTGCACCTAAACCAATGGCCTGGCAGATAAGTGATGTGAGTACTCATATATTCATAATAAGTAGTTCACCATTAATTTTGTGCAGGGGAACCCCTATATTGTGCACTTTTTTTTGTTTGCTGGAAGCACAGCTGCCAAAATCTAATCAGGGTATCTGATTGCTAATTAATCTTCCACGAGCAGTGGTAGACTGCATGAACATTGTCTGGTTTTAATCAGAGGCTCACATCCTATCAGCTTGTTTGGTCCACCAGTGAAGATAGACACAAAATGCTGCAATAACTCAGCAGAACTGGCAGCATCTCTGGAGAGAAGGAATGGGTGACGTTTCGTGTTAAGACCTTTCTTCGGTCTGTAGGATCTATTGAATCCCATGACAGAAAGCAAAGAACAAACTACACTTAACTGAGCCAGACACCTTGTGTCTTGTTTATTTTAGAAGCCCCTTTAACCTACATTCTCACCAATCATAACCCGTGTGCAGATAAGGCCAATTAGTGCGTCTGACCTTGGAGTTGTTATTGAGCTCTTGTGGCTGGACCTTCTCCTGAAGCTGCCGGCGAGTCACCAGCTGTGACAGGCTATGTGCAAAGCAGCCTTCATGTGGGCGTGAAGGCGCCACAGCTCCCCCCTCAGCCACCGAGTCATACAAGGTGGCAACTGCCTGGCTTTGCCTTGCCTGCACTGGTCTGGCAGGTTGATTTTACGGCCTGATTTTGTTTGGTACTGCAGTGTGGGAGGTCTTTGACAGGAAGTGTTGGGGTCTTGTGACTTTGCCGATTCTGTGGGTGAGGTAGTCAGTTGGTTCTCAGCAAATGCTGGCTTTCACCGATCGAGGGATATGGTGTCAGTTTGTCCGTTCCGATAGATCACAAAACTTTTGGATAGGCATTGGTAAGGCCATCGTATGCTTGCTGAAGAGGTCGGCAGATGACGTTGTGTCAGAGCAAAACATGCATTGGAGATCAGCAGGCACGTAGACCATTGCAGGTGTTCACCGTATCGGTGTTGGCCTGAGTAGGTGCATAGTTTGTCGTAATCAATCGACATCGATCGTACGATCTTCCTGTGGGGATTGGTTCACCTGACAGCTTCAGAGTTGTACCGTAAACCATTTCCACTGATGAACATCCTAGGTCTGCTTTCATTGCCGTACGAATGCCAAGTAGAACCAGAGGCAACCGTTCACTCCAGTTTGACGCGTCAATTAGTTTCAATTAGGTCCCCCCCTCATCCTTCTAACCTCTGGTGACTACAAGCTCAGTGCCATCAACCACTCATCATATATTAACCCAGTCATTCCTGGGATTAATCTCATACACCTTCTCAGGACCCTCTCCAATGCCTACACAGCCTTCCTCAGATATGAGGCCCAAAACAGTTCACGATACTCCAAATGTGTTCTGGCCGGTGCCTTATAAACCCTCAGCATTACATCCCTGTTTTATATATTCTAGTCCTCTTGAATTAAATGCTAGCATTGCATTTCCCTTCCTTACTACCAATTTGACTTACAAATTAACTTTGTGGGAATCCTGTATCATCACTCCCAAGTACCTTTGCACCTCAGATTTCTAAATTCTCTCACCATTTAGAAAATACACTATGCCTTTATTCCTACTTCCAAAATACATGACCCCACATGTTGCTGCGCTGTATTACATCTGCCACTTCTTTTCCCAGTCTCCCATCCTGTCCAAATCCTTCTGCAGAGTCCCTGCTTTCTCTACACTACATGTCCCTCCACCTATCATCATATCATCTGCAAAGTTGGCCACATAGCTATTGATTCCCTCATCTGAATCATTTATATACAATGTGAAGAGTAGCGGCCCCATCACCGACCCCTGCAGAACTCTACTACTCACTGACAACAAACCAGAAAACCCTCCCTTATTGCTACTCTTTGCCTTCTGCTATCCAGCCTCCCTGCTATCCATGCTAGTATCTGCCTTCTGATATCATGGGCTCTCATCTTCTTTAGCAGCCTCTCATGCGGCAGTTTATCAATGGCTTTCTCAAAATCCAGGTAAACAACATCCATTAACTCCCCTTTGTCTATCCTGCTATCCTGTTATGGTTCAATGTTCTTAAACTGACAAAAACGCAAATAAAATCAGTGATCAAGCAGT
Source organism: Raja brachyura (assembly GCA_963514005.1). The sequence continues at coordinate 72,530,555 of OY740784.1, forward strand.
ACAATCTTTATTTCATCAGGTGGGTGTGGTAAAATTCTTTAGAGTATGCAGATGACAGACTGTACAGACTATACAGTTCTCATCCCCACATCAAGGGGCAGTGATCTACATATGTATGCTCCAATAATGAACAATCCAGCAATACCTTATCTACAGAGCATAGTACAGCCTCTTGCTTTGTAAGAATGACAGATCCTTAAGACTGACAGGTTCTTCTGACAGAGGAAAGGTTAGCCATATATGGTTATATGAGAAGGCTATATTTCTGAAGGACAAGCATTTTGTTTTTTTCTACATAACGCACATAATAATGGTATAGTCTGAAATCTCTCTAAATGTTTATAATATAGAGGAGACATTCGTGAAGCTGTGCTTGTTATCTCGCTTGTTATTAGAAAAAGGAACATCAACAGTTTGTTAGCTTTGTTACTGAAAGCAAACGTTAGTGTGTTTTGCAGGCTTTGCAATTTAATAGGAGAAGGGGAAAGCTTGCCTTAGTTTCACCAGAATCCATTTTGTAAATTTAAATATTTTTTAACTTCCACATTTCTTCCCCTTTGTCAGTTTATGATAACATTCACAATCCCTGGAAGGTACATAATGATCGCAAGCAATTAACAATAAAACTTAGAGGAATGATTACTAAAACGTTAAAGCTATAGTGTAATATAGTATTCCAAAGTCCATCAAGCCAACTTTGTAGAGTGGACAGTTATATGTGGACTTTCAGAAGGCTTTCGACAAGGTCCCACATAGGAAATTAGTATATCAACTTAAAGCACACGATATTGGTGGTTCAATATTGATGTGGATAGAGAACTAGCTGGCAGACAGGAAGCAAAGGGTAGGAGTAAACGAGTCATTTTCAAAATGGAAGGCAGTGAGTAGTGGGGTACCGCAAGGCTCAGTGCTGGGACCCCAGCTATTTACAATATACATTAATGATTTGGACGAGGGAATTGAATGCAACATCTCCAAATTTGCAGATGACACCAAGCTGGGGGGTATAGTTAGGTGTGAGGGGGATGCTAGGAAGCTGCAGGGTGATTTGGATAGGCTGAGTGAATGGGCAGATGCATGGCAGATGCAGTGTAATGTGGATAAATGTGAGGTTATCCACTTTGGTGGCAAAAACATGAGGGTAGACTATTATCTGAATGGTGGCAGATTAGGAAAAGGGGAGATGCAACAAGACCTGGGTGTCATGGTACACCAGTTATTGAAAGTAGGCATGCAGGTGCAGCAGGCAGTGAAGAAAGCAAATGGTATGTTAGCATTCATAGCTAAAGGATTTGAGTATAGGAGCAGGGAGGTTCTACTGCAGTTGTACAGGGTTTTGGTGAGACCACACCTGGAGTATTGCGTACAGTTTTGGTCTCCACATCTGAGGAAAAACATAGAGGGAGTTCAGAGAAGGTTCACCAGACTGTTTCCTGGGATGTCGGGACTTTCATATGAAGAAAGACTGGATAGACTCGGCTTGTACTCACTGGAATTTAGAAGATTGAGGGGGGATCTTATAGAAACTTACAAAATTCTTAAGGGGTTGGACAAGCTAGATGCAGGAAGATTGTTCCCGATGTTGGGGGAGTCCAGAACAAGGGGTCACAGTCTAAGGATAAGGGGGAATTCCTTTAGGACCGAGATGAGGAAAATATTCTTTACACAGAGCATGGTGAGTCTCTGGAATTCTCTGCCACAGAAGGTGGTTGAGGCCAGTTCATTGGCTATATTCAAGAGGGAGTTGGATGTGGCTCTTGTGTCTAAAGGGACCAGGGGTATGGAGAGAAGGCAGGTACGGGATACTGAGTTAGATGATCAGCCATGATCATATTATAACCATATAACCATATAACAATTACAGCATGGAAACAGGCCATCTCGGCCCTTCAAGTCCGTGCCGAACAACTTTTTTCCCTTAATCCCACCTGCCTGCACTCATACCATAACCCTCCATACCCTTCTCATCCATATGCCTATCCAATTTATTTTTAAATGATACCAACGAACCTGCCGCCACCACTTCCACTGGAAGCTCATTCCACACCACTACCACTCTCTGAGTAAAGAAGTTCCCCCTCATGTTACCCCTAAACTTCTGTCCCTTAATTCTAAAGTCATGTCCTCTTGTTTGAATCTTCCCTATTCTCAAAGGGAAAAGCTTGTCCACATCAACTCTGTCTATCCCTCTCATCATTTTAAAGACCTCTATCAAGTCCCCCCTTAACCTTCTGCACTCCAGAGAATAAAGACCCAACTTATTCAACCTATCTCTGTAACTTAGCTGTTGAAACCCAGGCAACATTCTAGTAAATCTCCTCTCTACCCTCTCTATTTTGTTGACATCCTTCCTATAATTGGGCGACCAAAATTGTACACCATACTCCAGAATTGTTCTCATCAATGCCTTGTACAATTTTAACATTACATCCCAGCTTCTATACTCAATGCTCTGAATTATAAAGGCTAGCATACCAAAAGCTTTCTTTACCACCCTATCTATATGAGATTCCACCTTCAAGGAACTATGCACGGTTATTCCCGGATCCCTCTGTTCAACTGTATTCTCCAATTCCCTACCATTTACCATGTAAAATATTGAATGGCATATTGAATGGCAGAGCAGGCTGGAAAGGCCGAATGGCCTACTCCTGCACCTATTTTCCTATGTTTCTATGTTTCTATGTTTCTAACTGAATGGCTAGCATCTCCCATTTTACTTCATTGTACCCATGCATGTCACTGTCAACCTTTTGGATTTTCTCAATTTCTTGGGAAATGTGGGTAGCAAGGTTATCTATATTAGAGGATTCATCAGGGATCTAGGCATGACACTCTTCTTTTTATAATACAGGTTCCTCTTTGTTGATCTGTATGATCAATACTTATTTCATAGTAAGAATGTTTTTTTAATATACAATAGTCGTAAAACAATTAACACGATTACATACAAAGATTATCAAGAATTGAGAATGGAGCTGTCAATTATCTTAATGCAGAGCTCATAAAAATAATGAAGAGTAATATTTATAATTCATATGTTTCAGTCTATTACTGTTAACTCTTATACAAATAGGATCTGCAGATTAGTTTTTAGCTTCTTTAAGAGATTAACATCCATAAGTTCTATGTTACAAGACACCATGAACTAGAACTACTATGTGTCTGATTGTAATGTGGTTTTGAATCTGTCCCTGAGCTCGTATGGGGTTATGGCACAAACCCAAAATCCTAATCGGATAAAGAAGCTTGTTTACCTTACAGCAGCTAGTTCACTGCTTAACATTCTATAAATGTAGCCCTTTGCTGTTACAGCATGTAAGCAGGCTGGCATGTTATTCCACCACTGCTGGCAAAGCCACAGAACAATAGGTTATCGGTCTTTATGCAGGGATATGGGGTAAAAGGCTGAATATAGATCAATTACTGTAAAGGTATCGGCTTTTGCCGTTATAGCTGACTCAATACGTCTTTACATTCTCCCACTTTTGGGATCTATTACACCAACTTTGCATTTTCACCAATAGTGCTTGTTGCAATAAAGACAATCATGTCAATCATAAAGACTATAGCTATCCCTTCTTCAGCCTTCGGCCAGTCAATATTGTTTTAATTCATGGCAAAGCAGCTAACCATTTTTATAGTCAGTTTATGTTCAGGGGCTGAATGCACTCATCCCACATGATTCTTATGCTTTGCCTATAGTTCGTAGGGTAGTTGGACCAGAGTCATCGTAGGCAGCTGTGCTTTTTATTTATTTATTTTTTAAATATATTTTTATTAGAGGCCATACATATTACAAATATTATAGCAATTCTTTTTCAGATATTATTAATACATCTTTCCAAAATTATATAAATATTAGCAAACCATATATATATAGGCCTCACTTTTTTATATAGAGTGAAAAAGAATAAGAAAAAAGTATAAAGAAAGAATAGTGGATAATTAAAAGAGTATGATTATATTTGATTAATATAAAAAAAATAAAAAATAAAAAAATAAAAAAACAAACAAGAAACAAAAAAAACAAAAAACAAAAAACAAAAAAAAAACATATAACTAGTAAACTGTTATTATACTTGTGGAAAAGAAAACAGTATACATCTTATCAATGAATGGAGCTGTTGCTTTTTAATAGTGCCCCACTCCTTTCTGACCCATGTGATTCTTTCCATCTGGGTCATTGGCAACTTTAAAAAATGAATTGTTGCTGGAGGTTGAGTTGTTAGATTAAGTGTGACTCAGAGGTGCCTTTCATTCAATTCTATCTCTTTGGTTTTATTCCTAATCCCAGGACCTCAAAGAACAAATAATGGGTCACTGTTAATTGTTCAAGTTTATTCAACCAGGGGGAGACTCGTTCCAAGTATCCAGGATTACTGAGGCGTATATATAATTCAGTGCAGTGCATTCACTTATGTTCATGGCTGGTTTTAACAAGATACTTTAAATACTGGCCTTTTTTATTTGTGTGTATAGCTTCCTTTTACCTCTAGTCTTGCAGGAGGACATCCAAGTTCATACTTCCTTTTCCCAGTTTCCAATTATTTCGCAATATGTTAGGTGTATCCAACGAGGGTTATTTTCGACCTTCACTGTAGGTAGGTGTAGTCAGTAGTACTGGGAAGGGCTCCTTCCACCATTCTCCCAATTTCCTCCGGTCCCAATTTCTTATCAGTTTGTGATCTCCTGGTTGTAAGGATTCCCCGTTATGGTCAGCTGATAGTGGTTTCTGCATTTCTCTGATTCATTGGTTTCTGTAAGACTAACAAGGTTCTGGTCAATTGCTGTGTACATGTAATTAATTCACACTGAGGTCCTGTCCAGTCTCAGTCAAGGCTTTACTTAAACTCTTAAACTATTTACAAGGCAGACCCTTTAAAAATAGGTCACTTTAAAGAAAAAACAATTTAAAAATTATTCCCAATTCTCATCCAACACCTCAATCTGAATTTCACATGGCCAGTGCGTAATTCAGATCTCTCTTGAATTCAATTCAAAAGGAAAGAAATAGGAAGAAATCAAACTTAAAATACCGACAAGGTCACCAATCCAGTCTGAAGAAGGGTTTCGACCTGAAACGTAGTCTATTTCCTTCGCTCCATAGATGCTTCCTCACCCGCTGAGTTTCTCCAGCATTTTTGTCTATCGCCAATCCAGATTCAGATTCAGATTCAGATTCAATTTTAATTCAATCCTAATGCCAGGTTATGCGGCGAAGAAAATGAAGTCTCTTTGCTGAGTCACATCCCCTGTTTAATAAAAGTTGAGGAGGCAGAGAATACACAGTTAATTTCTGCATGGATAACCAATCCATTTTCAAAGAGCAAAGGAAAATAAAATTACTTTGTCCCAGGCTTAATGCCCGTACAGCTGCAACTTCTTAAAGAGACACTACCTTTTAAAACACATGAGATTCTACTAAGATTTATCAAGTAAATAGCAAGCTCATTCAATGACTTCCAATTTCATTTTAATTATATGATTAATTCAACATTCATGCAGAATTGTTTCCACAAACAAGTAAGTCTTTAAACTCACTCACCCCACACCCCCTTTCTGTGCCATTTACAAATTTCCACACCTCATGCAATATGCGAAATCTCAGATATTCACGCACGTTAAAGCAATAAAATTCTCACTCAAGAGTAAAACACAGTCATGTACTCCTCAAAGAAATCATGCAAAACTCTTATACTTTGAAACACACAAAAATGAGAAATTTACATTTTATTATATGATATTAGCAGGCAAAGGAACTATGTCTTGTAGTGTTGTGTTGCTAACCTTGACCAAGCTAGATTTGGAGAATTATAAAACAGAAGCCATATACTTCTTAAATATGATTTAAGAAAAACAATAAGATAGCTGTCCTGTAGACAGGATTCATACACATTTGTCAGCCAGCCATTCACCAAAAATGTTCATACTTGTTCATAAATACAACACATACTGAAGAAGGGTCTTAACCCAAAACACACTCTGGACTCTCTCTTGAACACAGATAATTTCATTAAAAGCTTCAAAGTGTAAGCTTCTTTCCACATTCTCTTCCCTCCCTATCAATACAAATTTAATATGAAAGTTGTAGGAAGGCATAATTATATAATAACATTTCTCAGCTCCTGCATCCCCCTTCATTATCCCTGCTAAAATAAATTTCAATTGTCGCAAATTTACATTGATTTACATTTTAGACGCAAATTGAAGCACATTGTTGCTGTTTCTTTACAATTCTCAACAATCCTAGCAACATACTTAATTAACTTTACATTCCCTTGTCTGAACGGGCCGTTATGTCTACTAGAATCTTTGGTCCTGTGGAGACCAATGTGCAGAATTCGTAATCTGCTGTGTGGGTAATAATGTCAGCGGGAGACTTCGTTGTGGCCGCTTGTATGGGCATTGCACTTAATAATGGCCAGCTGGACTGGGAGAGTTAAGGCATGCAGTAGCAGGTGCAGTAACAAGTGCTGTCTTTAAGTTGCGAAAGTCTTCTTCTAATTGGAGTGAGAGAGTTGTAGAGAATTGCTGTTGTGCCCTGGCGGAGACACCAATGTATCCACTGCCAGTAGAAATTAACGAAGCCCAGAAATGGGATTAGTCCGATTACTCACAGACTTTCCACTCTCTCTCCGAGCAGGGAGATGTGCTCTGTTTTCTAACAGGTCAGAGTCTTTTGTTTCAAGTTTTTAAGTGTACCGACTGTTGGCTGCAAAATTAATATTTTAATATTCTTGGGGCAAAAGTGAGCAGCCTCGATCCTTGCGGGTTAGTTAAGGTACAGTGCCTCGAAAGCCACCAGCTCGACATCCTGCTTTATCTTTTCAATCTTCTTATTTATTTGCTGTTTTTCTTTCCTGGTGCTCTGCGTTGTTTAACTCTCTCACTGCTCTTCCTCTTCTGCCATAAGCCCCCTTCCTTCTTCTTCTTCATCTTCCTTATCAGTTCTTCCTTCTTCTGGGGGTGCCCATCCCTGTAGGCATACTGGAACCCCTTCCTCTTCACGGGATCTGAGTGTCGTAGCTCATGCTGTTAGTGACTGGTGGCCAGGCATGGGGGAGGTAGTCTGCACTATTTCCAATTGTTTCTCTCCCTGAATTTGTTCCTTATCCCCCCTCTCTCTGTAAACAAAGTCGCTATGTCAGACAAGGGGTCCCCAAGGATATTTTCCGTAGGTTTCCATTGTTACATACCAATTGTTTAATATTATGTTAGCCAACCATATTCTTTCTTTTTTATTCATTATGCAATCTTTACGTATTCCCTGGATCCAAATGACACATATGCTGTACCGAAACTCCCATGTACCAAAACTCCCACATGTACCGAAGCTCCCACGTACCGAAACTCCCACATACTGAAACTCCTAAATTACTCTTATCCTGAGCCTATCCCATTACTGGCCCAATATTGGCTTAATACTACAGACAGCCTACTTGGTCCGAGTCAACAATCCCAAAAATTGTCTTACCTTATGTTCTCTGTTCTGAAAAATCTTGGCAGGGAACCAGATCACTTCGGACGAAGGACAACAGTGTTCCGGGGTACTCTTAGGAATTAAGACTCAAGGGGTCTGATTGTGCACTTTCTTCCCCCCTTCGAGACCCCGGCAAAACTGTAGCCTGTTACTCAGTCTTCAGTAATTGTTCCCAGCAAGACCTGCTTGACTACACCAATGCTGTGTTTCAATGTTCTTAAACAGACAAAATGCAAATAAAATCAGTGATCAAGCAGTACAATCTTTATTTTGTCAGGTTGATGTGGTAAAACTCTTTACAGTATGCAGATTACAGACTATACAGAGTTCTCATCCCCACACCAAGGGGCAGTGATCTAATTACATATATATAATCCAATAATCAACAATTCAGCAATACCTTATCTACAGAGCATAGTACAGCCTCTTGCTTGTTAAGATTGACAGGTTCTTCTGACAGAGGATAGGTTAGCCATATATGCTTATATGAGAAGGCTATATTTCTGCAGAACAAGCATTTTGTTTTTTTCTACTTGTGATGCACAATATAATCTTATAGTCTGAATTCCCTCTAAATGTTTATATTATAGAGGAGCCATGCATGAAGCTGTGCTTGTTATCTTGCTTGTTATTGGAAAAAGGAACATCAACAGTTTGTTAGCTTTGTTACTGAAAGCAAAGGTTTGTGCATTTTGCTGGCATTGCAATTTAATAGGAGAAGGTGAAAGCTGAATCCATTTTGTAAGTTTAAATCTTTTTGAACTTCCACAATCCTATTCCAGCACATTTATCAGGCAAGATCTCTCTTTCACAAAATCATCCTGGCTTCTGCCATTTTATCATGTGCTTCTAAGTACTCAGAGACCTCATCCTTTATAATGGACTCTAAAATCTTACCAACAACTGAAGTCAGCATAACCGGCCTATAGGTTCCACTTTCTGCTTTGTTCCCTTCTTGAAAAATTCTTGAAAAATGTAGTAATAGTTGTAATTTTCGAATCATCTGGAAGCACTACTGACTAGTGATTCTTGAAAGATCACTACTAATGCCTCCACAATCTCTAAAGACAAATTATTTCAGAATCCTGGGGTGCAGTCCATCTGGTCCAGGTGACTTAACCACCTTCAGACTTTTCAGCTTCCAAAGCACCTTCTGCCTAGTAATAGCCACTCCACTAACCTCCATCCCCTGACTCTCTTGAATTTCAGACACATTGCTGGTATTTTTCACTATGATGCAAAAACGCATCCAATTTATCAGCCATTTCCTTATTCCCCATTATCATTCCCCAGCAACATTCTCCAGCAGTCCAACATCCACTCTTGCCTCTTTCTTACTCTTTATGTATCTGAAGAAATATTTGCTACACCCATTTATATTATTGACCAGCTTACTTTCATATTTCATCTTTTCTCCCCGTATTGCCGTTCTAGCCACCTTCTGTTGCTTTTTAAAAGCTTCCCAATCCTCTTACTTCACACTAATCTTTGCAATGTTATATGCCTTCTCTTTTAGTTTTATGCTGTCTTTGACTTCCCTTGTGAGCCACGGTCACCTCATTCTCCCCTTAGAATATTTCTTCCGTTTTGGAATGAAAGATCATGTGTATAGAGCGCAGAAGGTTAAGGGGGGACTTGATTGAGGTCTTTAAAATGATGAAAGGGATAGACAGAGTTGACGTGGATAAGCTTTTCCCATTGAGGGTAGGGAAGATTCAAACAAGAGGGTATGACATGAGAATTAAGGGACAGAAGTTTAGGGGTAACATGAGGGGGAACTTCTTTACTCAGAGAGTGGTGGCTGTGTGGAATGATCTTCCTGCAGAAGTGGTGGAGGCAGGATCGATTTTAACATTTAAAAGTAAAGTGGATAGGTATGGACGGGAAGGGAATGGAGGGGTATGGTCTGAGAGCAGGTAGATGGGACTAGGGGAAAATAAATGGTCGGCACAGACTGGAAGGGTCGAGAAGGCCTGTTTCCGTGCTGTAATTGTTATATGTTTATATGGTTATATGGTCTTCTGAATTATTTCCGGAAATTCCAGCTGTTCCACAGCCATTTCTAAATTAATATTGAGATCCTCACCCTAGAGTCCAGACTGTGTCTTTCCTACCATCAGAAATTCTTCCAAGTGGTGCTCAAGATAGAGGAGTAGTGATTCATCATCTGAGGGATGATACTTGGAGGTAATCAGCAGGAAATTACAAATGCCAGCAAACTCTCTGGATTTCAATAATTTAAGAAAAATTCGTACACTTTACATTTTCTCAGTATTGTATACACAGATCAGATAATTTTAATTTCTGATCCATCTAACGGATAATATAACTTTGCTAACTAGTTTGTTTCAGGCACCAGGAAGAATTATTGTGCAATGTTTTCACATGTATTCCCCAGGGATTATTGGACGCATGTACAGTTAAAACAAATACTCCAGTTTATGATTAATTGGATAAATGTTCATGGCATGTGGGTGCAAATATTTGATATCTACTTTCAATGTGTGTTGGGAGCTCCAAAGTAGTAAATCCAGTTTTTACTGAAAGATAAGAAAGAACTAGCATTTTCTCTTGAAGTCACAAATATCTAACTAAGTACTTTTAAATTGTACTGACTGAAGGATGGGCTAATTTGTCAGCCAGTCTGTAGGCAGGAAGGCCCACAAACACCAATGGGGATAAATTACTAGTTAATGTATTTAGTGGTATTGATTGAATATATATTTTCCACAAGAGACATGAAGAGATTTTTTTGCCCGGTCGTGATCTGAGGAAAAGTTTTTTTTACACAGCGTATAGTTACAGTCTGGAATGCATTTACAGCAGTAATAGTGGAGGCAGATTCATTCTCATTTCCATTCCTTGCAAAGGAAAATGAAGCCAATATCTGAAAGGAAATAATTTTCAGGATTATTGAGGGATTGCTTGTATATAGGGGCTACCATGGGCTCACTAAGCCAAATAGCTTCCTTAGTTCTGTATCCACTCCATGATACTGTGACAAAGACTGGCATAAAACTGTGGTGAATGTCTTCACTCGTCTTAGAATGGATCATGATGGAAAAGGTTTAGAGGGATAGAGACCAAAAGTTATTGGGACTAGCTTTCATGGGGCATCTTTGTCGACATGCATGAGTTAGGCCGAAGGGTTTGTTTATGTGCTGAATGTCTGTGTGAGACAATTTACCTCCTCCAGAAAGGGAGGGTGTACTCTCTCAATTTAACATCCCATCCTGCCGTATGGCAGAAGCTTTCAGTCTGCCACGGGAGGGGGGGGGGGGGGGGTGGTAAGCCTGTGGGGGGTAAACCGGCCCCTGCTTGTCCCCCATGGCCAAACGCAAGACCTGTTGGGCCATGGCCTGTTGAGGAGAGGCCACTGAGCTAGCCCCAGCTCGTCCCCCCAAACCCAGGAATGGGTAGATGGAGCCGGCGATGACGACAGACACGACAGGCATGACAGGCGTGAGGAAAGGCTGGTAGGAGAGGAACTGGGGTCTGGCCTACTGCGCACTCAAGGTTGGCTGCAGTAGGTGCTCCCAGGGCATGACAATCGTCAGGCAAGGAGAGGGATGCCAGTTCCATGGTTGATCCACACATCCAAGGAAGGCAATGGCTGGAGGCACACACCAGTCTGTTTTATTTCTGGATTGGGCACCACTCATAAGACCTAGAACGCAGACTAGACTTTGAAAATGGCGCCAAAACATGGCGCCTCTTGCATGCTGCCTCAGTGGCTATTTCTGACCACTTTGCGAATAGGGTATTGTGCTTCGGAATGGCAATACTTTACTGGACTGTATGTAAGAAAATAATTTCACTGTGTGTTTGCACATGAGAATAAAAGCACCATTACACCATCTCATCCAAAATAACGCATCCCCAATAGTTCAACATGTTACCTGCACTGTACTGATATGTCAAACTAGATTTTGTGTTATAAACCGCTGACTTTGTACTAGCAACATTCCTGACTGTTCTGGATCTGCAGCGACTTCTTGTACAGCTCAAATCCTCTCTTCTGTTCAGTGTTGCTGATTCCTCTTGGAGCCTACCCTGCAAAGGAGACAAACAGGTTCCAGCAAGAGAGCAGCTGGTATTCTCCTCCCAGCCATAGAATTCCAGCTGCTCTATTGCCAAAGACGGTTTGTCTCTTTTACAGATAACTTACTTTTAAGAAGGAAGATAAAGATATATGTTTTTCTTCAGTGCAAACAGTGTGGTACTAAATCCTTCAAGAGAACATATTGGGAAACTGCACACACACACTCACTGATTTTTCATCTAGTGATAGGTTTCAAGTGCACAATTTTCCAGTATGTGTTGTTGGTGTGCATGCATTCATGTCGGGAATGCCCAAGTGGAAAATTCATCATTTAACACAGCAAAGTCAATGTGAACTTTGGATAGAACTGAGGTAATAAACCATCTTGATTAAAAAATCTCTTATGTTCTTCATAATGGTGCCATTAGCAGTTAATTTGCAATGCCAAATAGAAGAAGAGCTTCAAGCCAGCTTCATCTGTGTTATACATTTTGATACTTAAACTCCTACATAATGAGCAAACCTGGAATATTATTTATTCCTTTATAGGTTCCCTTTCTGGATAGGCTAAATTGGTTAAATAAAGGATTTTTAAAATTCAACTTTTGCTGAAGGGGATAAACATGAAATGATATGAGTACAAAGCCTGTTTATTTTAATTCTCGATTTAATTGTGATTTGATGTTTGTGGAGCTGGTGATGTATTCTGGAGCTAAACCCACATAGGATGTTATTGGCACTGTGAGAGAAAACAAAGGTTAGAAGAGATGTCTTTCCAGAGAAGGTGATCAAAATACATTGGTTAACTAAGATTTAGGGGTTTTGCAAGAGAGAAAAAAAATCAGGAATTGGTCAATTAACATTTAAAAATCAATTTTTATCACATCTGCTGTTTCCAAGGTAACAGAGCTTAAGATTAAGAAATGTCACCTTTTTTATTCCTAAAAGAACAAAGTTGGATAGTGATGGCAGCAGATCGATGTGGAGGATGAGACAGATGTTCGGCAGCTGTGGCGGGGCTTGAATGCTATCACCTCCTACAAGGTGAGATCATAAAGCAGCTTAAATGCCGGCAAAATATCACTCCCTGACGAGCTCAATGCATTTTACGCACACTTTGATAGGCCTTCTGGAGCCCCCACTCGCTGTGATGGTATTTCAGTCTCAGTCACAGAGGCCGACGTCAGAAAATCCTTCAGAAGGGTGAACCCTCGAAAAGTGCCTGGACTTGATGGTATACCCGGTCGTGTTCTAAAAACCTGTGCGGTCCAACTGGCTGGAGTTTTTACGGACATTTCCAATCTCTCACTTCTGAGGTCTGAGGTTCCCACCTGCTTTAAAAGGGCATCAATTATACCGGTGCCCAAGAAGAGCAAGGTGACATGCCTCAATGACTGTCAACCACTGGCACTAACGTCTGTGGTGATGAAGTGCTTTGAGAGGTTGATCATGGCGCAAATCAACAGTGGATGCGATCTCGCTGGCTCTCCACTCCGCTCTGGACCACTTGGACAACAAAAACTCATATGTCAGGCAGTTATTCATTGATTACAGCTCGGCATTTAATACAATCATCCCCTCCAAACTGGTTACCAAACTCGCGGAACTGGGTCTCTGCGCATCCCTCTGCAATTGATCCTCGACTTCTTCATTCACAGACCACAGTCAGTTCGTATTGGTGGAAATGTCAGCCTCAATAACAATCTGCACGGGAGCATCTCAAGGCTGTGTGCTTAGCCCCCTGCTGTACTCATTCTATACTCATGATTGTGTGGCCGGTCATAGGGCGAAGTCGATCATCAAGTTCGCTGACGATACCACTGTAGTGGGACTTATCACTGATGGGGACGAGTCAAAGTACAGAAGTGAGATCGACCGACTGACCAAATGGTGCCAGCACAATAACCTGGCCCTCAACACCAGCAAAACCAAGGAACCTATTGTGGACTTTGGAAGGAGTAGGATGGGGATCCACAGTCCCATTTATATCAACAGGTTGATGGTGGAAAGGGTCAAGAGCTTCAAATTCCTGGGCATGCATATCTCTGAAGATCTTTCTTGGTTCGAGAACACTGATTATAAAGAAAGCTCATCAGCGCCTCTACTTCCTGAGAAGATTAGGAGAGTTGGCATGTCAAGGAGGACTCTCTAACTTCTACAGGTGCACAGTGGAGAGCATGCTGACTGGTTGCATCGTGGCTTGGTTCAGAAACTTGAGCGCCCTGGAGCGGAAAAGACTACAAAAAGTGGTAAACACTGCCCAGTCCATCATCGGCTCTGACCTCTCTTCCTTCGAGGAGATCTATCGCAGTCGCTGCCTCAAAAAGGCTGGCAGCATCATCAAGGACCCACACCATCCTGGCCACACACTCATCTGCCCACTACCTTCAGGTAGAAGGTACAAGAGCCTGAAGACTGCAACAACCAGTTTCAGGAACTGCTACTTCCCCACAGCCATCAGGCTATTAAACTCGGCTCGGGCAAAACTCTGAACATTAACAGCCATTAATCTGTTTATTTTTAAACTTTATCAGTTTCATTATTCCTGTGTGTATATATTTATGCAATGGTATATGGACACACGGATCTGTTCAGTATTCGTGCCTACTATGTCTGGTGTGCTGAAGCAAAGCAAGAATTTCATAGTCCTATCAGGGACACATGACAATAAAACTCTCTTGAACTCTTGAACTAGCTCACAAGCTTAGGGACCTGCAAAGATCCAGTGACTTGAAGATATCCTCAGCAGAATATTTCGGAGCTTACTGGAAGTAAACTCAGGCATTGAGGGAGTTATCAGTTTTGCAACATCTGTCTCCTTTCTTATATATCATTTCTGTTGAAACCCTCACATTTTTATACACCTGCCTCACAAATCTGCGTTTTCCTTTGGCAAGTGATCAGAAGGAATTGATGATGAAAGTCTGAGGTGAGGAATAAAACCCAGTGATCTGGAAAAAGCGGCTCCGATTTAACACATTACTTTATTCTTATGTATCATCATCCACGGAACTGAATTATTTTGAAGGAGACAAACAAGCTTTAGCAAGAGAGCTGCTCATTGTATTTTGTAAGTTACCTTATCCTTGGTAAGAATAAATGCCAATAATTAGGGAGGTTTTGTTCAAATTGTTAGTATATTTACCAATGCAGTTATTTTTAAAGATTGTTAATTATAGTGTAAGATTTGTTGTATGACATAATTGTAACAAGTGGAGCAATTAATTTATTTTGATCAGGTAAATACCACATATCTTCTTCCTTTTGAGCTCTCCCAATGATATATATTCTTTCTTGTTCAAGAGTCAGCAGACACGACTTTCTTCATCTTCCCAGGGCTCTCTTTTTTACTCCTCCAGGTTTTGGGACAGTGTCTTCCCAGCTGTTATCAGGCAACTAAATTATCCTACCACAACTAAAGAGCAGTCATGAACTACTATCTACCCCATTGGTGACCCTCAGACTAGTAAGATTAAATGGGAACTTACCAGCTTGAAGTTTGATCTTTATTTTGTGAGGAGTCACGGTGAGCGATTACGTGAAGAAGCCCCGCCAGTGCACATGTGTCATGCGTCAATCTTCAAAGCAGTGGCTTGAAATCACAGTAACTACAGTCAAAGTGATTTAGTAAGACTCAGAAGACTAGAACTACCAGATGATCTTTGCGATGATGAGGGCCGGGAGCAGAGGGCACGTAATCGCTCACTGTAACTTTTTTAAAATTTTAATTTTTTTAATATATTTTTATTAGAGGCCATACGTATTACAAATAATATAACAATTTTTTCAGATATACATATTACATATTTCCAAAGTTATATGAATATTACAAAGCAATATATATAAGCCTCAATTTTTTTTAATAGTGATAAGAAAAAAGAGTAAAGAAAAATAGATGTTTAATTTAAAAAGTGTGATTATAATTTTGATTATATGTGAGAAGAAAAAAATAAATAAATAAATAAATAAAATTAAAAAATAAAAAAACCCTATTACTGACAAACAATTATTATACTTAAAAATTAAAAAAAACTAGCAGTTATATCCCTGGATGCGGAGAAGGCATTTGACCAGGCCTTATTTATTTAGGATAATGCAGAAATTTCAACTGGGAGAAGGATTTTGCAAATGGGTTAGAATTTTATATTCAGGCCCAACAGCAAGAATCCTAACAAACCAAATGTTATCAGCAAAATTCAATCTTTCTAGGGGTTGTAGACAAGGTTGCCCATTATCACCGTTGCTATTTGCACTCGCTATAGAATTATTAGCCGAAAGGATTAGAGTAGAACCAGAAATTTATGGATATAATACTAAAACTACAATTAATAAAATATCTTTATATGCAGATGATGTTTTATTGTATATAACAAAACCAGAGGTTAGCATCCCTAAAGTACTTGAAGTGATAAATGAATTTAGTGAGTTCTCAGGATATAGAATTAACTGGAACAAAAGTGAAATAATGCCTATAACAGGAATTAAATTGAATAAATTACAAAAATTTCCATTTAAAATAGCTAATAATCAAATTAAATATCTTGGAATTAATGTATCAAATTCTTATAATACTTTATTTAAATCTAATTTTCCTCAATTATTAAATAAATTAAAAACAAATATTTTATATTGGAAAATATTACCAATATCAATGATCGGTAGAATAAATGCCATTAAAATGATTTTTCTGCCTCAATTACTATATTTATTTTAAGCCATTCCGTTATATCTTCCTAAAAATTTTTTTTTTTTAATTGATTCTATAGTTAATAGCTTCATTTGGGATTACAAAAATCATAGAATAAGTAAAACACACTTATGTAAATCTAAGATAAATGGTGGATTAGCTTTACCTAATTTTTTATATTATTTTTGGGCGGTTCAGATTAAGAACTTTAATTATTGGTTGATACAGATGGAACAAGACCCAGCTTGGTTAAGAATTGAAAAGGAAGATTGTTTCCCTTTCGACATAAGCACAATACTCCTTGCCCCTGGGGTGGTACAAAAAAAATTATATAAGGAAAACCCTATAATTTTAAATAATATACGTACCTGGAAACAAATCATTAAGACTTTACATTTAGAAACTATACCACTTTGTTTACCAATTATGAATAATCCTATGTTTAAACCTTCGACATTGGATGTGGGGTTTAGACATTGGAAAAACTTAGGAATAATAAGGATAGAACATCTTTACAGGAATGGGAAATTCCTCTCATTCCAGGAGTTGAAAGAGATTTATGGACTGCAAGCAAATAATCTATTTAGATATTTACAAATTAGAGATTATGTCAAATTAAATACGCTAAATTACAGAAATAGAGAGCCAGGTGTACTGGATGAAGTACTTAACAAGCATCCAACAACAGAAAAATTAATAGCATATATATATAATATTTTTTTGGACAGGGAAATGCCAACAACGGAACTATTCCGACAAAAATGGGAAAATGAAATTGGTTTACCTATAACAGAAGATTTATGGGAAGAAAGCTTACAACGAATTCATCGCTGTTCGTTAAATGCCAGACATACTTTGATACAATTCAAAGTAATACATAGATTACACTACTCAAAAAAGAAATTAAATAGAATTTTTCCTACTATATCACCATTATGTGACAAATGTCAGCACATAGAAGCCGATTTAAATCATAGTTTTGTAATATGTACAAAACTTAAAAGTTATTGGACTGAGATTTTTAAAATTATTTCCACAGTTTTAAAGATCACATTAAGCCCTGACTCAAAATTAATTATATTTGGGGTTTTAGATTCAAATCAAATTTTAACAGTAAATCAAAGAAATTTTCTGGATTACTGTTTAATAATTGGAAAAAAATTAATATTACAATTTTGGAAGGGACCATTATCCCCGACAATTAAAATGTGGACAGTGGAAATGTTGGAGACATTACAATTGGAGAGAATTAGATTTATCCTAATGGATAAACCTGAGATTTTTGAACAAATATGGTCTCCATTCACTGATTATATGAAGGGGTAGCTGGGCTCAGCATCGAAACTCAATGAGTACCCGGTGGAAAGATCAAACAAAAATGTTTAAGATCAGATTTATATACTTGTCTCTATATATTATAATTAGAAATTGTTCCACTCATTGATAAGTTGTATACCGTTTTCTTTTCCACAAGTATTTTTTTTTTGTTTTTTTGTTTTTGTTTTTTGTTTTTGTTTATTTTATTTTATTTTTTTCTCTTCTCTCTCTTCTTTATATTAATCAACTATTATCATACTCTTATAATTATTCTTTCTTTATACTTTTTTCACTCTATAAAAAAAAGGGGGGCCAATATATATATTTTGTTAACATTTATATAATTTTGGAAAGATGTATCAACTATATTTGGAAAAAAATGCTATATTATTTGTTATATGTATGGCCTCTAATAAAAATATATTTAAAAAAAATTAAAATAATTTTTTTTTTTTTAAGTATACATCTTAACAATGAATGGAACCATTTCTAATAATATATATATAGATACGAGTATACAAATCTCAGATTAAACCTTTTCATCTGATTTTACCACCGGGTACTTGTTGAGTTACAATGCTGAGCCCAGCTATGCCTTCATATAATCAATGAATGGAGACCATATTTGTTCAAAAAGTTCATGTTTATCCATTAGGGTAAACCTAATTCTCTCCAATTGCAACGTCTCCAACATTTCCACTGTCCACATTTTGATTGTAGGGGATAATGGTCCCTTCCAAAATTTTAATATTAATTTTTTTCCAATCCCCCCCTTCTTTTTAAGAAGGGGGGGAGAGAGAAAACGGGGAATTACAGACCAGTTAGTCTAACATCGGTAGTGGGGAAACTGCTAGAGTCAGTTATTAAAGATGGGATAGCAGCACATTTGGAAAGTGGTGAAATCATTGGACAAAGCCAGCATGGATTTACGAAAGGTAAATCATGTCTGACGAATCTTGTGGAATTTTTCGAGGATGTAACTAGTAGCGTGGATGGGGGAGAACCAGTGGATGTGGTGTATCTGGACTTCCAGAAGGCTTTCGACAAGGTCCCACATAAGCGATTAGTATATAAACTTAAAGCATATGGCATTGGGGGTTCAGTATTGATGTGGATAGAGAACTGGCTGGCAAACAGGAAGCAAAGAGTAGGAGTTAACGGGTCGTTTTCACAATGGCAGGCAGTGACTAGTGGGGTACCGCAAGGCTCAGTGCTGGGACCCCAGCTATTTACAATATACATAAATGATCTGGATGAGGGAATTGAAGGCAATATCTCCAAGTTTGCGGATGACACTAAGCTGGGGGGCAGTGTTGGCTGTGAGGAGGATGCTAGGAGAATGCAAGGTGACTTGGATAGGCTGGGTGAGTGGGCAAATGTTTGGCAGATGCAGTATAATGTGGATAAATGTGAGGTTATCCACTTTGGTGGCAAAAATAGGAAAACCGACTACTATCTAAATGGTGGCCGATTAGGAAAAGGGGAGATGCAGCGCGACCTGGGTGTCATGGTACACCAGTCATTGAAAGTAGGCATGCAGGTACAACAGGCAGTGAAGAAAGCCAATGGTATGTTAGCTTTCATAGCAAAAGGATTTGAGTATAGGAGCAGGGAGGTTCTACTTCAGTTGTATAGGGTCTTGGTGAGGCCACACCTGGAGTATTGCGTACAGTTCTGGTCTCCAAATCTGAGGAAGGACATTATTGCCATAGAGGGAGTGCAGCGAAGGTTCACCAGACTGATTCCTGGGATGTCAGGACTGTCTTATGAACAAAGACTGCATAGACTCGGTTTATACTCTCTAGAATTTAGGAGATTGAGAGGGGATCTTATAGAAACTTACAAGATTCTTAAGGGGTTGGACAGGCTAGATGCAGGAAGATTGTTCCCGATGTTGGGGACGTCCAGGACAAGGGGTCACAGCTTAAGGATAAGGGGGAAATCCTTTAGGACCGAGATGAGAAGGAATTTTTTCACACAGAGAGTGGTGGGTCTCTGGAATTCTCTGCCACAGAGGGTAGTTGAGGCCAGTTCATTGGATATATTTAAGAGGGAGTTAGATGTGGCCCTTGTGGCTAAGGGGATCAGAGGGTATGGAGAGAAGGCAGGTACGGGATACTGAGTTGGATGATCAGCCATGATCATATTGAATGGCGGTGCAGGCTCGAAGGGCCGAATGGCCTATTCCTGCACCTAATTTCTATGTTTCTATGTTTCTATGTAATCATTAAACAGTAATCAAGAAAATTTCTTTGATTTACTGTTAATGTTTGATTTGAATCTAAAACACCAAATATTATTAGCTTTTGGTCAGGATTTAATGTAATCTTAAGAACTATAGAAATAATTTTAAAAATCTCAGTCCAATAACTATTAAGTTTTGTGCATATTACAAAACTAGGTGTTAAATCAGCTTCTATGTGCTGACATTTATTACACAATGGTGATATATTAGGAAAAGTTCTATTTAATTTCTTTTTTGAATAATGTAATCTATGTAATACTTTGAATTGTATCAAAGTATGTCTGGCATTTAACGAACAACGATGTATACATTGCAAACTTTCTTCCCAAAAGTCTTTTAATATCGGTAAGCCAGTTTCATTTTCCCATATTTGTCAAAATGATTCTGTTGTTGGTATTTCCCTGTTCAAAAGGATATTTTATATATATGCTATTAATTTCTCTGTGTTTGGATGCTTAATAAGCACTTCATCCAGTAAACCTGGTTCTCTATTTCTATAATCTTGCGTATTTAATTTAACATAATCTCTGATTTGTAAATATCTAAATAAGTTATTTGAGTGCAATCCATAAATATCTTTCAACTCTTGAAATGAGAGAAATTTCCCATTCCTGTAAAGATGTTCTATCCTTATAATTCGCTCACTGTAACTTCTCATAAAATAAAGAGCAAACTTCAAACTGGTTCTAGTTTAATCTTACTCTTTTACTTTGGAGTCACGTGAGTGATTCCGTGAAGATTTCAAAGCTCTGTGATTTCATGCCGTAGATCAAGTTCCATATGACACACTGCTTCGGTTGACACAGGATAAGCAAATAATGTATTGAACATTGTTTAAATTGTACAATGAACGTTTTTAATAATAAAAGAACAGTAATAACCCCTCTCTCCCAGGGGGAAATTACAAAGGAGAACTCAAAACAGAATGACCAAATCCTTCCACTGCGAGGACAGGTTTATCATAAAATCGTGAAAAGGTTCCTTCGCTAGACTATCCAGTGGCCCTGAGGATTTGGTCTAAAGGCACGTCCTGTGCCTTTGCTGGATTCTTAGAGCAGCTTGTAATGGAGCCGACCAGAGAAAAGTTAATTCTGGATTTAGTGTTGTCCAATGAACCAGATATGATATGAGAACACGAGTTAAAGGAACCGCTTGGAGGTAGTGATGATAATATGATTAGTTTTAATCTGCAATTTGAGAAGGAGAACGTTAAATCAGAAGTGGCAGTGATGCAGTTGAACAAAGGGGACTATGAAGGCATGAGAGGGGAGCTGGCCAAAGTAGACTGGAAAGGGATCCTAGCAGGAATGACGGTGGAACAGCAATGGCAGGAATTTCTGGGCATAATCCGGAAGACGCAGGATCATTTCATTCCAAAAAGGAAGAAAGATTCTAAGGGGAGTAGGAGGCAACCGTGGCTGACAAGAGAAGTCAGGGATAGAATAAAACTAAAAGAAAAGATGTATAACACAGCAAAGAGTAGCCGGAAGCCGGAGGATTGGGAAACTTTCATAGGACAACAGAGGGAAACAAAACGGGCAATACGGGCTGAAAAGATGAAGTACAAGGGGAAGCTGGCCAGGAATATAAAGAAGGACAGTAAAATCTTCTTTAGATATGTTAAGGAAAAAAGAGTAGCAAAGTCAAATGTGGGTCCCTTGAAGGCAGACACGGGTGAAATAATTATGGGCAACAAGGAAATGGCAGAAGAGTTGAATAGGTACTTCGGATCTGTCTTCACTAAGGAGAACACAAACAATCTCCCAGATGTACTTGAGGACAGAGGATCTAAGGGGGTAGAGGAACTGAAAGACATTTAAATTAGGCAAGAAATAGTATTGGGTGGGCTAATGGGACTGAAGGATGATAAATCCCCTGGGCCTGATGGTCTGCATCCCAGATTCCTTAGGGAGGTGGCTCTAGAAATAGTGGACACATTGGTGATCATTTTCCAATGTTCAATAGATTCAGGATAAGTTCCTGTGGATTGGAGGATAGCTAATGTTATCTCACTTTTCAAGAGAGAAAGCAGGGAATTACAGACCAGTTAGCCTGACTTCGGTGGTGGGAAAGATGCTGGAGTCATTTATTAAAGAGCTAATAATGGAGCATTTGGATAGCAGTAAAAGGATTAGTCCGTCAACATGGATTTATGAAAGGGAAATCATGCTTGACTAATCTTCCGGAATTTTATGAGGATGTGACAAGTAAATTGGATGAATTGGATGAATTGGATGTAGTGTATCTAGACTTTCTGAAAGCTTTTGATAAGGTCCCGCATGGGAGACTTGTGACTAAAATTAGAGCACATGGTATTGGGGGTAGGGTGTTGACATGGATAGAAAATTGGTTGGCAGACCGGAAGCAAAGAGTAGGAGTTAACTTGTCCTTTTCAGAATGGCAGGCATTGGCAAGTGGAGTGCCTCATGGCTCGGTGTTGGGGCCGCAATTGTTTACCATATATATTAATGATTTGGAGGAGGGAATTAGGAGCAACACTAGCAAGTTTGCAGATGACACAAAGCTGGTTGGCAGTGTGAACTGTGAAGAGGATGTTAGGAGGTTGCAGGGGGACCTGGACAGGTTGAGTGAGTCGGCAGATGCGTGACAGATGCAGTGTAATATAGATAAATGTGAGGTTATCCACTTTGGCAGCAAAAACAAGGGGGCAGATTATTATCTCAATGGGGTTAGGTTAGGTAAGGGGTAGGTACAGCGAGACTTGGGTGTCCTTGTACACCAGTCACTGAAAGTTGGTGTGCAGGTACAGCAGGCAGTGAAGAAAGTTAATGGAATGTTGGCCTTCATAACAAGAGGATTTCAGTATAGGAGTAAAGGGGTTCTTCTGCATTTGTATAGGGCTCTGGTAAGACCACATCTGGAGTATTGTGTACAGTTTTGGTGTCCTAATTTGAGGAAGGACATCCTTGTGATTGAGGCAGTGTAGCGTTGGTTCACGAGATTGATCCCTGGATCCCTGGATCCCTGGGCATCTTACAGAAACATATAAAATTATAAAAGGACTGGACAAACTGGATGCAGGAAAAAAATTCCCAATGTCGGGTGAGTCCAGAACCAGGGGCCACAGTCTTAGAATAAAGGGGATGTCATTTATGACTGAGTTGAGAAAAAAACTTTTTCACCCAGAGAGTTGTGAATTTATGGAATTCCCTGCCACAGAGGGTAGTGGAGGCCAAATCACAAGATGGTTTTAAGAGAGAGTTGGATATAGCGCTAGTTCCTAGTGGTGTCAAGGGATATGGGGAGAAGGCAGGCACGGGTTATTGATAGCAGTTGATCAGCCATGATCATATTGAATGGCGGTGCTGGCTTGAAGGGGCAAATTGCCTCCTCCTGCACCTATTTTCTATGTTTCTATGTTTCTATGTTGATGCCATCCTGGTGGATTTAGATTTAAACATATTCGTGTCTACTGCAGCACAATCCAAAACCTGTTTGAACCACCTAGAAATAGTCTGTACTGACACCTTTCTATGAGTTTTTTTGTGGCTGATGAGCATCGCTGTTTCAGAGCCACTGAGACTCTTGGTAACCTCGATATATTGACTCAGGTACATAACTACACATAGTCTCAGGGCAATGGATTATGCTTTAAAGCTTATTTTGGTTCCAGTCGTCCCTGGCCTGCTTTGTTTGATTAGATCATATACATAAAATGTAATATTATCTACAGAAGAATGCATGCTGTCCAGTCATAGCTTTTGCAACGTCTGGACTCCTTGCGCTGACACTAGCGGCATGAGCATGACCACTTTGAGCGTTAACTTCTGGAAAAACAGAGATGTAATTGGAGCCCATTGCTGAAGCAGTGTGAGAACTATGCTCACATCCCAGATTTCCATATATCTAGGGCTGGGAGGGTTATTGTTAAAAAATACCTCTCATGAATCAGGACACCAATGGATGAGATCCAACAGAGTGTAAATCGGAGGACAAAGCCCCTCGAGCACTATTAATGGCACTATAGCTCAATTGCTCGTTAAAATGCAATGTAGCAAGGAACTCCAATACATCTGGTATGCCTGCAGTATGATAAGATATATATTTTTTTTTGTTTACTTTATTTTATTAGAAGTAATCCATTTACAATAATGTAAACAACTTTACAAACCTCAACTTAATTACATATTATTTTTTAAATAACCCATTGACAGTTATCATCTTCTATTTTTTTGGAAATAAAGAAAAGAATAGAGTAGATTTAAATCAATAAGAAAGTGATTAAATAATAATTTGATTATATAGAAAAGAAGAAGAAAATAGAGCAAAGAAAAAAGATTATAGATTAACAGAAAATGAAAAAATATTATATATATATATATATCAATGAAAATCAACAAAATATATTGTATCTAAAACTATTACAAATAGTAATATCAATGAAGACATGCCTATTAATCCTAGTATAAAAATCAATTATTCTCATCAAATCCCGCTGGGTACCCGTCAGGCTGTGACGTCAAGAACAGCTACTTCTCTAGATACTGTATATATGGAGACCATATTTGTTCGAAGGTATTATATTTGTCCAATAGGACAAATCTGATTCTTTCTAATTGTAACGTCTCCAACATCTCTGCTGCCCACATTTTAATTGTGGGGGATAATGTTCCCTTCCAAAATTTCAATATGATTTTTTTCCCTATTATCAAACAGTAATCAAAGAAATTTCTTTGATTTCCTGTAAGTACTGAATTTGAATCCAGAATCCCAAGTATTATTAACTTTGGGTCTGGATCCAATCTAATTTTTAGAACCTCAGAAATAACCTTAAAGATTTCTGTCCAGTAATAATTCAGTTTGGAACATGTAGCAAAACTATGTGTTAAATTTGCTTCTAAATTCTTACATTTATCACAAATTGAAGAGAGATTGTGAAAGATACTATTTAATTTAGTTTTTGAATAGTGTAATCTGTATAATACTTTGAATTGTATCAATGTATGTCTGGCATTTAGCGAACACCGATGTATATGCTGTAAACTTTCTTCCCAATTTTCTTTTGTTATGGATAAACCAATTTCCTTTTCCCATGCTTGCCGATATGTTTCAGTTGTTGGATTCCCCTTATCCAATATTATGTTATATATATAGGCTATTAATTTTTCTGTATTTGGATGTAAATTAAACAAATCATCTAATAATCCTGGTACTTTATTTTTATAATCTAATGTGTTTGATTTTATATAATCTCTAATTTGTAAGTACCTAAACAAGTGTTGCGGAGACAATCCGTAGATATCTTGTAACTCTTGGAATAAAAGAAATTTTCCTTTTCTATAAAGGTGCTCTATCCTTTTAATTCCTAAATCATCCCAATGTCTAAACCCTCCATCCAATATAGAGGGCTTAAATAATGGGTTATTCATTATTGGTAGTCTAAGTGAAAGATTATCTAGCTGTAAAGTCTTAACTATTTGTTTCCAAATACGTCTATTATTATAAATTATAGGGTTGTCCTTATAAATTTTTTTTTGTACTTCCTTTGGGGCAAAAAGAACCGAGCCTACATTATAGGGTAAACAATCTTCCTTTTCCATCTTTAACCACATTGGTTCATAATCCATATTTACCCACCAAAAATTCATATTCTTAATCTAGACTGCCCAAAAATAATATAAAAAATTCGGAAGTGCTAATCCTCCATTTATCTTAGATTTACATAAATGTTTTTTACTTATTCTATGGTTTTTATAATCCCAAATAAAACTATAAATAATATTATCTATTTTTTTAAAAAGGGTCTTTGGGAGAAAAAAGGGAATAGCCTGGAACAAATATAATAATTGTGGTAAAAACACCATCTTTATAGCATTTATTCTACCAATCATGGATATAGGAAGTGTTTTCCAGTACAAAATATTTTTTTTAAGTTTATCTAATAATAGAGGGTAATTAGATTTAATTAGTGAGTTATAAGATTTAGTTACATTAATTCCTAAATATTTAAATTTGTCTTTAACTATTTTTAATGGATATTGTTGTAATATATTTAAGTTAATTCCTGTTATAGGCATAATTTCACTTTTATTCCAGTTAATCCTAAATCCTGAAAATGTGCCAAATTTAGTTATAACATTAAATAACATAGGTATACTAATTTCCAGTTTTGTAATATAAATCAAAACATCATCTGCATATAAAGATATTTTGTTAGTTGTTGTGTCAGTATTATAGCCATAGATTTCAGGTTCTGATCTGATTCTTTCCGCCAAAGGCTCTATCATCAAAGCAAATAGTAAAGGCGATAACG
The DNA here is from genome assembly GCA_963514005.1 of Raja brachyura. The sequence continues at coordinate 72,556,603 of OY740784.1, forward strand.
AACAACCCTGTCTACAACCCCTAGAGAGCTTAAATTTAGCTGATAATATTTGATTAGTTAAGATTCTTGCCGTTGGATTCAAATATAAAATTCTTATCCATTTACAGAATCTATCCCCCAATTGAAACTTTTCCATTATATTAAATAAATATAACCATTCCACCTGATCGAATGCCTTTTCTGCATCTAACGATACGACTGCTAATTCCCTGTCCCGTACTCTTTTTGAATATATAATATTAAACAAGCGTCTAAGATTATGAGCTGAGTAGCGTTTTGGGATAAAACCTGTTTGATCTTGATGTATTAATTTAGAAATCACCAAACTTAATCTCCGAGATAAAACTTTCGTTAATATTTTTTGGTCTGTATTTAGAAGTGCGATCGCTCTATATGATCCTGGATCTTCCAAATCCTTATCTGCCTTAGGAATAAGTGTAATTGTAGATTCGTTTAAAGATTCTGGTAATTTACCTTGTTCATATGCATATCTATATACTGTATATAATCTTGGGGAAATCAAATCTAGACATTTTTTATAAAATTCTGCACTTAGGCCATCGGGGCCCGCTGCTTTTCCATTCTTTAACGAACTAATTGATTCTTCAATATCTTTTACTGTTATTTCAGCGTTTAACAAATGTCTACTTTCCTGATCTAAACTATTAATTTGACACTTTTGTAGAAATGTTTCCATATCCACTGTTTGTCCTGTTAATTTAGATGAATAAAGATTTTGATAATATTGTAGAAATCTGTCATTAATATCTTTTGGTATCGTCAATAAATTTCCATCCGCTGATCTAATTCTATGTATCAATTTTTCATCTTCTAATTTTCTAAGTTGTCTTGCTAATAGTTTTTGTGGTTTGTCTCCAAACTCGAAGTGAACTTGTTTGGTTTGTTGAAATAGTTTAATGACTTGGTTAGAATATATTTTATTTAGTCTATATTTTGCTATTGCAATTTTGTCACTTAGCTCTTTAGAAGGGCGTTTTATATTTTCACTATCTAGTTGTTTTATCTCATGTTCTAACTTTTGTTCCATCTTTCTATTTTCTTTATTAAGATAAGCCTGCGCTGATATTATTGCACCACGCATAAATGCTTTAAATGTGTCCCAGAGTAACGATGGTGAAATCTCCGGTTTGTCATTAGTTTCAAAAAATAGTTTAATCTGTTCTGTCACATGTTTACAACAGTCCTTATCCTTTAATATCTGGGGATTAAATCTCCAAGTAGTCGTTTTATTGAGTATATCTTTTAGTTTTATCTTAAATGTAAGAGGAGCATGATCTGAAATAATAATATTGTGATATTTTGCGTCATACGTAAAAGGTAGTAATTTTGAATCTATTAAAAAATAATCTATCCTAGAATAAGTTCCGTGTACGATCAGCCATGATCATATTGAATGGCGGTGCTGGCTTGAAGGGGGAAATTGCCTCCTCCTGCACCTATTTTCTATGTTTCTATGTTGATGCCATCCTGGTGGATTTAGATTTAAACATATTCGTGTCTACTGCAGCACAATCCAAAACCTGTTTGAACCACCTAGAAATAGTCTGTACTGACACCTTTCTATGAGTTTTTTTGTGGCTGATGAGCATCGCTGTTTCAGAGCCACTGAGACTCTTGGTAACCTCGATATATTGACTCAGGTACATAACTACACATAGTCTCAGGGCAATGGATTATGCTTTAAAGCTTATTTTGGTTCCAGTCGTCCCTGGCCTGCTTTGTTTGATTAGATCATATACATAAAATGTAATATTATCTACAGAAGAATGCATGCTGTCCAGTCATAGCTTTTGCAACGTCTGGACTCCTTGCGCTGACACTAGCGGCATGAGCATGACCACTTTGAGCGTTAACTTCTGGAAAAACAGAGATGTAATTGGAGCCCATTGCTGAAGCAGTGTGAGAACTATGCTCACATCCCAGATTTCCATATATCTAGGGCTGGGAGGGTTATTGTTAAAAAATACCTCTCATGAATCAGGACACCAATGGATGAGATCCAACAGAGTGTAAATCGGAGGACAAAGCCCCTCGAGCACTATTAATGGCACTATAGCTCAATTGCTCGTTAAAATGCAATGTAGCAAGGAACTCCAATACATCTGGTATGCCTGCAGTATGATAAGATATATTTGACTGTAAACAGAACATCTCCCATTTCTTAATATGAGGTACATATTGTTTTTTAGTACTATCTCTCCAGGCCGCAGTAATCACATCCACGGTCCTACTCGATAGTCCGAGCCCCTGGAATGGTCTGGTCAGAATCTGCAAATCAACAGATTAATACGATTATGGAAAGGGTGACTCTCTCTTGTCACAGGGTGAACCAACAAGTTGCTGCATTTGGGGATAGTCATGAATGGCTGTTTCATCAGTCTCAGAACCAATGAGAACCATGGCTGTGTGGGCCAGTCAGGAACTACCAAAATGCCTGAAGCGGAGTCCTGCTCTATTTTGGTGAGACATTGATTGATGAGGCAGAATGGGGGAAAAGCGTAAAAGAACGTCCCCAATGTAGCAAGAATGCTTCCGCCGCTACTGCCCCTGGATCCGGTTCCCATGAGATGTATTTAGGGAACTGGCGATTAACCTGGAGGCAAACAGATATATGTCTGGCAATCCAAACCGGGTGACAATCATTTTGCAAACTTTTGGATTCAGCATCCATTCTGTGTTGTCATTAAATTTACGTGACCTGGTGTCTGCCACCACATTATCTCTACCTGGTAAGTAGATAGCTGAGACCCAGATGTTTCTCGTAATGCACCAGTGCCAGATGAGGTTAGCCAGATTGTCACATGATAATGATCTAATTCCACCCATGTGATTGATATATGCAACAGCTGTGGTATTGTCATCCTGAAGCTGAACATGTCAATCATGCATTGTGAACAGTATGCTTTTAGGTCATAGAATGCACCCAGCAATTCTTAATAGTTTATCCCATGCCTCTGCAGGATTAATGCCTCTTGCACACTCCATCTGCCACCACAGCTAGACTCAGTATCAGTGGCTCCCCATCCCGAAGCACTCACATCAGTTTGTAAAATAACTGAAGGTTGTTGAGTCAGAATGTCTGTAGTACATTGTGAGACATTAGTTATCCACCATTGCAACTCGGCGATAGCTTCGGCTGGCAACTGCATTCGTCTATCGAAATGACCTGCATGTTCTGTTAGTGCTTACTCTTTAGCTCGTTGCACATTCTGATAGTGCAGAGGTCCGAACTGCACTCCAGGGAAAGCCACCACTAATTTACCAATAACACTGGCTACTCATCGGATGGAGGTTTGTTGTTCATCTACCAGATTGCTACAGGCCTCCATAATTTCTACAGTTTTGGCCATAGGCAAAGTCACTGACATGTTTGTTGAATCAATGATGAACCCCAAATAGTCAATCATTCTAGATGGTACTAATTTGGATTTAGTTGGATGGATGAGGAAACCTAGCCTCTCAAACAGGTGTTTGGTAACTGAAACAGGTTCCTCAGCTGCTTCCTGAGTTTTGCCTATGATCAGAACATCATCCAAGTATGCCATTACAATGTGATCCTGAGCATGGAGTAGCCCTAATACTGGTTTCAACAATTTTGTAAATAACCTAGGGGCTGAGGTTAACCACTTGGGTAAAGCTTTAAATTGCCACAGCTGTCTCATCCAACTAAATTTCAAGTATCTACGGTACTGGTGATGAATTGGTACTGAATAATATGCATCTTTCAGATCTATGGTTGCCATAAAACAACCTTTTGATACCAGTTGCTTAGCAGTACTGAAAGTTTCCATTTTAAAATGTTTATACTGGACATAAGATTTAAATCGGGTTAGGTCCAGAATGACTCGACACCCACCATCCTTCTTTTGCCTGTGGAATATATTGGACACAAATTGTTGAGGCTGATATGCCGTCCTTTCAATTACCCCTTTTTGGAATAAAATTCCAATTTCATTATTCACCTGTAGAGTATCTGGTCTTGAAAGAACCAATACTGGACTAGGTGTATTTTGTACAGGTGGATGTATTTCTGAGATAAATTCGAGTCGAGACCCCCGGATACTGTCCAGTATGAATAGATTCAATTTCTTTCAATCTTTAATCTTTAATTATCATTGTGCAGTGTACAGTACAGAGACAACGAAATGCAGTTAGCATCTCCCCAGAAGAGCGAACTTAGAATAATGAACGGTAAAAAATATATATATGTACAAACAGTATCAGTAGTGCAATTATACTGGGGGAAGGAGTGTCCGGCGGGGTGACTGGCAATCACCGAGGTGCAGTGTTAAGTATTGTAACAGCCGCAGGGAAGAAGCTGTTCCTGAACATGCTGGTCTGGCAATGGAGGGACCTGTAGCGCCTCCTGGATGGGAGGAGGGTAAACAGTCTGTGGCTGGGGTGAGACCAGTCCTTGACGATGCTGCGCGCCCTTCGCAGACATCGCTTGCCATGGACAGACTCAATGGAGAGGAGTGAGGAACCGATGATGCGTTGGGCAGTTTTCACCACCCTCTGCAGTGCTTTCTGGTCAGAGACAGAGCAGTTGCCATACCATACTGTGATACAGTTGGTAAGGATGCTCTCGATGGTGCAGCGGTAGAAGTTCACCAGAATCTGAGGAGGCAGATGGACCTTCTTTAGTCTCCTCAGGAAGAAGAGACGATGGTGAGCCTTCTTGACCAGTGTAGAGGTATTGTGGGTCCAAGAGAGGTCATCAGAGATGTTGACCCCCAGAAACCTGAAGCTGGGGGTGTGCGTGCAGCCCCTAGACCTTCTATAATCCACAATGAGCTCCTTGGGTCGTCTTGGCGTTAAGGGCCAGGTTGTTGTCAGCGCACCATGCTGCTAGGAGCTGAACCTCCTCCCTATAGGCCGACTCATCATTGTCGCTGATGAGGCCAATCACCGTTGTATCATCTGCATACTTCATGATGGTGTTAGAACCATGTTCAGGTGTGGAGTCATATGTGAAGAGTGAGTAGAGGAGGGGGCTCAGCACACAGCCCTGTGGAACGCCGGTGTTCAGGGTGAGGGTTGAAGAGGTGTGGTTGTCCAACCTAACAGACTGTGGTCTGTTTGTCAGGAACTCCAGTATACAGTTGCAGAGGGAGGGGTTGATGCCCAGGTTGCTGAGTTTGGTGATCAATTTTGAGGGGATAATGGTGTTAAATGCTGAGCTAAAGTCAATGAACAGCATTCTCAGCTAGGTGTCTCTGGCAGAGTGGAGTGCTGTTGAGATGGCATCCTCCGTACTCCTATTCTTGCCGTAGGCAACCTGATAGGGGTCCAGTGTGGGAGTAGGCAGCCTTTGAGGTGTGCCAGGCCCAGCCTCTCAAAGCACTTGGTGATGATGGGAGTAAGTGCAACTGGGCGGAAGACGTTGAGGCTCGCCGCAGTGGAGTGCTTTGGCACCGGCACAATGGAGGTGGTTTTAAGGCACGTGGGGACAACTGCTTGGGCAAGTGACAGATTGACGATGTTATGATCTGATGTTATGCAGCACCATTTATCATAGAACAATTGCAACCTACCCCCGACCGGTGACCGATCTTTAGAGAATATATATTGGACTAGTCCAGTTGCTCTTACCGCCATGGTTGCTGGCCCTCGGTCTCCTGGCCCTGTTAGGGGTGTACATTGGTGCATGCCAGTGGCGTGTAGCTGGAATCCCCCGGCTTGGTCCTTGACCTACTCCAGTGTCTGTAGCCCGTCTGAAAGGGTATGGCTTGCGAGGCGGCATCCTGCCCCCGGGATGAGTTTTGATGAGGCCGATTGTTTTAGCCTCCTCATCCAGGTATTTCACTTGCTTCGCCAGATCCTCCGCAAATAGCAAGTTTGGTGTCTGGACATTAGAGGATCTGCACAAGGCCGCGAAGCGTGGGTTGAGCGTCGCTTGATGGCTACCTTCCATAAGCAATTAATCTCAAAATGGGCATTACGCAGCAGGCCAGTATATCCTGCTGTGTATTTAATAGTGGTGCCCCTTGTACCATCCGTCCAAACGCCATTATTCCTGCTCCAACCAGTTTGAGGACTTTTTGTAGCCTCAACTATTGCGCCCGCATGGATGCGCTCATTTTCCCCCAGATGGTCCGGTTCACAGTGAGCACTTGGAGCGACGCACAGTTAACAGGTGTCTGATATCTGTGAAGTTCCTCCATTATGGAGTCCTGGAACTGGTGAGAGGCCATATAGTTAACATTGCTGGCCAGGTTTTCATCCATCTCTTCACCAGTTCCAGCCGGTATGGCAAATTTGCTCGCCACATCCGACACACCTGGAGCATAGCTCATGTGCTTTGCTGCATGCTCTTCTGCAGTACCACCAACTTCAGCGTCAGAGTCATACTGCCCTGGCTCTCCCGGCTCATGCTCAAGGGAGGTATCATGCAGCCCTTGAAAAGGCGCTGCTGTTATGGGTCCCCATGCAGACTCGTAGGCATATTGTTCTTCCTGGCTGTACAGCTCTTCGTTATACGAACCTCTGCCAGGGGTTGCTGCTGAGAGCGGCTGGGGAACCCTGGGGGTATGAAACCCCGGCTGGAACATCTCATGGTTAAGCAATTTTTCTATGAGGTGTTCCATCTTGTCCAGATGTCCCCAAACCTTTTTATTGGAAGGAGGGGAGTCTTCCTGGCCTGACTCATCAGACTAAACAGGCCTGGACGTTTTCCTCTTGGCCTTCCTCCCGACAGGAGTGGCCACAGTGCTCTGAAGCACCGGAGTTGCTGCCGCTGGCTGAACTGCCGGCAGCTCTGAAGTCGGCGTCTCTGAAGCCAGCGTATACTCGCTGACCCGCGGATTTTTTTTTTTACTTCTAACAACGGCATCCCTCGCCTTACTTTTTGTTATTTTTTCCATGCTGATTCCTGCAACTAGCCTTACAGAACCTAACTAAACCGCAGGAAAGTTTTAAAGCGCTTACGTACCTGCGGGTTAATAACTTACTGCTGGTGGAGCTGCGCTCTCCAGCCCGTCGGTGCGTCATGCGTCTGGTGAAATGACGCGCATGTGCACTGGCGGGGCTTCTTCACAGAATCACTCACGTGACTCCGAAGTAAAATATCTTTCATTGGACTTTACTGGCTTTACCTTGCACTAAATGCCATTCCCTTATCATGTATCTATACACAGTAAATGGCTCGATTGTAATCATGTCTTGTCTTTCCGCTGACTGGTTAGTATGCAACAAAATTCAGTCACATAAATATATTGCTTCTCATCCAGATACTGAAGTACCCTAACATAAGTTCAAACTAAACAGCTGGAATCATCGGGTAACATTTAATTGAAAAAAACACACAAAATGCTAAACTCCGTGGATCAGACAGCATCTCTGGAAGACATGGATAGATGATGTTGGAACACCTCTTCAGATTAATTGTAATAGAAGGAGAAAAAGCTGGAAAAGAGGTGGGCACAGGACAAAGCCAGGCAAGTGATAGGTGCATGCAGGTGACGGGGGGTTTGTCACAGAGTTTTAGAGCCATACAGTATGGAAACAGGCCCTTCAGCCCATCTTGCCTTTGCCAACCAAGATGCCCCATCCACACTAATCCCATCTGCCTGTGAATGACCCATATCCCTTTAAACTTTTCCTATTGATGTACTTGTCCAAATGTCTTTTAAATGATTTTATAGAATCTGCAGATTGGTTGAGGGTGGACAAAGGCCAGTGATGACCTGTAAATTAAAAAGAGAAGAGGTGTAAAATGTGAGGCCAGAAGAAAACATCAGTGGAAGGGAAAAAGTAATTGATTGTGTTATTTTTTCCAGAAATCTACTGAATTGTTCTTAACTTTTGGTTGGGATTAGTTCACTCATACCTTCTTGAAACATGGAGAATCTCCGTTTAATTTAGTTTACTTTCAAGATACACCGTGGAAACAGGCCTTTCGGCCCACCGATTCCGCGCACATTAACACTATCCTACACACACTTGGGAAAACTATTACATTTATTGCAACTCAATTAACCTACAAACCTGTATGTCTTTGGAATGTGGGAGGAAACCAAAGATCACGGAGAAAACCCACGCAGGTCATTGGGTGAACTCCATACAGACACCATCCATAATCAGGATCAAACCTGGGTCTCTGGCGCTGTAAGGCAGCAACTCTACTGCTGCGCCACCATGCCACCCTCTGCAGGACACAGGCTCAATGGGCAGTGTTTTTACTTGTGAAGTTATTCAACTCCCCGTGGTACTCTTTAAATAACCAGTACAACATTCTTTGAGAACAGGCTGACATTGTTCTCAGAGTTATTTGTCTTAAATTGGTTGTGCTCACTACCTGCCTTACAGAAAGTCAGCATGAAGCACATCAATATTACAGATCCACATTCCAACACAGTAAGGATAACTTCCTTTCATGTTGGAAGCTGGGAGTGGTATTTCGGTAAAGGCTATGCATGCCAAGACTTGTCCGTTTAAGGTGCATTTCCAATCAATGGTTTTTGAAACACATTACATCAGCTCTGCTGACAGGACAAGGGTGCTGAATGCAGTTTCGTTCCAGAATGTAAAATGTGAAATTGTTATAAAAATTGAGATTGGAATGCCATTTATAATGGCAAGCCTGCAACAGATTATGTGATTACAGCACCAAAGGAAAGTTCATTATTCTTACAAATAAAGGCTTAAGTACATTATGAGGAAACATGAAAGAACAGTTGTTAATTGTCATACCACACTATTTCTTTAAACTAGCTGGCAAATGATGGTTTACTTTCTGTAAAGAACATGCACGCACACAAGGAATTCTTTACTATAGCTTTATTAACTACACACACATTACTGCCCTAGCTGTACATGGTCTGTCACGTTCACTAGAGAGAGAGCTAGGGGAAGGGGAGACACAGATATACTTGATTATAGGGGAGTGGTTAGCAGAGCTACGTAACTACAATTAAAGGGACATGCAATAATCATCAACATCCTTCCTCTACAAAAGAAAGGAAAGTGACAGCCGACCATGTCTCATGCGCTAGGGCAAATGTAAAACAAAGAAACAATAAAGCAGTACCGATTCATACATATTCGCCATAACGGTCAGGCGGCTGCACAAGACGGCCAGAGCGGGTCCGCATCCTGCTCACACCTCCTCCCCCCACGGGAACCAGCGCAACCGGAGCGGGAGGGGAAACCTTGGCAGGAGAGGCGCGGGGCGGCGAGTGCCGCGGCGACGAGGGAGAGGAGGGGGGTGAGACAGGTGGAGAGACAGGGACAGGCATGGGACGAAGGACCGGGACGGTCCGGGGGGGCTCAGGGCCAGGGAAAGCCGGAGGCGGCAGAGCAGACATGGGGGAAGCATGCGGGACAGCAGGAGGGGGTGGAGGCTCATTCACCAGGCGAAGGTGCTGACGGGACCTACGGTAGACCGTACCATCAACGTTAACCAAATAAGAACGAGGTGAATCGGCAGATCCGACGACAACCGCAAGCCCGGGGTGACCGGAGGTGGAACGCATGCGGACAACCTGGCCAGGAGACCGAGGAGGAAGAACGCGGCAGGATCTGTCATGGGAGCGCTTCTGGATGAACTGCTTTTCAGCAATACGCTCACGGACCATGGCAGGCTTCAGTATGGAGGGGGTAAGGGTCTTCTGGGCTACCGGAATGGGAGGGTGCGTGACTCGGGCCATGAGGCGCTGCGCCGGGGACCCCAGGACGTGGTCGCGGGGAATGTTACGGAGGTTCAGGAGAGCAAGGTAGATATCAGATTTGGAAACGCGGCAACGTTCCAACAATCCCTTCGCACTGCGGACAGCGCGCTCAGCCAAGCCGTTGCTTTGAGGGTATTCAGGGCTGCTGGTGTAGTGCCGAAAGTTCCAATGGTCAGCAAAGTCCTTGAACTCCGCGCTGGTGAACTGGCTGCCGTTGTCTGTCTGCAGGCTTGCAGGAGACCCAAAGGTGGCGAAGTGGCGGCGCAGCTTATCAATGACAGCAGAGGATGAGAGAGAGGGCAGCTGGTCGACCTCAAACCAGTTCGAGTAGGAGTCGACAAGCACCAAGAAGTGCTTGCCGTGCCATTCGAAAATGTCAGTCGCCAGCGCAGACCATGGCAGGTCTGGCGCGGGCTGCTGCAAAAGGGGCTGCCGCTGCTGTTGCGGTGCGAGACTGTTGCATGTAGGGCATGACGACACCCTGTCCCGGAAGTAAGCGGCCATATCAGGCCAGTAAAACTGGCTCTGAGCGATGGAGAGAGTGGGATCAGCCCCGGGATGGCCACGATGAGCAGTGTCAAAATACTGTTGCCGCAGAGCTTCAGGCACCACAACATTGTGGCCCTTTACGATCACGCCATCTCGCAGTACCAGTTCGTCACGGACCAGGAAGTAAGGCACCGCCGCGGCGGGTAGGGAAGAACGTCGTTCGGGCCAACCCCGCTAAATGACTGCAGCCAGCTGTTGGAGCGAAGCGTCAGCAGCAGTGTGTTTGACCAGAGATTTCAACTGGTTGGAAGGCACAAAGTTGACATTCAGCACTATCATATTGGACACCTCGTAAGGGTGACGGGTGGTCGAAGCGAGGGGCGCCCGAGACAGCCTGTCAGCGATAAACATGTCTTTGCCTTTACGATATATCACGGAGAAGGTAAAACGCTGTAGCTGAAGCATCATCCGTTGGAGCCTGGAGGAGGCAGCGTGAATCGGCTTGCTGAGGATGGTGACCAGAGGCTGGTGGTCAGTTTCAATGGAAAACTCCGTGCCTAGGATATAGTCTTTAAACTTTGAACAGGCGAACACGACAGCCAGCAGCTCTTTCTCAATCTGGGCATAGTGCTGCTCGGCCGGAGTCATCGTGCGGGACGCGAAAGACACAGGCAGCTGTACCCCATCGTGGATCTGCAAGCAGGCGGAGCCCAGGCCAAACTTGGAGGCATCACAGGTGATGACGATAGGTCGTTTGAGGTCGAAGTACTTCAGCGTCGGGGTGCTGATTAGCTTGGACTTGAGCACGTCAAAGGCATTCTGGTGCTGCGGGAACCAAGCCCAAGCAGTGTCCTTTTTCACCAGGTCTCTTAGGGGAGCGCTCAATTCGCTCAGGTCAGGGATGAACTTCCCCAGGTAGTTGACCATGCCCAGGAAACGCTGAAGGCTCAGCACATCCTCAGGAGCAGGCATCTCGGAAATCGCGGCTGTCTTCTGTGGGTCGGGCTTCAGCCCGGACGCTGTAAAAACGTGTCCCACGTAGGTGATCTCCGGGACGCGGAACCGGCACTTTTTTGGGTTCAGCTTTAGGTTGACCTCTCGAGCTCGATCCAGGACTAGCCGGAGGTTGTGGTCGTGCTGTGTGACATCCTTTCCATACACCAGGATGTCGTCAACAATGATAGCGCACGGGAGCCCTTCCACAGCTGTTCCATCGTTCTCTGGAATACCTCACTGGCGGAGTTGATCCTGAACGGCATGCGCAGGAAACGAAACCTCCCGAAGGGTGTGCCGAAAGTCGTCAGGTAAGATGACCGTTCATCTAATGGTATTTGCCAGAATGAGCTCTTTGCATCCAGCACTGAAAACAAAGTGGCTGGGCCGACTTGTGCAGCAACATCCTCAACGGTTCGCATAGGATAGTGCGGGCGCTTGATAGCCAAGTTCAAATCCTTGGGGTTAATGCAGATCTGCAGCTCACTTTTGTCCTTCTTTGCAGCGACAACCATGGTGGAGACCCACTGAGTTGGCTCGCTCACCTCCTTCAGGATACCCATAGCCACCATATCGCGAAGAGTAGACTCAACACTGTCGTTCATCGCGAAAGACACTCGGTGGGGTAGGCGGATGACAGGTTCCACTTCCGGATTGAGAGAGATCTTGTAGCTGCAGGGAAGCTTCCCCAGCTTGCTGTCGAACCGGTCGGGGTATTCGACCAGCGGGTCTAAAGGTTGCTGCACCATACGGATGTCTCGGTGGAAATTGACCAAACCAAGGTCCTGGCAGGCCTGAATACCGAGCAGGGGTGCACATTTACCGTCCAGCAGGAAGAAAGAGAGGGGCCGAACGGCCTTCAGTACTTTGCAGTTGAGAGTGGCTTTCCCCACAGGAACAAGCAGACCTCCCCCATAGGCACGAAGGACAGAGCGTTCAGTGGTAACTCGCTCATTATTCGTTATCTTTTTGAATAAGCTTGTTGACATAACATTTGTAGCGGCCCCAGTATCGCCCTTGGCAGAGAAAGTCGTGCCATTTACAGTAACTTGCACGGTTGGGTCTGTTATCAGCGCAGGTGTATCTCGCAGCGAAAAAACACTTAGCTCACTCTGGGAAGAGCTCGAATCAGACAGTGGGAGGTTGTCATGGGGTTGATAGGAACCAGACATGGTATCGTCCCGTACCAGGTAATTGGAAGGCTTATGCTGCTGTTGTCCAGGTTTCCCACGGGAACGACACGCTGCCGAGAAATGGTTGAGTTTATGGCAGAAGTTGCAGGTCTTCCCCAACGCAGGGCACACATTAAAATGATGCGACTCGAAGTTACAGTTCGGGCAGTGCTGACCCGGCTTAGAGCTGGAGGCAGAGCTTGCTTTCTGGCGATTCCGGTCAGCAAGTCGGCGACCGGCGAAGCTAGCCGCGCGGACCGCATGGTCGGGGGGGGGGGGGGCACAGCGGAGGAGACAGCCTCTGTCAGCCTGGAGGCGTGCAAAGCCTCGTGGAAAGTCAGATCAGGCTTGCACAGGAGGTCTGAGCGCAGTTTCTCATCCCGTAGACCGTACACCAAGACATCGCGGGTCAGGGTTTCTGTCGCGGCACCCAGGTTACACCGTCTAGCTAGGTGCCGCAAAGCAGCAACAAAATTGTCCACAGACTCACCAGGGTTCTGACGGCGTGCGAAAAACGTAAAGCGCTCCAGAATGGAGTTGGTGGGAACATCACACATCTCGGTAAACTTTTCGACCAGGCACACCGGGTCCTGGGCGCACTCGTTGAGCCTGTAAACGAACGACTCGGAGCGCTCCAGAGCCTCCGGACCGGCCAGGTTTAGAAGGAGGGAGGCTTTAATCGCTGGGGCCACCGCAGGGTGGGCGATTGCGACATAGTGCTCAAAATCACGACGGAAAACATTCCAGCGGAGAGCAATGTCGTCGTCGAAGATCAGCGGGTCTGACTTACAGCATGAGGAAGCCATAGCTAGTCAGGGAAGGGTAACTGGGACTAAAGAAATAAAACCCGATATACAGGAGACGCAGGAAAAGAAGCTTCTGACGCCATGTAAAGAACATGCACGCACACAAGGAATTCTTTACTATAGCTTTATTAACTACACACACATTACTGCCCTAGCTGTACATGGTCTGTCACGTTCACTAGAGAGAGAGCTAGGGGATGGGGAGACACAGATATACTTGATTATAGGGGAGTGGTTAGCAGAGCTACGTAACTACAATTAAAGGGACATGCAATAATCATCTACACTTTCTCAAATTATTTAACTGTTTTGGAAACATTTACCAAGCCAATAATTTGTTTTTTTCTTAAGGATTCCCTTGGGATTGAGGATGTCATGTTGCACTAGTATAAAGCATCGATTAGACTGTCCTTAGAGTATCATGCACTGTTTTGGTCGCCACACTGCAGGAAGGGTGTGGTAGCATTAGAAAGCAGAAGACCTGGTTAATTTGCGTATCCCTCCTTCGATCAGAACAACTTGGGCCGAACTGGATAGCTACCCTGCCGCTAACTCCACAAATCTGGGGTAGTTGGTGATTATAATTAAAATCCAGCCCCAACACCTGCCTGATTTTAAAATTCAATGTCACATACTCAGAAATAATACATTTCAGGTAAGGTTGAGTCGCAGTTTTGTGGAATGAAGCACCAACAAAGAGCAACTAATGCATTATTGATCAACTTTTAAATGATTCATGTGGCAAGAGATGAGCGTTAAGTAAGAGGATCAAATATGGGCAAATGAAGTTGAGCTATAGATCAACCGTGATCTAATTGAATGCTAGAGCAAAGTTAAGAGATGAGTGGCCTACTCCTGTCTCCATGTTCCTGTGCACAGTGCTTTTGCTTCAGGAAACAAACTTAGAAGAAATCTTGTTCAATAGATCCAATGCCTGGAATCCCTGAGGCTTTGTGCAGTGTGTCACAGCAATAGATTTGGCTCTTCTAATGATTTTACTTGAGTCATTCCAAATGCTTGGAAAGTAGATCAGAGAAGTTAAGTTTTTGAGACAGTTTTCACATATGCCAACATTAATAGCCTCGGTCACCTTCTCATTTTAGACTTTTCATGAGGATTGTGAACTTTTGCTCCAATGGCTTGGGATTCAACAGAAGTGGGTTATTTGTTTATGGGAACACCCAACATGTGACTCATTTAATTTTTTTAAAGATATGTCTAATTGATGCAGCCACATTTATTAACCAGCAAAGTACCAGTAGAACTGTATTCATTATTAATTTCTCATTACACTAATGTATTTTTGATAGATTAATTGAATTAATTTATTGATTAAAATATGCACCATGAAAACAAGCCGATTGGCCCATGAAATCCACGCCAATTATTGATCACACTAGTTCTATGTTATCCCATTTTTGCATCGGGGGAGTTTGCAGTGGCTGATTAACCTATAAACCCACATGTCTTTGGGATATAGGAGGAAACTGGAGCACCCAGAGAAAACACACATGGCCACAGGAAGAAAGTGCAAAATCTACACAACAGCGGTCTTTATTGAACCCAGGTCTCTGATCCTGAGGCAGCAGCTCTACCATTGTGCCACTGTGCCACCCTTGAGGTGTTGATCCTCCTTAATGATTCTGCAATACTTCAAAATATTAATGCTCACATTGTTACAAAGTACTAAAATAATAAACAGTGACATGATGGAAATAATCATTAATCAGTACTAATGCGAATCGTACTTGACCTGAAGAAGAAATCTGATTGCTACCCTTGCTCTTAGTAATATAGGTCAATGGAGAAGAAGTAGTTTTGTAGAGTTGCTGCAGTGCACCATGTGGTTACTGTAGCAATGAAGTGCATGATTATTCAGTCCTGAAGCGGTGGACTAAGCTAACCTTTCTTCTCTTGATGTTCTCTTTGTGGATTTTCCGATATCATGGCAAATATTTCATCACACTTCTGGTTGAGAATCTGTCTGTCTGTCTGTCTGTCTGTCTGTCTGTCTGTCTGTCTGTCTGTCTGTCTGTCTGTCTGTCTGTCTGTCTGTCTGTCTGTCTGTCTGTCTGTCTGTCTGCCATCCTTATCTTCTGGTTTGGCGGTGTTTCTATTTGCGCAAAAACGGTTTGCGATAGCTCTACGATTTCCGCCACTTCACTCACCGTTCTCCTGTGCTACGAGTGCACCAAGTTTCATTCCGATTGGTTGAATGTTGTAAAAGTTAGCGAGGATTAAAAATCTTAAGAAATGCACGTGCGCAGATTGATCTCTTCTCCTGCCAGTCAGCACCAGCAGATTAGTCTCTTCCTCTGTCACTCCCCAGGATGTTCACCCCATCCTGCACCATTGCATCTTTACTGGAGCTGAGGATGGCTGGCGGAGGTTTCCAACCGCCCAGCTCAGCCCCAAGCAGCAGCTCAGCCCCAAGCAGCAGCCCAGTCCCAAGCACCAACCCAGCATCAGAGACCTGATCCAGCCCAGCCCAGCTCAGTCGGAGACCCAGCCCAGCCCAGAGTCGGAGACCCAGCCTAGCCTGGAGTCGGAGATGTCGCCAAACGGAAAGCGGTGACTCTGATCACGGCCCCTACACCTCCCCATCCACACACACCCATCCTCCCCTCGCAACCCACACCCCACCCCGCCACACCCCACTTCCCTCCCCCCTCCCCTCAACCCTCGTCCCCTCCCACACATGAAGAGGAGGGGGAGGGAGTGCTCGGGGATGAGGGGCAATGAGCTGCGCCTGCGCAGTTAGGGCTATGGGTGAGTGGTGGAATATTGTGTTGGGGAATGGGTTGCATTGGGGGACCAGGCCTCCCGTGTCACTGGGACCCAACAGATCCTACTCAGTCTAGTAATAGATATAGAGGCGCCTTGAAGAGTCACGAGGTAATCCGCCCAATGCAGAATATCCAGCTTCTGTCCTGGCCATAGATACATAGTTTATCATGATTGAATGAATGAAATGAATGAATACTTTGGAATGTAGAAGAATCCAGAACACCAGGAAAAAACCTACGTGGTTGCAGGGAGAAAGTACAAACTCTGCACAGACACTTGAATACTTGGTTTAGTCTGTTTCTGTTTAATATTATTTGCCAAGTGCCCGAAAATCAACTTTAAACCCCTTTTTTGGTGTACTAAGTGCATAGTACATAGTGTACTATGGGGGGCAAGGTGGCATAGTGGTTGAGTTGCTGCTTTACACGCCAGAGCCGGGTTTGATCCTGACTATGAGTGCTGTCTGTACAGTTTGTGCATTCACCCCGTGATCTGCATGAGTTTTCTTCGGGATCTCCTGTTTCCTCCCACACTCCAAAGACATACAGGTTTGTTAATTGGCTTGACAAAATTATAAATTGTCCCTGGTGTGTGAAGGAGAGCATTAGTGTTTCCGCGCTGTTTCTCGAAAACTCAAAAAAAAAGAAATACTTAATGCAAATTGGTATAACATCCAATTAGATCCTCAACAAAAAAAATCACATAATTGTCCACAATTACAGTAGGTTTACATTCAGAATTGTATATTAATACAAGTTATTAAAATAGAAAGATTAAACGAGAACTTACCATTTGAAGTTTGATCTTTATTTTATGAGAAGTTGCAATGAGGGATTACGTGAAGAAGCCCGCCAGCCCGCATGCGCGTCAACCTTTAAAGCAGCTGTATGAAATCACTGAACAGTCGCTGACCTAAACTATAGGAAGATTTAAGAAACTAGAACTATCGAATGAACTTTATGAGAATAGTGTTGGGAGTGGAGGGCACGTAATCCCTCATCGCAACTTCTCATAAAATAAAGATCAAACTTCAAACAGTAAGTTCTCGTTTAATCTTTCTATTTCAAAGCTCTGTGATTTCATGCTGTGAACCTGAGTCCATGCAAACATACTGCGTCAGTTGACCAGATATGATTGGAAACATAATGCATTCAACATGATATAGACTTAAACATGCTGATGCTTTTAATGAAAGTAATAATAATGGCCCCTTACATCAGGGAAAAGAATAAATGATTTAACTGAACTAAAAATTGCATTAGCAAATGAACCAGGCCTGGTAATAGGCTCATTGTAAAAGGCTTGAAAAGTCCGCTCAATTGACCATCCTGCTATCACTAGGATGCGGTCCACTGGAACTTCCCTGACCTTCGCTGCCGATGTTGTTGCAGCCCTGGTAGAGTGAGATTTAAAAACATCAGTGATCACTCTTGTGAAAGCTAATACATGTCTCATCCATCTAGAAATGGTCTGCACTGTTACCGTTTTGTGTGTTTTTTTGTGAGTAATGAATATAGCCAGCTCAGTGCCTCTAAGGTCCTTCGTAACCTTTATATATTGTTAAATATACGTGACAACACATAACCTTCGATCAGTTGGATATGCTAAAAACTCCAGCTTAAGACCTAACACACCCGGTCTACTTTGCTTAATTAACTCATTTATGAAAAACGTTATCTTGTTGTTAGACATAACTGTCCTGTCCAATCAGTTTATTTATTCATGTGTGTATATATTTATATAATGGTAGATGGACACACTGATTTGTTTTGTAGTCAATGCCTACTATGTTCTGTTGTGCTGAAGCAAAGCAAGAATTTAATTGTCCTATCAGGGACACATGACAATAAACTCACTTGAACTTGAATTTAATTTATGCAAAGACTGGACACGTTGCGCTGACACAAGCGCCATGAACATTATTGCCTTGTAGGTGAGCCGGACCAAAGATGATGATGCGGCTGGAGCCCAACCACGAAGCAGTGTTAACACTACGTTAACATCCCATACTTCCGTGTATCTGGGCCTGGGAGGGTTTATGTTAAAGATGCCCCTCATAAATTTGGATATCAAAGGGTGAGACCCAACAGAGTGGTGTCCCGATCCCAGTAGCAAGTATAATGATAAAGCACTTTTAGCAGCGTTGATGGCACAATAACTTAATTTTTTTATCAAAAAATAACATTGAAAGATATTCTAAGACTTCAGTTATATCTGCCATACCATACGTAAAATTTGAATTTACACAAAAAACTTCCCATAGCTTAATGTAGGAAGTATACTGCTTCTTGATACTGTCCCACCAAGCTGCAGTGATCATGTCCACCATTCGGTTGGATAACCCAAGCCCCAGAAAATGTCTTCTTAAACTCTGCAAATCAATAAGTTGATTTTATCATGCAGAGGATGAGATTCCCGAGTCACTGGATGAACAAGCAAGTCTTTATGCTTAGTGATAACCATATATGGTTCCATTAGCATTCCTAACACAAACAGGAACCATGGCTGTGTAGGCCTGTCAGGCATTACTAAAATACCTGAAGCAGAGTCTTGCTTTATTTTTAGGAAGCACCGGCTGATGAGGCAAAATGGAGGAAATGCATAGAACATTCCTCCCCAGTGCATCTATTGCTACCGCCCATGAGTCTGGTGCCCATGCAACATATTTTGGCAACTGGTGATTAAGCATGGATGCAAACAAATCAATATCAGGCGTTCCATATCGAGCAATAATGTCGTTAAACACTTTGTGATCTAACATCCACTCTGTGTTATCATTACATTTACATGACCTAGTGTCTGCCACCGTGTTAAACCTACCTGGCAAGTAGGTAGCTGAAATCCAAATCCTTCTTTCAATACACCAGCTCCAAATGAGATTAGCTAAACTATCACAGGTTACTGATTTGATTCCACCCATGTGATTAATATATGCCACTGCTGTCATGTTATCAAGTTGCAGTCGAACATGCAGATCATGCATATTCCCACAGTAAGCCTTTAAACCATAGAACACCCCCAGCATTTACAGGAAGTTGGTATAGATGGATAAACGTTAACTCGTGCATATCCCATCTGCTGCCACAGCTAGAGATGGTATTAGTAGCTCCCCATCCTTGTGCACTTGAATCAGTTTGTAGTATAATTAAAAGCTGCCACTATTTTGCCTATGACACTAGCCACCTGGCGAATAGATGGCTGCGCCATAACAAGAAGATTATTACAGGCTTTTATTAATTCTAAACTCTTACCCCAGGGCAGAGTCACAGACATTTCTATAGAGTTAATAGTAAACCCTAAATAATCAATAGCCTTTGTTGGTATCAATCTGGATTTCACTGGATGGATGAGAAAGCCCAATTTCTAAAATATGGGTTTTGTGGCTGAAACAGCTAGGTTAGCCAAATGTAGTGTTTTTCCTATGGCCATAACAATATTCTCTTGAGCTCTGAGCAGGCCGAGCACAGGCTTCAGCAATTTGGTAAAAAAAAACCTAGGAGCTGAGGTTAATCCATTAGGCAATGCTTTAAACTGCCATAGCTGCCCCATCCAGCTAAATTAAAAAATAACTCCGGTGATCCTTGTGAATTGGAACTGAATAATATGCATCTTTGAGATCGATGCATGCCATAAAGCATCTTTTAGAAATTAGTTGATTAGCAGTAAAGAAGTTCTCCATTTTAAAATGTCTATACTGCACAAATGAGTTAAGTTGTGTTAAATCAAGGATGATCCGACATCCCCCATCTTTCTTTTGCCTAGAGAATATATTAGAGATGATTTGATGACTTTCATAATTTGATCTTTCAATTACACCTTTTTTGTGTAATTTATGAATTTCTGCTTGTTTATCCAAACCTTGTTTGGAATGAATATATGTTTGAATATGGTATGAATTATATCCTCTTGTTTGGAATGAATGATGGACTTGAAGATCCACCAAGGGAGGAAAAAATGCTTGAGAGAGCAGAGACAAGGGCCTTTTATGAAACAACCAGTCAAATCAGTCGAATGAAGCACAGCGACGGGACACAAACCAAAGTTCGCAGAGCATCAGTACCCGTGTCACTGAAGAGGGTGATACAAGCACAGAAATGCCGGTGGAGGAGTCCATGCAAGTACAAAGACCTCCATTGGAGGGAAAGATCAAAGGGCACACTCCTGGAGTGAAATAGCCCAAAGCTGTTGAAAAGAAAGAGTGGGAGACGGTCAACAGTGACCTTATACCTATCTTGGAGCAACAAGTGGGCACAGCAGTGGAAAAGCTTGAAAGGATGGGCAACACAATCTACAGCTATGGAGAAGAATGGTTTGGGGTGAGTAAAGTGAGAGGTGGAAAGAAATTGCCAACACCAATCAAGCCCAGGAGGCAGCAGGAGATCGAGAGGCTAATCAGAGAGAGGAGACAGTTGAAAAACCAATGGAAAAAAGCAACTGACGCAGAGAGAGAAGGTCTCATGCTTCTCCAAGAGGACATCAAGAGCCGATGGACAACCTTGCGAAAAGCAGAGAACATGAGGAAACTTCGCAAAAAGAAAGAACACACAAGAACACGGTTCTACAAAGACCCTTTCAATTTCATCAAAGATCTCTTTGCAAAGGAAAAAAAGTGGGACTTTGAAAACATCAAAACAAGAATTGGAGGAACACCTGGAAAAGGCCCACCAAGACACGAAAAGGCATGAGTAGTTAGTCATCCCACAAGACATCCCTCCTATTCAACCACCTGAATTCAACCTGGACACCAGCCCTCCGAAATGGAAAGAGGTAGAGAACGCTGTCCAGCGAGCAAGAGCAGCATCAGCTCCGGGGCCAAATGGAGTACCATACAAGCTCTACAAGAACACACCGGATGTGTTACGCTTTCTATGGAAGCTCATGAGGGTGGTGTGGAAGAAACAAACAATACCTAAGGCGTGGCGAAGGGCCGGCGGCGTACTAATACCTAAAGAAAAGGATGCGTCAGACATCAGCCAATTCCGGCCAATATGTCTCCTCAATGTCGAGGGAAACGTCTTTTTCAGCATTGTATCACAAAGACTATCCACTTATCTGGTAACAAACAAGTACATTGATACATCTGTACAGAAAGCAGGAATTCCAGGATTTTCGGGCTGCTTGGAGCATACAAGCATGATCTGGCACCAGATCCAAGCAGCTAAGAAGGACAAGAGAGACCTGCATGTGATCTTCCGCGATCTGGTCAATGCATTTGGTTCAGTTCCCCATGAACTCCTTTGGGAATCTTTTGCCTTTTTCTATGTACCAGAGCTCATCACCACACTGGTCAAGAACTATTTCCAAGACCTGCAGCTGTGCTTCACAACAGCTGAATTCAGTACAACATGGCAGCGCTTGGAAGTAGGCATCATGGTAGGCTGCACAGTCTCACCCTTGGCCTTTACAATGGCCATGGAAGTCATCATCAGGGCCTCAAAATGGGTGGTGGGCAGTGAACGAACCATGGTTGGGCTCCGTCTGCTACCCATCAGGGCATACATGGACGACATGACAACACTAACCACTACTGCAAAAAGCTGCAGGAGAACATCAAGTGGGCCCGAATGAAAATCAAACCAAGTAAATCTCGAAGCATCTCCATAGTTAAGGGGGTGCTTAGAGACACAAGGTTCTGCATCAGTGATGACCCAATACCAACAGTGTCTGAGCAGCCAGTAAAAAGCCTGGGCAGATGGTACAACGCAAGTCTCAAGGACAAAGAGCAGGTGCACCAACTAAGGCAAGAAATTGTCAATGGCCTGGAGAACATCAATCAGACCCTACTGCCTGGGAAACTGAAGCTCTGGTGCCAACAGTTTGGACTCCTGCCTCGGGCAATGTGGCCACTGACTGTTTATGAAGCCCCAATAACAACTGTGGAAAAGACGGAGCGAACCATAACTTTATACGCGAAGAAATGGCTTGGTGTCTCACGATGTCTAACTAACATCGACCTCTATGGAAAAGGAGTCCTGGAACTACCTCTCACTAGTCTAACAGAGGAACACAAGTGTTCTAAGGTAAGACTTCAGATGACACTGAGGGACTCTAGAGACAAGACCATCAGTGCTGTTGCGCCGCCCCTAGTAACTGGCCGGAAGTGGACACCATCTGATGCAGTACAGCAAGCATCATCAGCCCTGAGGCACAAAGACATTGTGGGGCAAGTGCAGCAGGGAAGAGGAGGCTTTGGCCTTACAACAAGTAAACCAACTTGGCGAAAGGCCACAACATCAGAGCGGAGGACTTTGGTGGTTGAGGAGGTGCGGTGACAGGAGGAGGCCCCAAGAAGTGTAAAGGCGGTCTCTCTTAACAAACAGGGGCATTGGATGCAGTGGGAAGGTGTGGAGCGGAGGAAGATCAGCTGGAAAGAACTATTGGAAATGGAATCAAGCAAGATCAGCTTCATCATCAGAGCGACATATGACGTGTTTCCATCACCAAAGAACCTTCATCAGTGGTACGGCGAGGATCCAACCTGTGCCCTCTGCCCAACTCCAGCGACCCTCAAACACATCATGGTAGGCTGCAAGACCAGCCTCACGCAAGGAAGATACATGTGGTGGCATAATCAGGTATTAAAAAGCCTGGCAACAGCCCTTGAGAACAGGCGGTGTGCGACCAACTCCTTGCTTCCGAGAGCAAGCAATCCCCCCCCCCCCCCCCGCAAGGGCAACAACCTTTGTCCGAGAAGGATAGAAAACGCCTAAACATCCTTCCACCAGATCAGAAGAAGGAAACCTATGCAGGGCCTGTGACTGGAGGATGCTGGCAGATATCGGCCGACAACTAATCTTTCCACCTGAAATTGCTTTAACCAACCTCAGGCCAGACTTGGTGTTCTAGTCCCCTTCACAGAAGACTGCTTACATCATAGAGCTCACAGTTCCATGGGAGAACTCTGTTGAGGAGGCTTATGAGCGTAAGAAGCTGCGGTACGCAGAGCTTGCAGCAGAGGCAACGCAGCGTGGCTGGAACATCAAGGTCTATCCAGTTGAAGTGGGATGCAGAGGATTTGTTGCATCATCTACCATCAGACTGCTGAAGGAGCTTGGAATCCACGGTCAGGCTCTGCGGAAGACCATAAGATCACTCTCAGACGTGGCTGAAAGAAGCAGCCGTTGCATTTGGCTCAAGCGGAAAGACCCATGCTGGGCCCCAAGTACGTCATGGTGAATCTTTGGGACAGTTTGACATGGGACACGCGCTGAGGGCTGATCATCCTGCAGCGGGCTGCCCTTGTGGAGGGTGTATAGTGTTAAAAGGCCGAAACACCCAGTGATGCAAGGGTACACTACTGATGATGTGCCCTGTGCCCAACTGTCCTGAAGGTTACCCAGGCCAAGATGTACGTATACGTATTCCCCCCCGCCCCCCCCCCCCCCCGATGTTGAGCGTCTACCACTCTCAACAATCAATGAATGTCGCGCAATTGTCCCCACCTACGACTGACTTGGCGTATGTTGTGTGGGTGGAAATAAGTTAGGTAAAAATGTAATAGACGAAACTGTGCAGTATAAACGGATCTGAAGTTATCCACCGCCATTCATGCAAAAAGAAGTTTAGTCTACCACCAACTTCCGGAAAGAACCAGACCCACCTACCTCCATGGTTACCGGTGGTGTGATAGCAGGCCCAACGGCCGCTAATACTGGTTCTGTTTCTGTCCCTTTCCTTTGGAGACTTGAGCTGCTGGGGTGCGAGTATTGTGCATTTTCCATGATGGCCGGGACGGGACATGGCCTTAAAAGACCTATGCCTGGGAAGGTCAACTTTAGGGCTGCTACTAGCTTCAGCAAATGGCCTATTGCTAGTGGAGGCATAGGGGTGCTGACGCCGAATGAATGAAGACTTGCCCATAGTAGATACTTTGATTAATCCTACAGCTTTGGCTTCATCATGTCAATCTTTCACCTGTTTAGTCAGGTCTTCCCCGAACAGGAGATTAGGTGGCTGGACATTGCCGGCCCTGCAGAGACCCACAAACTTTGGGTTCAATGCAGGCCTGATGGCGTTCTTGCGAAAAGAGTTCACCTCAAAATGTGCATTGCACATTAAAGCCATGGCGTCTTGTTAGATATCCGATAGTGGCCCACCATCTATCGATCTGGCAAAAGCCGTGATGCCTGAAAAGAGCAATTTTAGAATCTGCTGGAGCTTAATTTCTTGGGCCTTGATGCCACCTCCAATGTAACCCCAAATGGAATTGTTGACAGTGGGCACTTTTAGAGATGCACAATTTGCTGGAGTGTGGTACTACGCAGCAGTTTCAACCATGGTTTGTTCTTGCAATTGGTGCGAGGCAAGGTAATTGATGCTGGAGGCCAGTTCTTCTTGAAGTGGCTCACCTGTTTGCAAAGGTATCGCAAATCTGGATGCAAGAGCAGGCAACTCTTGTATATGAGCCTCACGCATATCATGCATACTATATGTCTTTCTGACACACTTCCGTATTCGGAGTCAGCCATGTACTGACCTCCTGCACTCCCCTCACCTGAGCGGGAGGCACTAAGCAGCCCTGGACCAGGCGCTGCCGCAGGCATTAGGGTAGACCTGCGTTGGTGTGCCTCCATATCACGGAGCATATTGTGAGTGAGCATCCTCTCCATCAGGTGCTCCATATTGGATAAGCGCCCAAAGACGTTACCCATTGGTGTGGGAGGGAAATCCTCCTGGCCTGATTCATCTGAGAATACAGGCCTGTCAGACTTTCGTTTGGCCTTACCCCCCTTAGGGGTTCCAAAGTGCTCTGTGCAGGCACCAAGTCTGAAGTCGCTGACTGCACTGTCAGTGACTCTGAAGGCAAAACAGACGGCCACCGGCTACCCGCACTCCCACGGTCTTCCGTAGCCGGTTTCCGCGCGGCCCGTCTGGATTTGTTAGTCTTGGATCTCTCCATCCTTCGCTGGAGACAACTGTGAATAGAAAATACCCAAAACAAAACCACCTCAGAGTAAGTTGTAAACTTACCTGAGGTTTTTAAACTTACCGCTGGAGGAGCAACCGTCCTCCCAGCCAGTTGTGCGCCATGCGTTGGACGTATTGACGCGCATGCGGGAAGGCGGGCTTCTTCACGTAGTCACTCACATGACTTTGAAATGAAACGTATCTTAAAACAGAGCGAGGCCCACCGTAAATTGTAGGAACAGCACCTCATATTTCGCTTGGGTACTTTAGAGCACAGCGGTATGAACATTGACTTCTCCAATGTTAGGTAGTCCCTGCTTGCTCCTTCTTTCCCCTCCCCTTCCCAGCTCTCCCACAGCCCACTGTCTCCGCCTCTCCTTTCTTCTTCCCGTCCCCCCCACCCCCACATCAGTCTGAAGAAGGCTCCCGAATTGTCACCTATTTCCTTCGCTCCATAGATGCTGCCTCACCCGCTGAGTTTCTCCAGCATTTTTGTCTACCTTAAAACAAGTTCTGATCAGTTAACAAAGCATGTGGCACTGGAGCAGCATGAGAAGCTCATGCTCATGGTCCTCTCTTTGTTACACTGGAGAAAGTGTAATGGCAGTCATATTTAAAGCTACTTTAGTATTGAGGATAAATTATGTGGAGGGGGAACACGCTGTTTTTGTTTTTGTTCAAGATGGCCATCATTAATTACTTGAATGGTGTAAATGTTACTTGCCATTAGCCATTATAAAATACAGGTTAGCATGATTTTGTCATCAGGGGAATTGTGCAGTGAGCTGAACAGTGTGCAATTGTTAGCACACCATTCATTCCTGATCTCACGTGGATGGAAGTTCAAAGATGAAGCAACTAAACATGTTTGGAATGAGCATTTGGGAACTTTCCATCCATCAGTGTAGGCAACTCCATCTGTTTTCTATTTCAGGCAAAAGAACTGCAAAAGCCTTATCTACTTTTTGAAACTAATGTGAACCCGCAATAAAGATCTGGCAACAGTAATAGAAGAAACACTACTGAGTTCACTGCTTTTAACAAGCAAAATGTTGTTTTCTTGTTTTCCCTATCTTTTTGTGTCTTAGCAAAAGGATTTTACTTATCTATATCTGAGAGTATCATTATTAATTCTGTTTTGAACTACTTGGGGAGAAAATGCTCAGGGGTGATTTAAAGCCAAATGCATACAAACATGAGGGGAAGAAAATTACATTACTGTTTGAAATATTGAATTTTTGCTCCTGGGACTTTACAGGATATTGCACAGTTACTGACTGGACTAAACTTCAGTGGTGCCGAAGGCCATGTGGGGAAGGGAATTACTATATAGCTTTTTCAACATGAATAATCCCAGAGAACATTGTTAGACTGTCCTATGCCTGCTTTACGCTGCATTCATGCTTTCTCATATGCAAGAAAAACTAGCAAAAATTGAAACTTTGAAATTAAAAAAAGATAAACACCATTCCAAACACAAAAGCATGATACCACATGTAATAAAACTTGAGTACAATAGAATACAATACATCACATTTGCAAATATACATTACATTTTGCCATCTGTTTGGCAAAAACTCTGGACAAACATTGTTGGAATTTTCCCTTGTTTGCTAAAGATTAGCTCCCATTGGATTTAATATTGTTCATGGAAGACTTATTTCATTATTGTTTTATACAGTTGTCAATTGATGTTTTTGAATGATTCCTTTACCCTCTACCCTCTCCCCCCACATGCATGGGAAATATCATCATAAGATCATCATAAAACAGGCACAGAATTAGCCCATTCCACCCATTAAGTCTATGTGATCATTGCTGATCTATATTTCACTCTCGTCCCCATTTTGCTGCCTTCTCCCCGTAACCTTTGACACCCTTACTAATCAAGAACCTATCAATCTCCGCTTTAAAAATACCCATATATTTTGCCTCTTCTGCCAATGACTTCCACAGAATAACCACACTCTGGCTAAAGAAATTGCTCCTCATCTCCATTCGAAAGGTATGTCCTTTTATTCTGAGGCTGTGCCCTCTGGTCCAAGACTCTCCCTCTATTGGATAGATTCTCATGTTCATATATGATATAGCAGAATTAAGCCATTTGGCCCATCAAGTCTATGGCTGAATCATGGCTGAACTATCTTTCCCTCCTAATCTCATTTTCCTGCCTTCTTCCCATAACCTCTGACACCTGTACACATCTCTCCACATCCTCTCTATCCAGGCCTTTCATTATTCAGTAAGATCCCACCCCCCCATCCCCCTCCCCCCCCCCCCCCCCCTTCCGCCCACTTATCCTTCCAAACTCCAGCAAGTGCAGGCTCAGAGCCTGTTGATATCATCTCCCAGTCTCCTCACATCCATTCATAATTACACTTAAGAGGATGTACTTCCTGCGGTAGCAGAGAAAACACAATCTGTCACAGGCAATGATGGTTCAGTTTTATACTGTCGTCAAAGAGTCTGTCCTCACCTTCTCCATCATGGTCTGGTTCGGCTCAGCCACCAAGCATGACATCCGGAGGCTGCAACGCATTGTTCGATCAGCCGAGAAGGCTGTTGGCTGCAACATTCCCCCCATCGACGAACTGTACACTACAAGGGCCAGGAAGCGAGTGGGTAAGATAATCTCTGACCCTCTCACCCTGGCCACAAAATCTTTGAAACACTTCCCTC
This sequence comes from Raja brachyura, assembly GCA_963514005.1. Next base: position 72,584,125 of record OY740784.1, read on the forward strand.
TGCAAGGCGACTCTGGACTGTCAAAGCCGCCACAGCCAGACATTAAAACAACTTTTTGCTACGATCTGTACCTCTACTCAATAACCAAAAATTTGCAGTTATCTCTTGCTCTGGTATTTTCTTTCATTCTTCACATGTTTAAATTATAATCTTTTATTCTTAATTGTTTACTGTATATCGTGTTGTTACTTGCGAGCAAAGCACCAAGGCAAATTCCTTGTATACATACATACTTGGCTAATAACATTTATTCAATTCAATTCAATTCAATCACTCTTCCCCTGTCCTCATGCTTATGTTCAAACAATCGCCACTTGTCCTCTATCCTCCTGTTTGTTTGGCCTTTTTGCGCTCTCCCATCCAGTTCATGCAAGCACTTTTCCCAATGTATTTGAGTATAGACAAAGCAGATGGTATTCATTCATGAAAATATGAAATATTTATATGGTTCTGTCCACAATGTGTCATTTTCAAGCCAAAAGCTACTCACTGTAGCTGAGCTATAAAGGGGAGGGAAGGTCCAGATTTCAGCAGTAGCTGGATCTCCATAACTGTCCTCTGAGAAAGAACGAAAGTCAGTCTTTGCCCCCACTCTTGAATCCCTTGCAGTGGCCTGAGCTACAAAGTATACTCAAAGTGAAGGTACTACGAAATGTGGGAAGATCCACCGAGTGAAATAGTTGGCAAATACTTTTACAAATACACCCCCCCCCCCCCCCCACCCCCCTCCCCACCTCCCGTTCTCTTTGATAGCTATGTTGATCAAGGGAACTGGAACCGAACAAGGTAGGAAATGGTGGAAGAATGCATAAATGTAATTTCAAAGCTCTAAATTATTCAAAAGATTGTTTTCCTGATTTCTAATTTCCAGCATTAACGTATTAGATTGGCAGATGCAGTCGTGATTATATTCTTTCCCAGAGGCTGTAATTAAATTCCTGGAAATTGGAAAGGCACACTCCCTTTATCAGCCAGGCAGCAGCAGCACGTTCTATAACTGTTGTGGAGGAGTGACACAAAAAGAAGACATTTGTGCCACTATTCAAAGAGCATGGCATCTTTCACACAAAGGTCAAACTCCATTTAGATACAAAAGTGTGGAAGTGAGAAGGGCTCACATGTGTAACCTATCGCCATATAGAAGAGGCTATCGTGCACCTGGGTAGAAGAGTTATTGAACTCTGAAACATCTTTGGAACAAATATAATCTACAATATGTCAATTGTGTTCTCTAATAATGTTTCACTATGATCCCCACATCCCCTTTGATTCAAATACCATTAGATATCTAATCTTCATCCATCCTGGTACATTCCCACCAATTCTTGCTAAAGCTTACAAAATACATTTTTTTCTTGTTTCATTGTCATCCCCAGAAGTGGCAAAGCAATAGAACAGAACACTGGAGGGAGAGGAGGTGAGGGTTGATGATGGTGATGAAGATGATGATGATGCAATGGTCCACAAAGGGTCTGCAGATTAGATTAGATTAGAGAGACATGAGCCATAGATAGATAAACTAAGCATCAAATGGTCAGAATCTGGAATGCAGCATAAGGAATCTGGTGTGCAACACGTTGGAAGCACGGTTTGTACAAGCATACAAGCATACAAATACCTCAGATCATGATCATGGTTGAAGTTCCTTCACGGCTGAGCTGATGTGACATGGTTAATGATTTGTCAAGCCAGACACTCTGAATGCAGGAGATGGAAAGAAGGATCATCATACCCTTCCAAACCCTCATGAGAAGTTGTACAGAAGCAATGGACCATGATCTCCACACCGAGCTCCTCCGCCCCTCTTTCACCTCCTTTCCTGGGTACCGATAACTATCGCTTGTGCTGAATAACTGCTGATTGTGAGTTACAGTAGAGGCATGGACAAATGTCACATGATGTCTAGCTCCTTCCCTTCAGCCTTATTTTAATTCAGATAGAGACCTGTTCCCGGCCACACAGGAGCAGCAAAGCTCCTAAGAAACAGCAACATAACACCAGGGAGCAGCTCAACATTTCTTGGGCAGAGAAATGTCATTTCTAACAACATTCCTCCTCTCACCAGACATGTGGATACTATCCAAAGCAACTTGCAATCCTACAGGAGCAAAGGGATCCTACACTATAGCAACAAACTGTTTACCACAAACAGAGGAGTATCTCTTGTGAGTAGACTTCTCTACTGCATGGACAGACAGATGCCATGGTGACTCTCTCACCAAAGCAGAGATGACAAACACAATGTTATTTTTCTCCGGGTTTCCTGCAACATGAACTCTGTTTCTCTTTCTACAAATGTTTACCCTACAATTGCCTTTCATAATTTTAGATACTTCCATCAAATCCCCCTCAGCCTTTGACGCTCCAGAGAAAACAATTCAAGTTTTTTCAACCACTCCTTATAGCTAGTACCCTCTGGGTGTGGGTGTGTGTGTTCCACTCTGACAGTCGCCGTTCCAGTTCCCGGTTTTTCAAGCGAGTGCCGCGAACTTGACAGTCCCCGGCAGTCCGCTGAAAAATAGTTTAAGTGGAACAAGCCCTTTAGTCAGTGTAGGCTGTTACCAATGGGGATCCATAGACCTCGGTTTTAAGTCCTTTGCTATAGTGAGATAGTTAGACTGAGACTTAAGTATAGGGTTGCAAAGAAACATAGAAAATAGGTGCAGAAGTAGGCCATTTGGCCCTTTGAGCCAGCACCGCCATTCAATATGATCATGGCTGATCATCCAGAATCAGTACCGCGTTCATGCTTTTTTCCCATATCCATTGATTCCTTTAGCCCAAAGATCTAAATCAAACTCTCTTGAAAGCATCCAGTGAATTGGCCTCCATTACCATCTATGGCAGAGAATTCCGCAGATTCACAACTCTCTGCGTGAAAATGTTGTTCCTCATCTCAGTCCTAAATGGCCTACCCCATATTCTTAAACTGTCATCCCTGGTTCTGGACTCATCCAGCATCAGGAACATTTTTCCTGCATATAGTCTGTCCAATCATTTAAGAATTTTTAAAGAGGATTCGGGTTGCTTCTTGGCCTGGTTCGGCAACTTGGACATCCAGGAGTGGAAAAGACTGCAAAAAGTTGTGACCACTGCCCCGTTCATCACCGGCTATGACACCCCCACCATTGAAGGAATTTATTGGAGTTGCTGCCTCATTAAGGCAGCTAACATCATCAGACCCACACTATCCTGGCCACACACACATTTCTCAACTGCCATCGGGAAGAAGGTACAGGAGCCTGAAAACTGTAACGTCCAGGTTCAGGAACAGTTTCTTCCCTTCAGCTATTAGGCTATTAAACTCAACAACAAATAAGCTCTGAACTACAACAGACTATTATTATTATTGCACTATAATTGTTTGTATGTGTATATATACACATTGAACTTTTTTTCTCTCGTTTATGTACCATGTTTACATATTCTGTTGTGTTGCAGAAGTAAGAATTTTATTGTTCCATCTGGAACATATGACAATAAAACACTCTTAACTCTTGACTCTTGACTCTTGAGATCCATAATGCATAATTATGCATAATGCATAAGAAAAAAGGTTGTAGATGTATCAAAGATTGATTGTGTGATTGATTGTGAGGAAAAAAAGCTTTAGATTGACGGGATATGTAGACGGTCTGAGCATAAATCTGGCAAGTGGAATTTAATCTAGATAAGCATGTGACAATGCATTTGGGAAGCTGTAGCCAGGCTAGAGAATACAAAGTAAATAGAAAGATATTGAGCGGTGTGGAGGATCAAAGGGACTTTGCAGTATATGTCCACAGATCTTTAAATGTAGAAGGCAGTTCAGTAATGTGGTTAAAAAGATATGTGAGATCCTATGCTTTATTAACTGAGACATGGGATACAAGAACAGGGAGTTTATATTGGAACTGCATACTGCACTGGCCAATAGTTTAAATACTGCATACAGATCTGGTTACTGCACTACTGTAGGATTACATCTGGAAGGAACAGAAGATAATTATAGAAACATAGAAACATAGAAAATAGGTGCAGGAGTAGGCCGCTCGGCCCTTCGAGCCTGCACCGATTCAATTTGCACCATTCAATATTTTCATGCTGATTATCCAACTCAGTATCCTGTACCTGCCTTCTCTCCATACCCCCTGATCCATTTAGCCACAAGGGCCACATCTAACTCCCTCTTAAATATAGCCAATGCACTAGCCTCGACTACCCTCTGTGGCAGAGAGTTCCAGAGACTCACCATTCGCTGTGTGAAAAAAGATCTTCTCATCTCAGTCCTAAAAGATTTCCCCCTCTACCCATATCGATTCCACATCCTCCAAGCTACTGTCCTTCCTTTCGATTGCATTAATCTCCGCTCTAACCAGCAAATAACCCCACCTCCTTTTCCTTTCTGTCTATCCCACCTGGATATTGAATATCCCTGGATGTTCAGCTCCCAGCCTTGCTCACCTTGGAGCCATGCCTCCGTGATCCCAACTATATCATATTCATTAATAACTATCTGCACATTCAACTCATCCACCTTATTACAATTGCTCCTTGCATTGAGACACAAAGTCTTCAGGCTTGTTTTTAAAACACTCTTACCCCTTATACAATTATGTTGAAAAGTGGCCCTTTTTGATTTTTTCCCTGGATTTGTTTGCCTGCCACTTTTACTTTTCACCTTGCTACCTATTGCTTCTACCCTCATTTTACACCCCTCTGTCCCTCTGTTCATGCTCCCATCCCCCTGCCACATTAGTTTAAATCCTCCCTGACAGCACTAGCAAACACTCTCCCAAGGACATTGGTTCCATTCCAGCCCAGGTGCAGACCATCTTGTTTGTACTGGTCCCACCTCCTCCAGAACTGGTTCCAATGCCCTAGAAATTTGAATCCCTCCCCTTGCACCATTTTTCAAGCCACATATTCATCTGCAATATCCTCCTATTTCTACTCTGACTAGCATGTGGCACTGGTAGTAATCCAGAGTTTTTTACCTATATCATTGGTGCCAATGTGCACCACGACAACTGGCTGTTCACACTCCCCCTCCCGAATATTCTGCAGCTGTTCAGTGACATCCCTGACCCTTGCACCAGGGAGGCAACATGCCATCATGAAGTCTCGTTTGCGGCCGCAGAAACACCTATCTATTCCCCTTACAATTGAATCCCCTATTACTATAGTCCTCCCACTCTTTTTCCTCCCCTCCTGTGCCACAGAGCCACCCATGGTGCCATGAAATAGTCTGCTGCTGCCATCTCCTGATTAGCCATCTCCCTCAACAGTATCCAAAACGGTATATCTGTTTAGGAGGGAGATGACTGCAGGGGACTCCTGCACTACATGCCTACTGCTAATGTGGCTAATGGCCACCCATTCCCTTTGTGTCCGCTTAACTTTTACCTGCAGTGTGGCCAACTCACTGTATGTGCCATTCACGACTTTCTCAGCATCGTGGATGCTTCAGTATGAATCCAACCGCAGCTCCAATCATTCAATGCGGTCTGCCAGGAGCTGCAGCTGGCACACGTCCTGCAAACGTAGACACCAGGGACGTCGACCATCTCCCTGATCTCCCACATGTTGCAGGATGAGCAAACCATGGGGCCGATCTCAACTGACATGGCTTACCCCCAAATTAAATCAACTCACTCACACTATAAAAATCTTAATCCTTTAAACTGTACCTTTACTAAAAAGCACTGTACCCTTAACTCACTGAACCCTTAACACACTGAACCCTTAACACACTGAACCCTTAACCAGAAAGCAGAAATGCAAACTTGGGGTTGCTACCAATCAGCTGCTTCCTCTAGTCCACTTCCACCAATCAGCGGCTTCCACCAAACCACTTCCTTTGAAGTGTGATAGAACGTTACAGATTGGGTACTCCTCTCATTCCAACAGCTCCTGGGCCTCTGTTAAACAAAGCCCCGTGCTCGATTTTTAAACTCACCACCTGGAAACTCCTCTTGCTCCAACGGCTCGTGGGCCTCTCTATGATTATGATGCCTTGCTGGAATAGCTCAGGTGTGATGAAGAACTAGAATTGTGTTCTTTGGAACAGAAGATGCTTAACTTTTAACTGCTAGATGCTTAACTTTTACCTCCTTCTAGGGGTGCTGCACTGACAGCAGCCTCTGCCTGCAACCCGTTTGTCTTTCCTCTTTTTTTTTATTTTTAGTCAGTTTAAAGTGTGTTTTTTTGGGGAAACTTTAACTTTTATATGTGGGGGAGGGGGGCAGGGTAAGGCGGAAACTGTTTCCCAGTCGCTTCCTGGCGGGGATGTGACTATTTCTCCGAGTCGCATCCTCGCCCCCCCCACCTCACGGCCTACCTCCTGGATCGGAGCGGCCTTCCCTGCCGGGGACCGGGAACTGGACCAGAGCTGCAACAGCGGCAGCGGCACTGGAGTCACCACGGAGTAGGCGATGCCTACCTGGGTCGCCATTGGAGTTCCGGAGCGTTTGGCCGCTGCTCCAACATCGTGGAGCTCTGATTTGGGGAGAGCTCCCAACGCGGGCAGCGCTGACCGTCATCGTGGAACCCTGGGCCCTTTGCCGAGGGCCTCCAGCGTTGTGTCTCCACCCGGCGTGGCCTGCGGACTTTGGGAGCTGCAGACTCCGGTGGGAGGGGGCTGACTCAGGGTCCAGGCCGCTGAGGACGTCCCCCAGCCCCGACGTCGGACTTACATCACCCCGGGGAGCGGGCCTGAACATCGGGCCACCCAGAGCGGCGACAGCGGAGGGCTGGGAGAGGCCCCGACCATGGGTGAACATTGGGGAACATTGGGGAACATTGGGAAGAGACTGACTTTGGTGCCTTCCCTCACAGTGGGAAGTTTTGATCCTGCTGTGAGGGGATGTTTTGTGTTGAATTTCTGTCTATTCTGTGTTGTATTCTTTATTTTTGGCTGTATGGTGACTTCATTTCACTGTGCCAATTGGCACATGTGACAAATAAAATCTATCTGTATCTATCTGTATCTGCTGAGGAATGAATTAACTCAGTTGTGTAAAATTTGGAGGGGCAGAGATAAATAGGAGAGAGAACATAAATTTAAAGTACTGTCTTTGACGGAAAGATTAGAATGGATATGAGGAAAAACATTTTCATAAAGATGGTGGAAGAGATTACAGTCAAATTACACATCAACAGGTTCTTCGGACCATCTGTTCCATGCCCATGTTAGCCAGTTCTATGTGTGTGCATAACCCTCTAATAATTTCTTATCCATATGCATGTCCAAATTACTTAAATGCTGTTATTGAACCAGCTACAGGTACTTCCTCTTGCAGCTCATTCCAATACTGGCCACCTTCTGTGTGAAGCAATCGCCCTTTATGTTCCTATTATGATAAAGATCAATGCTCCCTTGCTCCTGATTCTCCTACCCTAGAATAAAGATGTGCATTCATCCAATTTGTGATTTTATACACTTCTATATGATCACCCCTCCTGCATGCCAAATAATGAAGTCCCAGTCTCTCGCTGTAGCTCATGCTCTTGAATTCTACCAACAGCTTTGTAAATCTTCTCTTTCCAGCTTATCGGCATCTTTTCTATACCAAACTGAACACAATATTCCAAGTGCAGCCTCACTAATGTCCAAAAGGACACAAAGTACCGGTGTAACTCAACGGGTCATGGAGCATCTCTGGAGAACGTAGATTGGTGAAGTTTCAGGTCGAAAGTTTCAGATTGAAGAAACCCCTTGCATCTCCTTAGCCATATAATCATCTGTCTTATCTTCCTATTCCTATCCTCATTAGCACGTGGGACTTGGACTAACCCCATGGTAATTGCCCTCGAGATCTTACATTTTAAACGTTTATAGGTCTCCGAGGTTCTCACTCTTCAGGACCTCATCCCTTTTCCTATCTATATCATTTGTGTCAATGCGCACAATGACTTTTGGCTGCTCACCCTCCCGCTTGAGAATGTTCTGCAGCTGCTCTGAGGCATCCTAGACCGGGACACCAGGGAACCAAGATACCATTCTGGATCATCCTGTTTAAAGCCACAGAATCTTATGTTTGTCCCCTAACTAATTGAGTCTCCTGCTTGACTTCCCCTTCTCTGCTGTGCCTCAGAGCCAGACCTGATGCCACAGAGCCGACCACTACTGCTGCTTTCCATTCCTCCTCACAGTAGCCAAAAGGTAGCAATGTTACAAAATTTTGGGATTTAAAAAATCAAGTCTGCAATTTATCCAATCAGATAAAGCATACAAAGAAGTTTAATTTGACACCTAATTCACTTTCATATCTTCAGTATTAAAAAAGTTATGGCCATTTTCATACTCTGAAATTAGCATCTTGTTCACTATTGCTTTTCCATTGACTTAACACAAAAGCTATGATCAAGGACAGTCAAAAGCCCATAACTTTCTTCAACATTAAGAGAACTGAAAGAAATGTTCAGTTATTACGGATTGAAGCATTCTGAAACAAATATAAAAGACTCTTGCTTGGATGACCAGAAATTAAAGCATATAATTAGTTAGTTACCCAATTGTAGCTAATTACAAAATTCAATTACTAGATCTAAACATCCTCTATTTCTTAAGAAAAAATTAACGTTTTAAATAGCCTGTGTTCAAATAACATTCACACACGAATTCACAATAGAACATGATTTTTAAATCTCATTGTCATGCATTTATAGGCCAAATGGAAGGAATTTAATGTTTAATTCCCGTAAATTAATGGGCATTTAAATCATCTTGTGAGTGGGATTTTGTGGAACGCGATCAATTGGAATGTTGCGGTTGCGGTGAATTTGAACCCCTTATCAGCAGGAAAAACACTGCCGATTCGTATGGGGAATAAATCACCGTTTCACAATGTAAAATGTGGATTAAAGGCATCTTAAGAAGCACTTTTATACATAAAATAAACAGCTTTCCTTTACCTCTCCCGTACGTGAAAACCGTCCCCGTTGTCGGCGTTGACGGCTTTAGAAACTGATTTTTAAATTACTCCAGCGCTGAACTTGTCGGGCGATTAAAAAAAAAATTCACAGAATGGCATTCGGAACAATTCTTCAGCAAAAGCTTGCACTCCGAGAAAATATATTTAGGACAGGTAGGAGAAACACTGCATTTTAACCCCCCCCCCCCCCCCCCCCACCCCCTCAAAGGCGCCAAACGGCCAGTGGCAGAACTAAGAACTACAGCGCCGCTGAGGTAAGTTTTGTAACATAGTTACAAGAGTATAATGTTTTCAAAGGTAATGACAACAGGGGATTCCTGCGCTCTCTACCTATTCCCTCTTTCCCTTTTCTGGTGGCCATTCATCTACTTTCTGCCTGCACCTTGGATATGACCACCTTTGAGTTTACTTAGTTTGGAAGTACAGCGCGGAAACAGGCCCTCCGGCCCACCAAGTCAGCAGCAATCAGTGATCCCCACATTTTAACACTATCCTAGAAAATTTGGATCACTTTCCGTGCCTTGGAAGTCATCTCTCCTCCAATGTCGACCTTGATGACGAGATCCAACATTGCCTTAATGTGCTGGAATGTCTTAGTGTACAAGGCAATGGTGATTCCAATGCTCCTGTAGGCATCAGAAACCTGGACACCATACCGACGCCATCTGAAAACTCTTGAAATGTTCCATCAACAATGTCTTTGAAGCAGCTTAAATATCAGTTGGGAAGCCAGAAGAACCAATGTCAGCATTCTGAATGAAGCAAAAACATCTAGCATCGAAGCCTTCATCATCAAGAACCAACTAAGATGGGTTGGTCATGTTGTTCGGATGGAAGACGAGTGCCTACCAAAGCAAACCTTCTACTCTCAGCTTAAAAAAGGCAAACGTAAAAGAGGCAGACAAAAGAAGAGATTAAAAGCCAACATGAAGAAATGTGCAATCGACATCGATAATTGGGAAACCAACGCCAAGGACAGGAAATTCTGGCGAACCATCATCCAAGAAGGAACAGCGACCTTTGAAGCCAAGAGATGCGCAGAATTGGAAGAAAAGAGAAGAAAACTGAAAGAGAGGCAGCAACAACCAAAGCCCGATCTGCCATCTGGAATTACCTATCCTGAATGTCGAAGAATTTTCAAAGCCAGGATTGGAGTCATAAGCTCCATGACAATCCATAAAAACAACAGAACGTAGATGATCATCCTCGACCTCGAGGGATAGCCACAACGACACAGACTAAGGACAATTTACAATTATACCAAGCCAATTAACCTACAAACCTGCACGTTTTGGAGTTTGGGAGGAAACCAGAGATCCCGGAAAAAGTCCACACAGGTACAGGGAGAACATACAAACTCCATGCAGACAGCTCTCGTAGTCAGGATCGTACCAGTGTCTCTGGCGCTATAAGGCTGCGCCCCCGTGTTGCCCTCACTAAATCTCTTATCTATAAAGCCCTTGGATATGAACTTCAGGCCTGTAGACTAGGTTCTGGAAGTTGTGATTAGAATAGCATGTATGCAACAGGCTGACTGGCCTCCTTCTTGCGTAAACTTTCATTGTTTCTACGATTCATCAACCTTATTTTTTACCTTTTTGAGCAACACACCTAATAGCTATAATTGAAATGATAAAATAAAAGCAATTAATCAAACCTAACTTTGCTCATCTCCAGGGAACCCAATGAAATATTTTCTCTGCAGATTCATTCTGCAATGCTCACATTCAATTAACTAATAATAAGCAAGTAAGCAAACAAGTACATGATGGATAGTTGATGAAATTGGTTCTGGTACATTACTTTTATTTTTTGATTTTGTTTTTACATACTTCAGAAAAAAAATAATCCTCACAAGCACAGTTCAGTGCATGAGTTATGGACCAATTTAGTCCCATGCTATAATATTTGGAGACAGAGATAATTTAGAAATAGCTGTGTTCATCAGGGGTTCTGATTGTACAATGGGGATCTTCCAGAGTTGGCTTGGTTCTTTTTGTGCAGCTTTGCAAGTTCACTATTTGCTTCTGAAGAGGAGAGGGAAGATAAGGTGATGCTGTCTGCTAAAAGGTTTAATCTGGGACTGACTACTATATTCCCGTAGATTGAAATTTCAAACTGTAGATGATGGAAATATACCATAAGACATTGGAGTAGAATTAGGTTTATCGGCCCATCAAGCCTACATTGCCATTCGATCATGGGTGATCTATTTTTACCCTCAATCCCATTCACCTGTCTTCTCCCAGTTACCTTGATAATCTTATTTTGATACTCGATAAATGCTGGAAACACTCAACAGGTTAGGCGGCAAATGTGGAAAGAAAAACAGAGGTAATGTTTCAGGTTGAGGAAACATCGACTTGAAACATTAATTCAACGTTTAAAATCATTTGGATAGGTACATTGGTAGGATAGGTTTAGAATGATAAGGGCCAAATGAAGGTAGGTTCTTCAGTGAGGGTAAGTTGGGCTGAAGGGCCTGTTTCCGCACCTTATTACTCTGACTCTATAACTCAATTTCAACATCAGCCTCTAATGTTGATTATGCTTCTCTGCCCGCACTGACTGATCTCCTGAATGTTACCAGCATTTTCTGCATATGTTCCCATAGATGTCTACCACCTTCCACAACTCCCTGGGAAACACTTTTCTTTGCACAAGATTAAAGTTGCTGCAGGCTCTAGCAAGAGTTTGCAGCAAAGAAATGCGAACAGAAATAAGATGCAATCGAATTAATAGACTGCCTGCTGTTCATTTTGGGAGAGAAAGATCAAAGGTAATAAATTAAAGAAATTTGAAAGAAATGACAAGACTAGCTTCAGACTGTAAATGCTTACACTGAATGTTGCTGCCGAGATCCCAGCTCCCAGACCAAGTACGGATTATTTCAATTAAAACAAGTTTGAAAAGAATTGTTTGACTTTTTAATTACATTTATGTTTCAAGGGATATCCTGGCTAACATATTTTTACCATCATGTTAACATATTATTTCATTTTCCAACTGGAAATCTTAATATGTTGCCTACTTTTTTTGAGTTCATTTTTATCAAGATTAATTTCTACTCCATTGGGAATCTTAGAATGAGCCTTCCTATCAATTTTTCAAACTTATATTTTGAAATAATTACCAGGCAAGAATGATCAGCCTTCTTTCCCATTGTATTCCTTATGTTTTCCCCCTAACTGTACCAGAAGGTTATGGGTCCTATATACCTTATATGAGAAAGGTAACATTATCAACAACTACAAGAATTTACTGAAGGGCAAGGCGAGAAGAGGGAGTGACTGGGTGAGACTGGTCCTTGATTATGCTGACAGCCTTGCCAAGACAGTGTGAAGTGTATGGAGTCAATGCTATCCAATCAGACAATACTGAAGAAGGGTCTCGCCCAGAAACGTCGCCAATTCCTTCTCTCCATAGATACTGCCTCACCCGCTGAGTTTCTCCAGCAATTTTTTGTCTACCTTCGATTTTACCAGCATCTGCAGTTCTTTCTTAAACAATACATAAATACAATCAAGTCAAACTGATGTACGGCACAAAAAGCTGGAGTAACTCAGCAGGTCAGGCAGCATCTCTGGAGAAAAGGAATAGGTGACTTTTCAGGTCGAGAAAACATCACCTATTCCATTTCTCCAGAGATGCTGCCTGACCCACTGAGTTTCTCCAGCTTTTTGTGTCTATCTTCAGTGTAAACCAGCATCTGCAGTTCTGCAGTGCACAAACTGCCGTACAATAGGTACAGCAAATTTCAAGGTACAGAGTGCATAATATAGTTCTCACCACGCCTGTGCAAAGATATTTATGGAATGGGTAGGGTCTATTCGAGTTCAACAATATAACCTGGGCTTGGTTACACACATATACACAAAGGTATACACACATATCATCTACAGAGACAAAGATAGGAGATGAGAATCTTAACAATATATGATCACTGCCATCACTACTAAGGGGGTGGTAAATAATGATGTGGTAAAGGCAGAAGAATGTCAAGTATTGATTGGACTGAAGATAATAATAGGTGAATTAGTTAGAAACTCAGCATCTTTGAAAGTGGATAAGTTACCAGGCCTGGATGAAGTATACAAATATGGTTAAAGGAAGCAGTGGAGAAATTAGTCGAGGCTCTCACTAATATTTCTTAATCCTCCCTAGTTCTAAGGGTGATATTGGAGGTTAAAGGACTGCATGTATTGCAGTAATGAGACGAGCTAAGTAATTACTGGCCAGTTAGTCTCACACTGGTAGTGGACAATTGTTTGGAAACTATTTTGAAGGCAAGTATAAATTGCCGCATGGAAAGGCAGATTAATCATTGCCCTTTGCTTCCTTCACTGAGCTAATTTTGGATCCAATTTGACACTCTCTCTGGGATCCCCTGGGCTTTTATACTTTCTTTGATCCACCTGCCAAGTGGGCTCGTTTCAAAAGCTTTGCCACATAGACTAAATTAAATGAGCTCTTCTTATCTCTACTTATTGCTGCTGGAAATCAATCATAAATGTATTTTCCTCAATAAATCCATGTTGTCTGTCTGTGATTAATCTGCCTTTCTAACTGGCAGATTATACTGGCCTCAAAAACTGATTCCAAAAGTGTGTTCGGCACCTTATTTAAGGAAGAAGCTTCATGTTTTACAAACCATCCAGTGAAAGTATAGGAGACTAATGCCTAAAGTGAGTGGATCATCTTATAAGGAAAGGTTGGAATGAATGAATGTAGTAAAAATGAACGACAGATGCTGTTTAATACACAAAAGGACACAAAGTGCTGGAGTAATTTAGCAGGTCAGGCAGCATCCCAAGAGAATAAAGACAGGTGATGTGTAGGAAGGAACTGCAGATGCTGGTTTAAACCGAAGATAGACACAAAAAGGGTCTCAACCTGAAATGTCACCCATTCCTTCTATCCAGAGTTACTGCCTGTCCTGCTGAGTTATTCCAGCATTTTGTGTCTAAAGACAGGTAATGTTTTGGGTCAAGACCATTCCTCGGTCTGGAGAAGGCTGAGTTTGTGACTGCTAGGTTTTTGAAGAGTAAGCAGGGACTTGATTGAAACATATAAGTTCCTGAGGTATACCGAGGAATCTTGTCAGTGCAGATATTGAGAGGATTTTATTTCAATGGTGAGTGATTGAAGACCTCTGCAAATCTAGAACTAGGGTTCACTGTTTAAACATGAAGAACATTCTATTTAAAGCAGCAGTGAGGTAGGAGTGTGAGTAAAGTCATTGGACACTTTGGAGCAGATATGGATAGATCTTTGTTGTGCAAAAGGGTGAAAGGTTAAGACAGACATGCAAGAATGCAGAGTTAATTTTACAATCTGAACTATGATCTCATTAAATTGCAGAGCAGACGTGCAAGGCTGAATGTCCTGCTCTTATTCCTAATTTGTAAGCTTTTATCTCACCTCATTCTGCCAAGTACAAATGTAAATGTCAAAGCTGATGAATTTTTATGTTGATTAAAAATACATTTTGTAGATAATGTAGGGATAATATAGTAAAGGGGAGAAGGCAGGATAATGGGATTAGGAGGGAAAGATAGATCATCCGTGATTGAATGGCAGAGTAGGCTTGATGGGCCGGATGGCCTAATTCTGCTCCTATCACTTTGATCTTATGACATAAGAAAAATGGATGTGTTGATGCACTAGCATATGTTCTCTTCAATGGGCTATTATCAAAGAGAACACATTTTAAAGAGGCAAAAAGCAGCACAGTCACTAAGGAAGTTTTTGTGGGGAGATTTTGGTTGAAAAATAAGGATCTTAGTTTGCAGGTTAAAAGTGATACAGAAAGCTAAACACATGTTTAGAATAATATTTGTAAGCCAGCAGTGTAATTACGTATGCATTCGTTTTTGAATGGACTTAGTGTTAAAATGGTACAAGCAGAGTTTGTTAACACAAATGCCTGATTTATGAATTAATCATAAATCATTACCAAATTAAACATTTATAACTATTCATCTTATCCATGCTTCTCACAACATTGTAAAATCCTTCTAGCGTCACTCCTCAGCTTCCAAATCTCTAGGATAGAAATGTTCCAGTCTATTCAACCTGTAATATAACTCACGCACCTTGAATCCTGTTAATATTCTGGTGGATCTTTTCTGCATCTTTTTCAGCTTAATGATATCCTTGCTCCTGCAGGGCAAACAGAATTGCACATAATTCACTAGATTTGGTCTCAACAATATTTTGTACAGTAATAACTTGATATCCCAACTCCTGCACTCAGTATCCTTACCAATGAAGATACACATGCCAAATGCTTACTTCACCACCCTGCTTATCTTTGTCACCATTTTCATTGAACAATAAGGTCGCTGTTCTACAACACTCTCCAGGGCCCTACATTTACTGTGCAAATCCTATCCTGGCTTGCAATATGCATCAGCTCACACTTGTCTGAGTTAAAGTCCACCTGCCAATATCTAGCCCATTTTCCTAGTTGAGCCAGATCCTTTTGAACACATAGAAAGCTTTCTGCACTGTTCTCTATACAATTATTTTTCATGCCATCTACTGGCCACGTTAACTACATTCTCATCCAAATAACGAATAACATTGGGCCCAGCTCAGATCCCTGTGGCCCATCACTGATCACGGACCTCCTTACAGAAAAAAACAACCTCTACCACCACTCTGTGACTCCTTCCACCAATCCATTTTTAAATCCAGTTAGCTCCTCACATTGTATCCCATGTAGCTCACATTCTAGAACAGCCTACCATGCGGGACCTTGTCAAAAGCTTAGCAAAAGTTCAATCAGATGCCATCTACCACCCTGTCCTCATCAATCTAGAAAGGAGACGAGGAAACACAGAGAGAGGTGAGTCTGTGGAATTCTCTTGACTCAGAGGGCAGTGGAGGCAGGTTCTCTGGATGCTTTCAAGAGAGAGCTGGATAGGGCTCTTAAAAATAGGTGGGTCAGGGGATATGGGGAGAAGGGAGGAACGGGGTACTGATTGGGGATGATCAACTATGATCACATTGGATGGTGGTGCTGGCTCGAAGGGCTGAATGGCCTACTCCTGCACCTATTGTCTATTATTAATCCTCTTTACAATGATTTTTTTTAAACTATCCAATTTGAGAGACATTATTTTCCACGCACTAAGTAATGCTGGCTATTCCTCATCTGTCCTTGCCTATCCAAACACTGGTAGATCTTGTCACTCATAATCCCCTCCAGTAATTTACCCAATAATGAAATCACACTCACCATAATTCCCTAGCTTGACCTTGCAGCCCACCTTAAATATAGCACCCTGCGACATTAGTCACCCTGCCATCTTCCAGTACACACGCATGGCAAAAGAAGATGGAAGTATCTCTGCAAGGGCCACAGCAATTTCTTCCTTAGCTTACCACAATCTTCAAGGATACATTTGGTCAGACTCTGGGGATTTATTCACCTTAATATTCTTTCAGACCAATAGCACCCTCTCCATTGTATTTTGAATATGGTCCAACACATAACTACTCAATTATTTAACTTCCATCAACATCTCATCTATAAATTCAGTATATCATTTCACTATCACAATGCCAACCATACAGTATCGTAATAATGTTTGAGTAATCAAACAAAGCTCCAGAATATTATCTTTGCTCATATTCCTCAAGTTCACAGTCTTTTGTATTATCTCAAGTTTCCATTAATCCAACTGAAGTCTTGAATTACATATCACCACACAAATCACTCCCCAGTTAGAATTATTCTATACACAGACTGTCTGATCCGAATAATGGATTCAAGCCTGTTATGTGCTGATGGCTGCACCTAATTAGACATTTATTTTTAGTTAGCACAATTTAATCACTGTGGATTTGTCCATTGCACAGTTCATCATCTTGAAAAAGTCTTTACTTTCTTACTCTAAATGTATTAATTGATGTTGATTACATATTTCATGTACTCTTCTGACATCATCCATTTGTCTCAATGTGTACAAGAAATATTATACATTACAAGTGCTAAGAAGATATAAAGATTTTATTGTTAACTGTGTATTCGGTCATGTTTTCTTAGCACCTCTGTGAGTGCGTGATTTCTCAAAAGAAAAGACCATTTGCTTGGAAACATGTAAATGGGTCAACTGCTCCAGGCTATATTCTGCAAAAGTTATTAATGCTGTTTTCAGTAGGATAAAGCAATAGGGGGCCCGTGGTACAGCAGGGCAGATCTGGTCTTGTAAGTCTAATGGGTAAATTTATATCAAGCTTAAAGAGCAATGTGAAGAGAATAGTACAACTCAGTACTGTTAATAATTGCAAATATGTAACATTTTTAACCTATTTTGGGCTTTAATAATACAATTTTAGTTTAGGTTAGAGATACAGCATGGAGACAGGCCCTTCAGCCTATGGAGCCTGCACCGACCAGCAATCCCCATACAAAAACACAATCCTACACACTAGGATCAATTTACAATTTTACTGAAGCCAATTAACCTACAAACCTTTACGTCTTTGGAATGTGGGAAGAAGCCAGAACACCCATAAAAAATCCATGTGGTCACAGGGAGAATGTAGAAACTCCTTACAGACAGCACCCATAGTCAGGATCGAACCCGGATTGCAGCAATCTTATCGTTGCGCCACCTTACTGCCCCTTATTTCCCAGATTGAATTGCCTTTCCACATGTTTCTATTTCCTATGTCTCTTTCAAAATTATTGCTCTGCCAAAGCACTTTCTTGACATCTCCATTTGAAGGGTCTTTATGATCAAAATATCAGAAAAGCAGCAATCTGTTTGAACAAACCAACTCTCACAAGTAGCA